>JAABKJ010000755.1:64523827-65113534 GCA_011634705.1 Andricus grossulariae
TGTCAAATCTTTTTAAATCTTTTAAAATACTTTGGGAACTCTAGAAATCTCTTGAAATCGCTTCGAATATTTCAAAAGAACTTTAAACCATTAAAAGTGTTGCAATATCCTGAACATTTTTTCAACATATTTCAACTTTTTAAAAATCGTTAATATCTCTCTAAATCCCTTGAAGTCTTTTCAAATTATTTGAACTCCGTAAAAATCCTGCAGAATTGCTTAAAAGCCTTTTAACGGCCTTGAATTCTCGAAAGATTCTTGGAAATCCCTTGAAAAATTCTTAAATCACTTGAAATCCTAAGAAACTCTGTGAAATTTTAAAATCTATTCAAATAGATTAAAACTCATTATTATTTTGCGAAAATTTTTGAAATGTTGAAATGAAAGTTTTTGAAAGTTTCAAATGTTCATCAAAATTTCTTGAAATCTGCTGAAATTTCTTTAAAAAATTAGAAATACCTTGGCATATTTAAAAATAGTTCAGACACATGGAAATAATTTTGAAAATTCGAAACCCTTTGATATCTTTTGAAATGTTTTGAAATATTGTATAATCTTAACATCTGATGTACACTCAAAATTGAAATGATTAACCCCTTTGTGTTAAAGAATTAAAAACAATGATTAATTATCTATATTATCATATTATTATATTATATCTATATTATAATATTGATTATAATTAATTATTATTATTATTAATGATCGTATTAAAGTAAATAATTTAAGCAATTAAAATCATTTAAAGCCAATCAGGTTTCTAACCAAAATGAGTGAATGATTTTCGAGACATTTCCTTACACCACTTTTTTTACATAGGATTAGGAATAAATGTATCATCACTGTTTACAACCAATCTATTATACGAGATAAGATCACTATTTGCCTAAAAAGTTAGTTTCCATAATAAGGTCATTTTAAAATTCCGGGATAATTATAATAGAAATAAGCATTCAAAAAACAGGAAAATAATTGGGTACTCTTCCTTTGCAAAATATTTGTGGTTTATAATGTAATGGAAAGAACTTTTCTTTATTTTTCTTTAAATAGATTCATTCACACAAAGGAAATGCATTTCTTTATATCATCATTGTTCGGCGTTTTTTTTTATTCATACTTGCATCTGAAATAAGTATTCTAAATATTAATATAAACAAACAAACATTTATTTTGCGTAAAGTGCAAAATCAATATTTTTACATGCACATACATTTATCTTTCAAGTTCGATTTTCAAAGAACTCTTACGTATTTGTCGGAGATTCGGATGCTAACGTATTCGAGACGCTATAATGTGCATATTTCAAGATATCGTAACATTTATTTATAATATTACCTCTCATCGCACGAAATACTTAATTCTATAGAGTAATTTTGAGCTCCAAAGATCAGAATTTAGGATACAAAGATTGAGACTTTCGCAATCGACAGTATCCATAATACTTGAAAATCTAAATTTCAAAACTCTTTGATTTAAATTTCTCCCAAATTTGTTTCAAGGTTCATTATACTTGCCGACTCTAAGAAAATAAACCCAAATTTATATATATTTCGGATCAATTAATTACATTTTCAGAGTTGTGATATAATTACAATTCATTATGTCAATGCTCACTGTTCAAAATTATTACTTTCTCGAATGAACTTGTCAAATTGCTTGAGCAGAAAGTGGTTTCTAAACGAGTTTATTATAAAATGAAGAATAATGTAAATACTTATTTGTATGCAATGGAATAATTTTATTAAATGAACATGATTTGCTTAATTTCTAGTAATTCTGGATGAAGTTTTACTACTGAAAATAATTTTTTTTATTATAATTTATATTTTTTTTTATTTCTTTTTGTATTCCCATTATCACCTACTATTACAATGAATATTCGCAATAGAGTATATTTTTTTGCTCTCTAGACTATATTAAAAATATTTTTAAACACATTTTTTTAAATTCGAACACATGATCGTTTATACAGATAAAAAACAAAATAATTAAAAGAAAATTTGTATTTCTATAATCTAGAGCTGCACGGGTAACCGTTGAACATAAAACGGTTATTTTTTAATTTAACTTAATTTTTATTCAATATTTAAAAAATAGAGCAAAGGAGAGATTTACTAAGTATTATATGTTCATAAGTATTTTTACTCAAAATCACACACTTTTGTAAGACTTTTCTCTAAAATTCTTTACATAAAAATTATCATGTCATCAACTTGAATTCGAAATCTCTTTCTACTTTTGAAATAAAATTATGGTTTAATAACAATGTATAGTGATTTTCTAAATTGTTAATACATTTTTATAATTTTTTCCGTAGATTCTATCCTTGACTTGAACTTGGTGCAAAAAAAAGCAAAATTTCAAAAATGTGTAAATACTTACACAAATTTGGTTGAAATCAGCATTTATCATATTTTAATTAATTTGATTAATATGCATAATAATATGATGTTTTTCAACTTTTCAAATCGTGTGGCGAGTACAACAATTATTTGGAATTTTGCGACTTCTTTGTACCAAGTTTGAGCCTAGGGTAGAATCTAGAGAAATTGTTTTAAAAATATCCTAATAATTCAGCAAAATACTATGGAAAAGTATCTTTAAAATGAGCTCAAGGAGGTTAGAATTTATTTATTATTTTCAGAGATATTATAATTTTCGTGAATAATTTCCACCGGTACAAAATTGGGGCAAAAAAGTTTCTATGGACAAATTCGTCCAGAGCTTAAAATTTTGATCTGATATAAGCATTTGAAAAAAAATAAAAGTCATATAAATTTCAAAGAGATATTTGATCACCGATTTGCAAATTTGTTAAATTTATTTTCTATTTAACAACAAAGTTGACATCGAAATTAAAAAAAAAACGATCTCCTTATTTTAGAACTACTTGTTCAGATAAAACATCATGAAATCAGTAAATCTACTCCTTACAAATAATAGGCAGTAGGTTATAACACTGAAAAAAATTGGTTCATTATTACGCAAGAGATCCGATATAACAGCAGTTTCGGTGGTTGCCTCGCACTGGCCTCGCTTGTAAATCGGTACCCTCGAAACTTAAATAGTCAGGACTGCCTAAACCGTTTCCATAATATTGCGCAATATACTCGACTGAGTACTCGCGCACTTGCGGCCCTTCCGAGGCAAGAGTCGCGCCGTCTCTCTCCATGCCTGCTGAGAAACTGCGTGGGTTAGCAGTTCTAGGAAATGGAAAATCGGATGCTCTTCTGTGTAATTGTTATTGTTATGAATAAATTTAATAAACAAATGCATATGTTAACCATTTCATATTCTAAAGACTTCTTTCCATTACAAAATAATTCAAAATTTGTCGGAAGTAAATATTATGTACAATTTCATATCGATTTTATTACCCGATAATAATTGTTAATTTTTAAATAAATTTAATAAACAAATACAGATTTTGGACAATTTTCAAACGGTAGGTTTCGTTTTTTCAACGGAATCAATTTTAAATTACTTCGAAAAATCGTTCCTTCATGATACTTCATTAATAAACAATAATTGTTTACGTTAGAAACAGTTTTATAAACAAATTCAAAACTAGATTACTTGTCAACAAATTAATGTTTCTTTTTTTTTACGAAATCGACAGTCAGTCACTCAAAAAGGACCTTGTTAATAAGGAGACTCTGTTAGGCGACAATATTTGTTATTTATTTAAATAAATTTGATAAAATTATACATATTTTCATCATTTTTCAACCAGCGGATTTTTTTGAACGTAATTCACTCTAAATAAATTGAAAAATTATTCCCTTATGACACTTTATCAAAGAACAATAATTTTTTGTTTCATAAACAATTGTATAAGTATTCAAAACTTGACTACTTTTCAATAAATAAATATATTTTTTCACGAAATTGACTGCCAATGGCTCAGGAAGGACCCTATTTATCAGGAGACTTTGTCAAATAATATCATTTGTTTATAATTAAATGAATTTAAAAAAAAAAGACAGACTTTCGTCAATTTTCAACGGGCATATTTATTTTTTTAACGGAATTACCTATGCTTAACTTGGCCATGTACCTGTCTTATGTTATTTTATTCATGAGCCAAAATAGTCTTTTATAAACAATTTCATTAAAAAATCTGCAATTCCGTCATTTTTTAAGGGCGAGTAACCGTCTCTTTAAACAATTAAAATTTTACTGTCTATGGTGGGTGTAGTTGCAGTGCTGGTGCTTTGGGATGTAGCGTCCTTTCAAGACGTTTGCAGTCGATTTCGTAAAAAAATGACATCTGTTTGTTGACAAGTAATCAAGTTTTCAATTTGTTTGTAATATTGTTTATAAAAGGAACAATTATTCTTGGTTGATAAATTATCATGAGCGCAGGATTTTTTCAAGTATTTTAAAATTGATTTTATTGCAAAAACAAAATCTGCCGTTTGAAAATTGATGAAAGTCTGTATTTCTTTATAAAACTTATTTAAAGAATTAAACATTGTTAATAATTATTAAGAAATGGTACATATTATTTATTGTCCGCAAACTTTGATCAGTTTTGTTACTTTTGATTTAAAAAAATTGTCACTAGGCATTGTTGTCACTGGATATTATTTGCAGCAAAAGTCTACATTAATTTCATGATGTTCTTCATGAATATAAGTATGTAGTTGCAAAAAATAGGATCATTTATAAAAATAATAATTTTCATTTTTTTATTTAAATGCTCAAATTGGATCGAAATTGCAAGCTCTAGACTAATTTGTTAAGAAAAACTTTTTTTATCCCACTGTGTACATGTGGAAATGATCTACACGCCTGTTTTTTATTTATTCTTAAATAGTCTTATTTTTTATGAGATTCATATGGAATTTTTTTCCTCATAACAGCACTGTAGTCAATACAATTCGCGTCTAATATGCCTAAATTCAAGGCATAATGTCAATTTCCTAAACATCTATTTCTAAAGAATGACAAAATGAGATATTTTCGAAAAATTAGAATAATTCTATAAATAATTAACATTTTGTTTAAATTTAGTTAACTTTCATTTAAAATAAAATCTTTTTTTTGCCCAACTTCGTGGTAGTGCAACTCAAGTGGAAATATTACCTTTTATTCGTTTATTTCTCAAATAAACAAATTAAGAACTGAAAAACCACGCATATTCATAGAAAAATTTTTTGCCTAAATTCTCACCTAAAATTCGCAGAACTTGATCAAATCCACGCAAAATATAGAAAAATTATTACCTCAGCATCTCTGAACTAGAAAATGTTGAAAGCGAATTTGAGTGAGACTGGTCGCGCACGTAAAATCTTAACGAGAGTATGAATGCCCAAAATGCGAGACAAGCGACTGGACCCAATTAATTGCAAGATCTATAAACGAGGCCCACATAATACACGTAATCCAGCGAATTTCGTCGCTCGTCGTAACACACACGCCCGCGTGTGTAAACAGCTGGCCAGCATATAATGTGTAAGTGCGCACATAGCGCAAGTAGTTGCGCAACGAGTGAGAAGTGATTCGGGCCTCGTCCGTGGATTTCGGGCCAGCCGATTTCTTTTGGGCCTTCCTCCCCATACTGTTCCCCAATGGGGACCACCGATACCACGGTCACAACCACCACCACGACCTCCACCGCCGCGACCTCCACCACCGCCGCCACATCTTGAGGGTTCCTGAGAACCATACGTATATAAGCAGGGGTCTTCGCGATATTCTTCAGTTGCAAACAAGACAAGCAATCAGCATCATGGACACCAAGGTAAATTGTCCACCTGCAGCAACCCCCTTTGCTTCTGTCTATTTAAACATTAATTGGCAATTAATAATTTGATTAACAATTTAAAAACCACATGGACAGTGGTTCACAATTGGATTTTTCCGGACAAATCAGTCTAGAGTTCACCATTTTTATCTGATTTAGACTTCTTTTTTAAATTGAAGCTCAATACATTCCCCAGCGATCTCTCTGGGTCGATTTTTTGTTTTTGCGAAATTCTATAACAAACGCATAGTGGTTCAGAATTGGACTTTTGTGGATAAATCAGTCTACAGATCACAATTTTATCCGATGTAGACATTTTTAATTGAAGGTGCATAAGTTCTCCAGTGGTCCCTCAAGGCCGATTTTTGAAAAATTCTATGTGAACAGACAAATTTAGAACCAATGTTGTTTTCAGCAGAAATATTATTTTAACCCACAAAGAATATTTTGTTTCACTTGAAAATGTCTCATTCAAGTATATGTTTATAAAATTTGTTCCTAACTGTAATAATTCTTCATTTTTTTAAAATTTTGGTTACTATATGACACTTTTGAAATAAATTTCAGCAATTATAGTGAAGAACAAAATTTTCCCATGCTAACATGGCACATTAGAGTAATTGTTTATGAAACTTCTTTATGAAAATTAAGTCACTCAACAAATTGATTATGTACATATTATTATTGCAAATGCATTAATTTTATTTGTTATTTGATTGATAGAAAGCTTTTTTCCGGGTTGAAATCATTGTTTTTCTGAAAACACATTTTTTCTACGTTTGTTTACATAGAATTTTGCAAAAATCAAAAATCGGCTCCCGGGGATAATTAGGACATTTTTTCAACTACAATTTAAAAAAATGCTTAAATCACTACTACCATTACTTTTGCAAAAAAAAAATTTAATTTATAAATTAATAATAATAATCACTTATAACTTAGAGGAAGTATCTAATTTGATTCGAATATTTTATACTAATGTATCAAGTAATTATTCTTTTGACAAATAACTTTAATTTTAATTCAGCACTTCAATTTAAAAAATTTTACTAATTCATATTTGATAAACCACATTCAAATTCTTTTTTTTTAACTTATATGTATACAATAAATTTATTTATGTATGAAGATTACTTTTTTAAATTTCATAAGAAATATAAAGCTTAAAATTGTTTATAAAAGTGAAAATTATTGATTTTCGAAGGGTTTTAACTCTCAATACTTCAGACCCAAGGGCTTCAGTAATCTTCTTTTATGGTTGAAGTCTTACAAATTTAAATCGTTTAACTTAGAAGTTTGAAAATAATTTCAACTGTGAATTTTTTTATTTTGAAAATTTGAAATTCCCAACGGTTTGAGACTGCAATTATTATTAAAATTGATATTACAATTCCAAAATGTCTTACCACTAAAAATAAAATTCATTAAGTAGATCATAAAAGTTTGGTTCAAATTAAGAAAAGAAACAAAAAATGTTTCTCAGTAAATGTTTTATATTTGTAATTGGCAAATTTCGAATGCTCTAAGTTGAAACTAGATAATTTGTAACATTTTAATTCAAAATCAGGACAATTTAAAAATATTCAGTTCAAAATTATCGATTTTAAAGAATTCAAACTTCAAATATTTCAAACCCAAATATTTCAGTAACATTTTTTTACTGTTTCATTTTTTAACACTTTCTACATTTTTTCACTGTTTAATTTTTACCAAGATCTTAAGTTTGTTTTCTTACTCTCCTTGCTCAATAATCATAACATTGATGGAAATTTAACTTGTTTAATATGGGAATTTTTTAACAGTTTTAATTTATATTATTTGATTGTGAAAATGAGTAATTCCGATCAATTTAAGACTAAAATTATTAATTTTGAAACGTTTCCAAATTTCAATTGTCCGATTTTGAGCATTTCTGTCCTTTTATAAATTTGCACGCTAAGATTTGAATTTATCTATGTTTGATAATATTTTTAATGTGAAACTGCTCAATTCCTAATGCTCAAAAATTTTTCAATGGACCAATATGAAATCATACAATATAAAATTCCAAATTTTTATATTTTCGGTTCTAAACATTTTTATGAAATTATTGGTTTGTCATATCATAGAGAAATTTGTAAGATTAAAATTAAAAGTTTATGAATGTTTGATTTGGAACGCTTTTAGATTGAATTTGTTTATTTTTAAGCAATTAAATTGAGCACTTTTTATGCATTTTTCTTATTCAAAAATTTTTAGCATTCAAATCGAAAAAATATTTATATAATTAAAAAAAAACATTTCATTGAAAGAGCACGGCAAATAAATATTGTTTATTTCCTTTTCAATAACTGTAACTATTTTTTTTTGCTAATATGGCTTATATTTCTGTTACAGTTAATCTTTTTCTTTGCCCTCCTGGCTCTCGCCTTCGCCGAAGATGCGAAGAAAGTTGAACAGAAAAAATCCGATGAAACGGCAAAACCAAAACGAGGTGCAATTGGACTTGGATATGGATATGGAGGATATGGTTTTAGTGATCTGACTTATGCAGCTCCCGCCTATTCTACTTACCACTTAAGTGAACCCTCAACTCACACTCACACTGTTATCACCAAGGAAGTTCCGGTACCATATCCGCAACCAGTTGCTGTTCCTGTTGAAAAACATATCCCATACGCCGTTAAGGTAAAAAAAATAAAAACCTCCAATATTTCCATCCCGAAACAAATGAACTTTCTAACAATTGAGCGGTTGGATGCAATAACAGCCTACTTTTATTTTCAAAAGTCATTTAATTTTCATTTGTTTTACACATGACTTCATGAAGAACAAATTGAGCGGTTGAGTGTAATAATAGCCTAGTTGTATTTTCAGAAGTCAGTTGTTTTTACATTTTTACATATAACTTCATGTAGAACAAATTGAGCGGTTGGGTGCAATAACAGCCTACTTGTATTTCCGAAAGTCACTTATTTTTCATCTGCTTTGTACATAACTTCATGAGAAAAAATTGAGCGTTTCAGTGTAATAACAGCCTTCTTGTATTTACAGAAGTCACTTATTTTTCATTTGTTCTACAAATAACTTTATGAAGAAGAAATAGAAGAGTTGGGTGCAATAACAGCCTACTTGTATTTTCAGAAGTCATTTGCTTTTAACTGTTTTTCACATAACTTCATGAAGAACAAATTGAGCGATTGAATGCAATAATAACCAACTTGTATTTTCAGAACTCACTTGTTTTTCATTTGTTTTTTAATTGTTTTGCACATAACTTCATGAAGAACATATTGAGCGATTGAGTGCAATAACAGCCTACGTGTATTTTCAGAAGTCACTCATTTCTCATTTATTTTGCTCATGACTCCATGAAGAATAAATTGAGCAGTTGGGTGTAATAAAAGCCTACTTTTATTTTCAGAAGTCACTTGTTTTTCATTTGTTTTGCATATACCTTCATGAAGAACAAACGAAAACCAAGTTACTTCTGAAAATGCAAGTAGACTATTATTGCATCTATCCGCTTAATTCGGACCCACATAAATGCATACCAATCATAAATTGTTAAAAAAAAAAACTTGAATGGACCAAATAAAAACTTAATATTCTTTGCCTGAATGCACATCGGATTGACCGAATCAAGAAATTTTTTTCTCAGACTAACTTCTCTCGTTCCCTTCTCGATTCTGCAGCATCTATGTTTAGCTCTACATAAATATATCGATAAAAAGAATATATTTTTGTACTCTTTCTTATATTACGAAAACGGATACATTTGCATATAAACATGCCGGGTTCCCATCGAAGAAAGCACTGTAAAGACAAAGTCCAGATTTATTCAGTACAAGGTTATTGGTTAAAAGCTAAAATTCCTTCGTGATCCAAATAACGTTTCAATAATCACCGAGTTTATCAATAATCTGAGCTTATTGGCTGTTCTTACGCCCCTCTGTCAATAGCAAGGATTGTGGTTGAGAAAGAAAATTGTTGCAATCGAAATGACCCTGAAGTTCTCATTATGTGCCCACTGCCCATGTATCTTTTCTTAAGCAGACATTAATCAAAGCAAATTTCTTCAGTTTGTTTATGTTCATATCTAATTAAAGTTGCCTTAGTTCAATTTCGTCTTCAAACTGAAATCCATCAAAAAGTCAAGAATTATTCCGCAATCCACCTCCTCTAATTATATACAATAATCTTCAAATTGATTCATTTACTTTGTCCACATCAAACGACGTTTCAACTTGTTTAATTTTTAAATCTTGAAATTTGAAATCGTTAATTTTTAAAGCTTCCAATTAGAAATGATATCATTTTCAACACTTTGAGAATAATCAAACTTTTAAGATTCACAATATTTAAAATTCTTCAATTTAGGCCGGTGAAAAAAACAGTAAACTTTTTTTTAACATAGATCTCATTTTTAATATAAAATATATTAAATTTTAAATCCGTGGAAATCATTCAAATCCTCGGGAATCTTATAAAATCCGTTAAAATCCCTTGAAAATTCTTTGGAATCTTTCGAAATATCCTTAAACCTTGTGAGTACTATAACATCCTTATAAATCGTTCAAAATTCTTTAAAACTACATGCAATTTTGTTGAATCCCTAAAAATAATTAAAATTCTCGAAAACTCCTTCAAATCTTTTCAAACTCTTAACAATTCCTTAAAATCCTGACAAATACCCTAAAGTATATAAAATCCTTTGAAGTCTTTTGAAGTCCCTTCAAATTTTTTAAAGCTTTTGAAGATTTACTGAAATCTTCTGAAATATCCTAATATATTCAAAAAATTATATAAAACCACTTAAAATCCCTTCAATTTCTTAAAATCTATTTTAATTAAAATAACCCCAAACCTATCAAATCCCTTAAAATGCTCTCAAATTCTTGAAATCTATTAAAAATTCCTTAGAATTTTGATAAATAGCCTGAAATCTTAAAAATTTAAATCGTTTAAAACCTTTGGCACTTTTTTTTTAAAGCTCTTGAAAATTCCTTGAAATTTTTTTAAATACCCTAAAATCTTTTAAATTCGTTGTAATTCTTTCAAATTCTTTAAATATATCATGAATTTTTTTGGAATATCTTAAAATACCCTGAACTCCTTTAACTGTTTTGCAAATCCCTTCAGATTCTTCAAATCTATTCAAAATTCCTTGCAATCTTTTAAAACACTTCCTATCAAATCCTATGAAATTTTATAAAATTCAAAATTCAAATCCTTCAAACCCTTTTAAAATTGTTAAAAGTTCTTGAATATTCCCCGAAATTTTTCAAAAATACCCAAACATCTTTCAAATCCTTTGAAATCCATTATAATTTCCTTAAATTATTGAAATCTATAAAAAAATCCTTAGAATCTTCACAAATATCGTGAAATCTTTAAAATTCAAATCCTTTGAAATCCCTTGAAATTCTTGAAATCTATTAAAAAATATGCTTCAAAATCTTCCAAAATTCTAGGAAATTCTTCAAAACCGCGTGAAAATGGTTTGAATTACTTCAAAATCAATCAATTCCTTTGAATTTTGTTTAATACTCTCTTTGAAATTTTTCAGAATCCTCTTGCGAATTTCTTGTAGCCTTTCAAAATACCCTGAAATCTTAAAAAGACTTCGAAATATTTGGAACTACCTTAAAATAATTGAAAATCTCACGATATCACATGCAATCTGATGATATTCCTCAAAACCCCACGAAACATTTCAAGTCCTACGAAATCTTTTGAGATTAAAGGAAATTTATTAAAATACTTTATCGAGGTCTTTCAAAATATCTTTAAATTATTGAAATTCTCGAAAATCTTATAAAATTTCTTCAAAATTCTTAGAAATATTTGTATATCCTTGAAAATCGTTATCAATATCCTAGAGTCTTGTAAATACTACGAAATCCTTTCAAATATCCTGAAATTAAAGACAATTCTTTAAAACCGCAAGGAATTTTTGAAACTCCCTTAATTTATGTAATTTTTTTTTTGCAATGTATAGAAACATCATAAAATGTTCAGAATTTTTCTATAACTATTGAAATCCGTTAAAAGTCCTTTGAAATGTTTGACATTTTCTGAAGTCCCTTGTAACTATTAAAAATACCCAAAAACCTTTTAAATCATATGAAATATTTCAAAATCCTTATGAAGTATAAGGTTAATTTTTGTAAAATTCCTTGAATTACCTGTTAATATTTTTAAAAACGTTTGAAATCTTTGAACATTCTTAAAAGTAATTATAATCCTTAGAAATCCTGCGAATTCCCTTCGAAAGCTGTTCAAATTGTTTTCAATCCTTTCAATCTCTTGGAATCTGTTGAATTTCTTTAAAATCCCTGGAAATCTTCTAAACTCTTTTAAAAAATTGAGTTGAAAAAAACCCAGGCTTTTCAGATTGATACAATTGTTTGATAAATTGTTCAAATAAATATTCTCAATTTATATTTTTCATGACTGGTAGTCATTCCATAATCAGGACCCAAATAAATTGTTACGAAATTCCAATCTTAGAATAATTGCTATCTCATTCTAATCCGATTTGCAAAAACAGATTCTATTTTTGCTGGTAGATCCTCGATAAGAAACGGAAGAAAGGTGATGGAAACAAAGCACTTTTGCCTTTCTCTTCGAGGACAATAGCAGAGATTCAATCTGATTCTCGTCACGTATCTGTCGAATGTAATCAGAGAAGAGTTGAATAACATTTTGTGAATTTTGAATTTCAGGTCCCATACGCAGTCCCCGTCGATCGCCCATACCCGGTCCATGTGCCGAAGCCTTATCCAGTGGAAGTAACCCGACATGTTCCAGTCCCAGTCGATCGTCCATACCCGGTTGCCGTAAAAGTTCCAGCTCCATACCCAGTTGTTAAACACGTGGGTGTCCCCTACCCCCAACCCGTTATCGTTGAAAAATACCAACAACCCCTGGTGCTCGAGAAATACCAATCCTACTCAAATGGCTGGAATTAAATTTGAGATGAGAGTTGAATCTACAACGAACTGCAATCCAGTCTTCCAGGATCAACGATCTCAATACCCAGATCATGGAAAACTGATCCAACTGACCTTGTTATTGGATTCTTCGGGAAAAAATGAAGCGGATTCAGAAGTTTCAGAATTTTTAAACCAATCGTTGCAGCTTGTACAGACTTATTATGACTTTTAATTCAGCCCTTCTCTAAAAAAATCACCTGAGTCGACTTAGGTTTTGCTTCTCACAAAACAAAACGGATATTTTATGGTTTTTAAAATGTTTGCACAATCTGAAACATGTAGTTTTTGGTTTGTAAAAACACATTTTGAAAAGTTCCTTTGGCAATATCGTGCCAATTTCATGACTCAGGTGGATTTTCTAGAGAACGGCTCAATTGTGACATATTTGTATATGACTGAGGATTTACTTCGTGAAGAAACATCTTACATCTGACTAATGACATAGCTTCAATTCTTCATTGGAAGAAGAGGTCCTCTAATTTTTTCGTGTTTCTTCGATGAATAGCGATTTGTTTCATTTTTGTTTTTGTAAACGCTCGAGGAAACGTTACTTCCGTGAAACTGTTACAAGGTATTGATCATGTTGCAAGTGTTCATCGACCTTCACTCTGATAGACATTTCTCATCCCAAGTGGTGAAATCTATGCAGTGATGATCTTTTTATTTTATCGTTAGATTTACGTTTTTTACTTGGACTTTCGTTGTCCCTGAGGCATTGACTGCGTCGAATTTATTTTCTTAAATACATGATTTTTTGTATAAAAGCAAAACGAGTGGTTTTTCTTGATTCCTTACCCTCTAGATTAGGGTGCTCCAATTTTTTTTTTTTAGATTTTCATTCTCTCATCTTCCAAATATTCGAATAAAAAAAAACAGATTTTTTTGTAAAAAAAAATACTTATATTTAGAGATCCCGCAAACCTCGTGAAGTTTAAAGAAGTAGCCAAAAATCAGATATTAAAAAAAAAAATAGTTTTTCTTTTATTTTGAGAATAAAAATAATATTATTGATGATTTCATTTCAAATAAAAACGTTATTTTTTATGGAAAATTTTACAACTCACAAAAAACACTTATTTCAACAATGTTTTTTAAAATTTCATTTTTTCTTACTATTGTTTCCCACCAACTTTTAAAAGATGGTTTCATATTAATAAGCAATGGCATATTTTTGGGGGAAACATTTCGTGAAATTCTACCGGCTCCAGTTGTAAAGGTACATTTATCTATGGCAGAAATCCTTAAAACCATTATTCAAAAAAAAAAATTGTTTGAAGCAAATAACAATATTTCAAGATTAATTTTTTAGTTTCAAAATTAGAAACAGTAGAGTTATGAGGAATGTTTTCCTCGAAAAAAAAATAGCCATGATTTATTGAAATTCAACCATTTTTTCACCTTTTTAATAAGTGACAGTAAAAAAAGGCATTGAAAGAAAAAAAATATTTTTGTAAATTTTGGACAGAATCGTCAATATTAGGCGTATCCAGTTGTCCCTCAAAATTTTTATTTACATTTAGCCGTAAAATATAAATCAAAAATTAATTTTTTAATTTGATGCCCATAAGCCTGTTTTATAGGATCCCAAAAAACTCCCATAAGTGAAAAATAGAGTTTCGCGAGTTTTTGACGCTAATTCGTATTTTTGGTGTTCATGTACAAATTATTTGTTATACATAAAATATTACTTTTTACTAATAATTAGATGTTTCATCAAATTTTTCAAACAATTTTTCATTGTTTATAGCAATTTTCTCTTAGAATAGTGGCAGACATTCGCGGTATTTTTTGAATTTCTCAACAAGTTTTAAACTGTTCAGTAATTACAAGGAGGAAATGATTGAAGTTACCAAAAATAATTGTTTAAATAATTTATTATTATTTGCAACAATATTTTCTTAGAATAGAGCTAGAAAGTTGCGGTTTTTCTGAATTTTCCAACCTTTGTTCAACTTTTCACTTACAGTGGGGTAATAATTAATGGGAGTTAGCAAAAATAATTGTTTAAACAAATTATTATCATTTATGAAGTAATAATTAATAAATATGAATAAAGTCTTTGTTTGAACAATTTGTTATTACTTACAACTGTCTTCTCTTAGAGTAATGCAAAACAGTTGCGGTTTCTTCTGAAATTTCCAACTTTGTGACAACTTTTCAGTTCGAGTAAAGTGATAATCAGTGCACATTTAAAAAATGCTTGTTTAAACAATTTATTACTGTTAAAAACTATTCTGTCTTAGAGTAATGCTAGAAAGATGCGGTTTTTCTGAAATTTCCAACATTTTGTCAACTTTCCACGCAGAGCGAGGTAATCATGAATCAAAGTTAACAAACATAATTGTTTAAATAATTTATTATTATTAAACACAATCTTCTCTTAGAGTAATACTAAAAATTGCGAACTTTGAGTTAAGTAACAATTAATCAAAGATTACGAACATAATTGTTTCAATAATTTATTGTTATTCATAACAATCTTCTTTTGGAGTATTGTTAGAAGGTTGCTGTTTTTTTTCCAATTTCCAACATTTTGTCAACTTTTCATTTGTGTTGGTGTAAGAATTGATCAAATATAACACATATAACTTTTTAAACAATTTATTATTAATAATCGTAATATGCTCTTAGAATAATGCCAGAAAGATTTGGCTTTTTCTGGAAGTTACAACTTTTTATTAACTTTTCACTTAGAGCCAGGTAATAATAATTAATCAGGGTTACTCCTTTTCTCACCGAGCAAGTCACGCCTACCCCGAAAGGGAAATGGCCTAATGATATAATAAATAAACGTAATTGTTCAAATAAATTTATTATTGTTTCTAACTATCTTTTCTCAGAGTCATGCTCGAGAAATGCTGGTTTTTCTGAAATTTTCATATTTTGTTAACTTTTCAATCAGAGTAAAGTATGATAATTATTCAAACAATTTATTATTATTCACAATAGTATTCTCTTAGAATAATGATAGGAAGTTGGGCTGTTTTTCTGGAATTTTCAGCTTTTTTGACTTTACAGTTATGAACAAATAATAAATAAACATGAAAGAAAAATAATTTTGTTAAACAATCCTATCAAGATTATTAGTTTTCTTCAGGAAATGGGGTAGTGAAGGGGTAAGGGGGAAAGGGGCTGATATTAAAAATGGTACATTTCCAAACTTTTATTTTAGACTCTGCAATAAATTTCGTGTTGTAATTCAAAATAAATTTTTTTCAAATAATTTTTTTTTTTCATTTTACTGAACTTTTCGCTAAATATCAAGTAAAATATTTAGTAAATCATCGCTTGAGCCCTTTTAAAAAAATCCATTTTTGTTTTTCAACAATTATAAGATGTAGAATTTGCATACAAGTTGATGGTAAAAGTTGCGTCAAAGCTTTTTTTATTAGGTTTAATTTTATAGTTTTGTATATTTTAAAGCGTGATAGAGGCCACCAATTTAAATTTTTGTCATTAGAATTCTCAATACATATACTAATTTTTCATTATATTCCAATACAGTGCTTAAAATTAACCTAACTTCGGAAATTCAGCTTGAGCATGAAATTAATAGAATATAAAAAATAGTATATATATTGATAATATTGACAACTACTGTTTCGATATTGTGCAAGGCGTTAAACAAGGATGCGTTATGTCCTCATGGCTATTTATTATATTTATGGATAAGTATTATATAATTTTTATTTTACAATGTTCATATTGTTTAAATAAACGGCAGTGATATGACGGTCTCCGTACCCCAGTATATGGGGTACGCTGACTGAAATGCAACATCCATCTATTAATTAAATATCAAATAATGAAGTAATTAAAAAGTGGTTCGGAGTAATAACATATGTTCCCTTGCAATGTAAGCTTCACCTTAAAAAATACACACATCAAAATCACATTTCAATCATAATTTATAGGGCATTTAAGTCAAAACGAGATACCATGCCCCACTCTCCCCTACGTATACTTTTTAACGTGATTTGTCAATGCAAAACGTTTCTTAAATTTATTTATAATTTTTTCAGTTGCAGCGGTTCGCCCCGGAATCTTCGGATTAAGGTTATTTGAAAAAAATTTTAAATGATGATTTAAAAAATCTGATTAGGAACAATTCTTTTCCTGTCCGGAAGGTCTTTATTCGTACATAGTTTCGTTATTTTCGAATTCGTTATTGAAGAGATATATATGACAGTTTGGGTAGTTTAACCTTTGATCGGTGCGAGATGTTGGCATTTTTAGCAATATTATTTTTTGTTTCAATCATTGTGAATAATAATTCATTTTTATGGACGATAAAGTAGAGACATTGCGTGATTTTTTGAGTCAAAGATCAATTTTAAAATACAATTATTGTGCCCTTGATGATTTTGTAAAAATTGTTGTAGGGATTCGCCCCGATTGACGGTATCTCTTAAATATCACTCATATAATTTAGCAATTATCGGCGGGATATCCTGGGTGTAACCCAGGAGATCCTAGGGATATTTCAAATAATATCGTATAATATCTCGATATCCCTAGATTGTCCCAATAATATCTCAAATTATCCTGTGGATATACCATTAATATCCCAATTTTATATGCCAATAGGATGTGCTCAAGATGTCCCAATTCTATGATTTATTACATTCCTGGAAATTCAGATAATAATAGAGGTAATAATAGAGTCCCTTCTAAAGTCACTTCCAAATAAATGTAGAGGGTTGCGCCGACAGACTTTTGACCGGCGGCGGCGATTTGTGCAATTTTGATCTGCGGCAAGCGGCGCGACGGCGCGCCGCCTTATTCGTTTCTCAGCGAAGGCGTGTCAGTCAAGTTTAGTTTTTTTTTGACATAGAGCTTGGAAAATATAAAATTATTACCATTTGCGATTCTCATGCTTTCGCTTACTATGGTCAACACCGGAATTAGATTTCAGAGGTGGGTCCTAATTGGTCGCAGGAATTTCCGCAACCAATCTAAATCCACCTGATCACCCTACGGAAAAAATCCGTTACCATGTAGATATACCTAAGATTACGTCGACGCGCCGATACGCCGCTGCGCCGACGGTGCCGAATTCGAATCGGCGGCGGCGCAGTTTTGAAGCAAGTTGACCGGTGGCGCAACCGTCTCGGTAAATTCCATTATGGCTGTCAGTGAGCCAAAACTGTCGCGCAATAATAAGTGATGCTTTAACAAAAGTCTATAATTTCTCGAATATTCTAGCCAGATAATAATCTATTCTCATTTATATTATGTAAACCAACGCGGTACATATAACAATTTGATTGTTTTTTATCATAAAAACTGATTTTGCCGTTATACTGATACTAAAAAGTGGGATCTCTAAACTGCGCAATTTAGAGGTTATAGATACAATAACAGCCAATTTTTAAATTTTCAGAAAGTGGCTTGTTTTTATTGCAAGTAGGCTGTTATTGGTTATGAAAATAACTTCCGGTAATAATTTCTTTATAATTATACTGAGAGATGGAATTTGAAAGAAACCGAATATTCGAGATTTGTATAAAGCGGTTTTTTGTCAAACGGATGTTCGTGAATCTTAATGTTTTCAGGCATTCTACATATTTTAATTAATGTGCATTCCAGAAATATTGGAATCCATTGCCAAAATGGTATATTCCGCATAGGACATTATGTAGATATCGTATGGGGCGGAAATGTCGATATTCTTGGAATATGCCACGGATATCCAGGGAGATTTTGGTACATTTTCTAGGATATTCCATATCCTGCCGATATCCTAGAGATATGCCAAAGATATCGTTTTGTTATGTCAGTGAAGCTAAATAATTTTTTTTTTTTTGAAATCCTGCATTTCAAGCATTTTCAGATTTAGTTTTGTTTGAAATCGAATGTTTTTCGGATTATAGCTTCAACTTACATTTTTGTCTGCACGGAGAATATGTTTCTTTTTTCTTCTTCACTTGAGTCACAAAATTTGAGCCGCTTTTAGTTTCAGAAAGATTCTGAAAATCTTTTTTGTTTGAGTAACGTCGTGGTGGTTACTTGTTCTGAGAAAAATTTGTGAAAGATTGACTAGTTTCCTTGAAGAACTTATTCAAATGGAATGACGATTCGTCTTCAGAGCCACTTTTCAGATATTTTCTCTATTTTTATGAAATGTATCATATGCACCCAGAACTCGCTAATGCGTACCGATTCACGCTTGCAGAGCGTTTACTGGACGTGGCAGTTTTCGCTGATCCATCTGGACGTTGTGTATTGAGATTTATGGAGATTCCGTCGCTGGTGCCAGATATAGTAAAGAAAGAGGGAAGAAGAATAAGGGAGACAGGAAATGGTTAGAAAAGTAAAGAAAGAAGAGAAAGAAGAGAAAGGAAAAAAAGAAAATAAAACAAAGAAAGCTGAGAGGATGGCAAAAGTGTGTGCGAGTGTCTCTGGTCGGGCGGTGGATTGGGGGTCGAAAGGACTGAGAATAAGAACGAGGGGAGTCCCCACATTCATCCTGGCGGCCATCATGGCTCCTTATCTTCAACGCGCGCATCTTTTACGATACACAAATACCTTCTCAAAACAAGTAGGATACAATATAATTATTTATCTGTAAGAAAAATCTACACTTGAGTCATTTTTTCAAACCCTCAGCATCTTCGGAGATATACAGAAAGTCATAAAGTTAATCAATGAAGTCGAGAGTGCTAAACGGTGCGAAGTCCAATCAACATTATTTCACAGAAAAGGCAAAAAACCTTTCCCGAGGAACAATGTGCAACCGATGATTTTAGAAGAATGAATCATTTTAATATCCATTGTGTTAAAAAATAGATGGCGCTACCTGTGCACCTAATAATGTAATGGAAATAGCAATCGACTTGGCACACTTTAGCTGTCCCTGGTATTATACATAAAGATAGTACGTGATTCTTTAAGAACATCATATTAAATATATATTTTTATTTATTTCATAAACGAATAACACTGAAAACAGAAAAAATTAACATTTATAGAACTAGTACAACATTTTTTATTTTAATAATAATATCTCCAGATATTAAAAAATGGATTATTTAGTATATACTTTATTCCCATTATTTTCAATTCTTAAATTTTTTGAAATAATTCAATACATTTAAATATAAAATTTTAGGGTGAAAAATTGCAAAGCTTGAATTTTGCACTGAAATATATGTAATTTAGAAAAGCGATAAAGTATGATTTCTAAAAAAAAACTCAATTTCCTTAAAAAAGTGGACTTGGAAACGTATAGTTTTCCCTATAAATCTTCAGCAAATATATTTTAAAAAATTTTTAATTTGTTTTCCTGCTTCTACCGGTTAAACTTTCTTTAAAGTTTATTTTTCTTAATATAGTTAGACTAGCCAAAAAAATGTAATCTACATTAAAAAAAAAAGATTCCTAGATTTAAAGAAAACATCTTTGGATCAAAGAATAATATTCATTGGCTCGTAGTCAAAGAAAAGTTTCTTTGATTCAAAGAAATTTCTTTTGAAGTTATTTTTTGGTGAATGAAACAAATTATATCAAAAACGATTTCTATATGTAGATAAATATTTTTCTCAATGTCAAAAAGTGATACGTAAGTTCGATAGATTTGTTAACGCTGCTTTGAACGAATGTCTTAATTTATTGACAGCTCAGACCTTTCTCCAGATATTCACAAAAAACTATTAAAAAACCTGTTGAAACACTTTTTTACAAAGCGAATCATTTTTCTTTCATTCTGTTTAATATTTGGTAAAATTTCTTTGGAAGTGAATTCAAAGTAAATTTTATTAAGATGAAGAAAATGTCTAGTGAATTCAAGAGAATTCAAGCGGAATCAAGATAATTCATATTAATTAAATGGAATTTAAAGTAATTTATCGAATTTAAGGGAATTTGAGAAAATTCCAGGGAATTCAAAGTAAATGTCCATAGGATTTCAGAGAATTCAAAAGAATTTGAAAAAATTATAGTGAATTAATTAAAAATTATGTGCTGTGATCCGCCGCAAATAATCATAAATTGTGAAGTTTACATAGAAAGAGATGCATTGTATAAAGTAGATTTTATTAAGGCATCATTCTTTGCCAGTATATTATTTTAAAGTCGACGTGTCATGCTTTTGAGTAAGAGAACTTGATATGTGAATACTTTTTTTAGAAAAAAAAGCTATTTTTTAAAATAGTTTTCTGGGATAACTTCTAGAACCGTTCAAACTATCGGAAAAATAAGGTATGCGCTGGATTTTGCTATGAAAAATACAACGAAATTTACCGCTTTTAGTTTGAATTTAGCCCGAAAAACTACCATACGGAAACGACACGTCCCATACCATAGTCACATAAATAACATTTCGTCGATCAGTAATCATTACCGCAGGTGAATAAAATATAATAATTTCTTTTCTTCCTTTAAGTGAAGTTGCTAATGTTATGGTTTTCAAAAATGAAATTAGTACCGGTCGAAGAACGGAAGACAAAAAAATGTCTGTAATGTCACCCATCCTGCATCCAATAAATCTGAAGACAATAGAACATTATCTTTTGATACCAGTTTCATCAGCTCGCAATGAAAGTCCTTATCAATGTCTTGATCAAATGACAAATTTTCGTAGTTCTTCGTTGCATTGGGATAATTCAAAACAAGGAAATTGTAATTCTGCACCGTCAACATTTTGCACTTAATTCAATCTATCAAAGTCAATCTGACATCCGTGAGTGTCTTGTGCTTGCATTTTCGAATACATTTCAGACGTGCATTGTGCACTTAGCAGTGATTGTATCTTACCTTATATATAATCATTTCGTTGTTAAAAATAATCTTATAGTCTATACGACTTTTTAATCATGCACAGAAGAAGAAAATAATATAAGCTGTCTATCGATAAATTACTTCTCTTTTTAATAAAAATTAAAAACATAGCTAAATTTAAAAAAGAGTTGTTTTATATTGAGACAGCTTAACACTTATGACAAGGATACTGTAATTTTTTAACTTATACAAATATAGAAGTGATTGCCAGTAAAAAAATAAGGGTGGTTTTTTTGCTACCCCTATTGGAATAAAGTACGGGAAATTGTATTTTTCATTGTACCAAATTTTTTAATGAAACTATTGACATATTAAATTATTGTCGAATGTCCTCAGTGAATACCTTCATTCAATACAAGTCTTTAACTTTGGTTCAGGGGATGTTTTTAAAATCTAAAACAAATAAGACCTGGAAACCGCATTTATTTTATAGGAGTGAATATCTCGAACAGATTTTCTGATCAAGTTTAACTTTCGAGACTTAAATGTTTCACATTTAACATTAAACAGTATGCACTAAGAGAAAAAATGCGAAAATTACATTATCAAGGGTAGTAGGGTTAATACGTAAGCTAGGGGGCTGAAATTCGGCCAAAAAAAATCGTACACCATTGGATACCTACAGATTGCGTTAGGACCCAAAAAGCCTTCGGGGCATTTTTACCTTACTTATCCCGCTATACCCTTTATGAATCTGGGTGATGAAACCAGACGAGCCTTATTTGCGAAAGATAGAAAAGGCTAACAAACCAGCGCTTAAGTACACAAGAGAATTTGATAACAAAGCCACTAATTGTCAGTTAAATTTTTATAGGACTTTCAGAAACTTTTTTCGGTAATAAAATGAGAGTTCTATGGATGAATTAATAATTACAATAAGTATTATTAATTGCTCCATAGAACTCTCTTCAATGAAGATCTTGGAGTTTTATTACCAAAGAATAAATATCTAGAAGTCGTATAACAATTTACCTGAGAATTAGTCGCTTTATCAAATTCTCTTGTGCACCTTGTGTACCTAAGCGTCAGCTTGTTAGGCTTTTCCACTCTCTGAATTTGAATCAGTGAGAATTCACTGTTCATCAATGAAAATGCTTACTGATTTGTTTCAGTGACCCATTTCTTACTGATTTAAATTTAGAGGGTATTTGATCAAAAACATAAGTTTGCATTTTTTTTTATAAGAATTGATATACATGGAATTGCATCCGCACTCTTTTCCCGGTAAAGATAGGTTTGGAAGAGGGTCATAAATTACAATATCGGTTTCAAGAGAGCAATATGGCAGTTTCAGTCTTTCTTCAAAAATTCCTCCAGCAAAACAACTTGGATGGCAGATTAAAATGGTAGATCAAGATTAGGTTCGCTTATCTGTTATCGCTAACGGAGCTATTTATGTACAAGCTGTTAACATGAAAGGACACCGATATTGAGCCGCGTCGGCCGACGAACAAAGAATATCTACTGATTTTTCTTTCGGCGAGTACAATGTACAATGTACATTGTATACATTGTAATCGATGATTTTTCTTGTTATACCCGATATAAAAAAAAGTAAACATGTTACTACATGCTCCCTGTACGTGTTCTATAATATTAAGAATTGTTTCAGTAATTAATCTGGTTACCCTTACTTATTGCATTTTTATAAACTGATTCCATTTCATCCGAAAAATTCTAATTTTTAACAAACAAAAAAGCTTCTTATTTCAAATTAAAACAATTATTTATATACAAACATCTATATTCTTGTAAACTATTGAGAAAAAAACATTCAAAAACAAAGTTTTATTTGGATAAGGTACTAAATATTTTACGCTCTGAAATAATCAGAACTAATAATAAAATTAACCCTTTGTCTGCACATATTTATTCTTTTACACAGGGGCCGTTAAAAAAATACGTAACCATTTTGGGTGATGCGGGGGTGTGTCACTACGAGCGTTACGCCAATGTTAAACTTACACACACTAACTATAAAAAAAGCTTCAAGTGGGGAGGAGGGGGCAAAGATGTCAGGAAAAAGCGTTACATGCCTGTGGAGCGAATCTGAAGTTATCCAATTCAGCTCATATAGGCATATAATGGCCATTATATAACTATGATTTTATATGGGACGAAGAAGACGGCCATATCCATGCATTTGTTACATAAAATATCGTATGAATCAAGGCGGTGGGAGGGACTTTATTATTGACTTGCTTATGTTGTCAGAACTCGTAAATAAAGTCCCTCTTCTCCCCCTTGGTGCATAATATACTATCGTTACTGCTAGTGATATAACTGCCTTATTTTTTATTTGATAACTTTACTATCTAGTGCACACTTTTACGGTCAAAAATTGATTTTTGATTTCAAGATTTTAGAGAAATATTACATTTAAAATTGGTGATTTCTGTACTTTTCACGTTCATAACAGAGATCAATTTATTTAGTCTGCAATTTGAAAAGTTACCTTTTTCTTGATTTTTTGTGCTTCAAATTAAAAACCAACTGATGTTAGATTCAAATTTAGATAAAGAAAAGCATAAGACATAAGTAGCATGTGAATTCCTATAATTAAATATTACAAAGATAATGAAAAATTCAATATTCTTCATGAAATTATTGGATTCTTTAACATTTTCAAATTTTAATTTTAAGCGAATGATTTTTTTAATATCTCAATTTTGGCGATTTCAAAAATTATTCAATATTTGAACTTAATTAATCTACTCGATTAAATTTCATATCGTGAAACATTGAAAGTTAAAAATTTCAAATAGACGTGATTTAACAAGTAAAATGTACAATTTGAAATCGGACATATTGCAGCATTGCAATTTGCATTGGTGCAATACCCATAGTCTCCAAACTTGATATTTAAGGGAAAATGGTATTCAATGTCAAGACTTACCGAACCTTCAATGCAACCTTTCCACATTTTTTCAAGTTAAAAAAATAGCCCCATCATATTATGAGAAATGTAGAAAAATATACCACCTGGTCCATTAGAATTTGTATTTTGTTTAAAACGTATAATTTTGTTAACATTTGATTGATAATGTTATCGAGAAGACAGTCGGGATACTCTCATTCGCCATTAGTCAGAGCACTAAAGCGCTGTTCCCAATTACATTCGAAATGACAAATTAATCCATTTTCAGTTCTACAGAAAAGGTAGAACAAAAGCCGAAACTATTTCCTTAAAGAGGTAAAACCACTCAGTAAAATCCTACACTAATATTTAAAACCAAAATAAGATTGTTCCTTATCAGCTTGGTTCAAGCAAATCCGAGAAAGTGAGTCATAAGTAGGTTTGCGGATGGTCGTGATGTGCTGGAAAGGTGCAAGGGTGGCTACGAGTTATGGATACTGGCGCACTCCGACGTGGAGTCTTGTGGCGTCAAATCCTTGGCGAAGCCCCGGATATCCGGCGGCTCCTTCACGGAATTTATTTTTAATGAAGTGGCGCCGCGCGTCGCTGCCTCCCACATACCGGCTTTACCTACACTGCTTAGTTTGCCTTGTTTTTGGCTGCAGCCGCGAAATACTCCTTTGAGGGTTGCTTCGATGAAATAAGAGAGAAGGGGGCAGTGGGGGGTTGAAAAGTAGAAAGAAAATGGGATCTTGGCAGCTAGAAGGGAAAAGGTAGAAACCCCAAAGAAGGTTTGAGGACGCGTAGGCTTGCGACCGTAGGTGTGCGCACACATCGAGTAGATGGAGGGATGGTGGATAATATAATGATGGCGTCGCCGGGTAAGGAGGGGCGGGGCTACGAGGGGATCAATATTATCCTCCTCCACCTCGTTCCTCCCTCTACCCTTCGACCCCTCTTTGCCCGTTTCCAACTCACCCTCTACCTCCCTTCCTCTTCATCCTCATCATCCCCCATCTTCCTTCACATCTGAACACAGCCTCGATTCCCATTCTGAATTCCAAGCCGCGGAAAAACTTTTTCAGCTCATACCATTTCTGACTCGAAACTATGCAGCACATGATTCACTCTCTATATCTAGAGACCCAAAGAATAGTACGTGCGAATAAGTTTTTCTCTTGTGAAAAGGAATCGAAAGATTATTTCAACTTCATTGCTGGGGAAAGTTTGACCATCAATGGACCTTATGATAATCTTATAAATGTGAATATTGTCCGATTCTACGTCCGGTACTCGATGGGAATTATCCACTTTTTTTAATTTTTCATAATTTCCTCAAGGTTACTGCAAATGTCAATACCCACAATGCTGATTCAATAATTTACTTAGCGAAACCATGTTTGTACAATCGTCCCTAGACGTGATACTACTCACCATAATTCGAGCATGGCCAATTTCTCTCCAATACTCGAACTATGGGGGAATGTGTACGTCTTGCACACTTAAAATATTATAGATCTCTCTTACACACAACTCTCTACTCTGAAAGAAATCTTTTGGAGTTCAATGAACAAAATAATTTAACAGAACTAAATGTTTAATAGAACTAACCATTTCGGCGCATTTATTACTTTCGGCAACCTGTTTGTCTTCAAGGAAGGAAAGAAGGCAGTGCATTGTGGAACTTCTTGGCTAAATAATCGTTATTCGATTGTCCGGCTTTTGACACTAAGGCTTGGGATCAGGTCGATTGGTCGACTCGGTTCGGCCGTCTATCTTGTATAGCGTGCCAGGATAGGACAATGACGCGGGGAAGTTAGCGAAGGGCGGGGTGATTGATGAGCCTCCCGGCCGCGGTCTCTCATTACAGTTATATAAGCTTCCGTAGATTGAGCCATGCCGAAGCTTACACGGTGGCCGAACGGGGGGTCGTGATTCGATGAGGTTTTATTGCTCGCTTGACGTGACGCCGAGACTATTGTGCAAGCGCTCCACTGCAACCGAAAAACATTGGATTCGATTTATCGCATCCCACACCGACCTCACGCTCGTTCATTATCAGTGCAAAGTGCACAGATTTTCAATAGAAATTACTCCCCAGCCTGTTTCAAAAATTCCTTCTGAGTTCATGTTGAACATTTTGGACAATAGTCTATATCTGAAGATGTAGCGCAAAATGTAATGGACGTATTATTAGCCATCCTGATAAAACCTCAATGAGAGGACTAAACGGACAAATAGTACTTTGTAAGTCTCTTCAAAATTTGAAAGTTCATTCATCAACTTTACGACCTACGAACCGCCATTGCTAGCCCTGGTGCGGAGATTTTGCGATGTCGTTAAAGTTTACGGGCGCGGTCTTGCGTGTGCGAGGCTCGAAGCCCCTTCTCCATAGCTACCTCCAGGAGTTTATTGATTCTCGAGCGGCGGCATCTCGCATTCCCTCTTGCTCTACTCCTCTTCTATCCTCTTCTGTTTTCTGTCTCTCTTCTTGATCGATTTTACAACTTCGTGTATACCTACATCTCTGACATGTTGGTTCAACCACAATCACCCTTAGAAACAAAGTAGGTAATCAAGTTCTGAAGTTGTACTGGGGCCTGTAAATCGCTAAGTAGGTACGAGGTGGATCACCACAACTCTGATAAACTAATACAGATACCAGTTAAGTTTATAGGCCTTGAATTTGTTGTTTTTTTTTTAGAATAGATAAGGCCAAATCCAGTTTGAGCTTCAAGTTAAGAATCGTAAAAAAATTGATTAGTTTGAGACTATATAGAGGAAACGTAGTGACCTGGAAGATCTTACCTGTGGAGGTCGAGGCATTACTCTTCATTAGCCTCTACCCCACTTTCAATGACTCGTCGCGCCTCTTAGCGTTTCCGCAACGTGATCGTAGGGCCATCCATCTTGCGAAGATCCCCCCAACCCACTTTCTTCCTTCTTTGGCTTCCATTCTTCCTCCCGTGAGTTCGATGGTTTCTTCTAACCTAACCTTACCAAACCCATCGTTTTCCCGCTGCTTGCCGCTTATAGTTACGAGAGAGCGACGTGTATCTGAGCGCAACCACCCGTATAATTGTTGGGGGTGAGTCTGGCGGAGGCTGTGAGAGTAAAGAGGCGGGTAGTTGGAGGTTGACGGGCGACCTAGGGGCTGCTCGGAGGGTGGAAACGGCTGACGAAGTTGGAAACCACCCTTCATGTACGTGTGCAGGAGAGCGGCGGTATCGAGCGCCAGTGCTGCCTTGAATTAACGCCGTCATATTTTAGGATAGAAGCGAGCTCGAGGGGCTTCCTTGCCATTTGTCTCGGTGCGCCGGCTCGACTTGCCTTGCCTTACCTTGCCTTGTACATGAGTAATACTCGGAGGTCGATTCGTATAAATCTGATGAGAGTAACAGAGAACAAGATGAAGAGAGAACTGCCTACGAATCACGATTATTATTACCTTCGCTTCGCTTCTTACAAATAAATTTCAATCTCCCTCAAAATTGTTTCTCATTATTCCAATCCCTTGGGAATATTTAGAGTGCATGATTTCCTCTTTCACAAAAATGTAATCTAATCAATACAACATTTCTGTTGCAGGTATGGTTCAAGAATAGGAGAGCAAAGTTCAGGAAGCGCGAGCGCGTGATGGGTGCAGGATCAGCCGACTTCAGGCCCGGTATTGGCGCAGGTGCCCTGAACACGTTCATAGGCCAGCCATTCCCCGATGCGGAATCGCTCTATAACTACAGTTCCTACAACAACTGGGCTTCGAAAGTACCATCTCCACTGAACACCAAGAGCTTTCCATGGTCAGTGAACACCCTGGGTTCCGTAGTGCCAACTGCATCTCATCATCACCACCCCCAAGTCAACCCTGTCAATTGTTTCAACTCCGCGACCTCGTTAGCAGGAAGCCACGTGGGTGGTATGTCTGTCTCTGTGGGTCAGGCAGCATCCTCAATGATTCCAGGCATGGGCTCCAGTTTAGGAGTTACCGGCTCACCTGTTGCAGCATCTGGAGCAACCTGTCCTTATGGACCACCCGCTGGTCCACATCCCTACGGACCGCCGGTCTATAATCCACATCATCGGACAGCAGCTCCAACGGAGCCATACACTGTCACCTCCAGTAGTCTAGCAACCCTTCGACGAAAGGCAAAAGAACACAGCAGTGGATACTGTACCAGTTTCATCACTGGAGTCAGTAATATTACGAATCCCGGAAGTATAAGCCCCGTGAGCTCTAGAGCATCATCTGGGGGCGGATTGAGTGCCTGTCAGTATGCTTTGACCTCTGGAGCCACCAACGCTCACTCTCCTGGACCAGAACACGCTAACTCGACGGCTAGAACCCAAGTTTGAGGAGAAGTGGGGGCTGCAACAAGCCCCCACCATCGAGTGGTCGCGTCAACAACGGCAAATTCGTTGGGTAATAGTCAAGTAGTCGGTGGTACCACCCAGAACGAAGATCCTCTCCGGGAGCCGGAGTGACACAGGCCTCGGTCCGTCGCCTCACCGGCCCTGTCGTCAACGCCATCTTCTATGGCATCCCCGCAACACTACATGGTGTACGACGAAGAGGGCACCACGACGGACCACAAGATCGAAGAAGACCGATTGGACTTGGGAAATGATACGGGGACGGGATCGGGATCAACAAACCTGGGAAGTGGAATCGGTGTCGGCCTTGGGATCGGGGTTGGCGGTTCTGGACCCTATACTGGAGGAGGATTTGCTGGGTACTGGCAACACTCCTCCACTACGGGGTACTTGCCTTTGTTTGACTGGGCATCGAACTCCATTGCTGCTGGATCTCAATCGCTCTCGTTTCCGAAGGACGAGAATCGGAGTCAGTGAGAAAATTCAGCAGAAGGTGACTGCCCAGTAAGTTTGAGAGATCCTGGTCGTTGTCAATGTAAGAACTGGTTGAGGACAAGTTGTAGTTCATTTGTTGATGACCAATAACAAAACAGTTCCTAACTAAAACCACCGACAAGCGCGTTACCAAGAAATTTCACAGAAAATTCGCCACGAGTTTTTATCAATTTGACGATTAAGACTCAACCATCCGAATTACACGATCCGATGTTGATTATGAACATTCGGCTGTATGTATAGATTCTCAATTGCAATATGTTTAAGACGAAAGCGACTTTCATGCCAGAGGAGGTGTTGTGATCCCCTTTGCAACTCCATCATACCTAATCATCCAACCGTTGTTCATAGGTTTTTCAAGAGATGTATATTTATAATACTGTGACTGTGATGATTGGGTTGAAAGCTCGTTTGAAATAGGTGAAAAGTCGAGATTCCGAAGTTAATCTCGCAAGGACCCATATGAATTTCTCCTACAGCACTTAATCTTCACTAGAGTGTATAACATAAACGAGCTATCAGGAAGCTTACGACATCGCAATCGTAACGGCTTGTAAAGATCTTTCGCGGATCGCGTATGATATCCTGTAGATACTTGTATAGTAGACACTAATTATGCGATTCGATGAATGTATACCAAATTGTTACGTCTTAACGATGATAATAACGTTATTCAGCAAATACCAAAAACTCTAGGCGCTAAGTATTAAGTGAAAGAAAAATACGCCTCGCGATTAAGCGACGGAGCAATTGTACAGCAGATCAGCGCAGATTGCATACTATTGATTAGATATAACTTATAAATATTATAATATTGATATGAAGGAATAGTTGTATACAATATTCGGTACCCCTACAAATAACGATTCGTTCAAGCGACGATGTTCTTCGATTTTTCTCCCGATATTATTTGCGGCGAGGCTATGTAAAAAGTACTGTATGAATATTTCTAGTATGTCCGATCTTATGGAAAATAAAATCGATTACGACTGGTATTCAATAACTTACTCGGAACACTTATTTTTTATCTCATGAATCCCAATCATGCCAAAACGTGATCTAACAGTTTGAATATTCATAAAGAGTAAGATAGATTTTAAGAAACGACCGCTATTTTGTATGGATCCCGATGTCGTACAAACGTTTGTCGAATTACATATCCCGAGTCTTAGTTCGGTGAGTGAATTTTGGGAGATCCATCTCGTGTGCACACGTTCCTAATCGACGTTTCGCAAGCGCCGAAAAGCATCGTTTATATTCTAGTCACAATAAAAACCAATTCCATTCTAAAAGACTAATTTTGAATTGCAAGTCGTATACCTTCTCTTCGTTGAGGAATCGGCTGTCAAACATTTTTCCTGACCATCCAAATCTGAATAAATTTTAATAGATTTATTCTTATAAATTGCGCTTGATAGTTAATACCGTCGGTTTTATTTTTTCAATATAATATTAGGTGTGCAAATAAGTTCTACCCGTTTTAAGCAACTTTTTTTATTATTAATGAAAATATAACAAAATGAAAGTATTAATTAATATAGTGGCCATTGGCTTCTACTACTCTTCGCCAACGCTCAGGCAATTAATGGATTCAATGGCGAAAGAAGGCTTGATGTTTGGACACTATAAAGTCATTCACCATTTTTCGCACTTTAGCTTCAATTTGAATTTGGTGTTCAGCTAAGCTGTTTTGTAACGAGCGAAAAAGGTGGCAATCGGGCAGGGCAATGTCTGGAGAGTAAGCCGGATTTAGCGGAATTTCCCATTGCAATGTTACTCTTTTTAACTGAACCGCTTGGCGAAAAAAATCCAAGAGATCATATTCTGGGCATGGATGAAGATTACAACACGGCAACGCTAGGCCACATAGAAGTTCCGTGGTCCGCAGAAACCCTAGAAAAATTGCAATGGGAAATTCTGCCACATCCACCTTACTCTCCAGACATTGCCCCGTCCGATTACCACCTTTTTCGCTCGTTACAAAACAGCTTGTCTGAACACCAAATTCAAATTGAAGCTGAAGTGCGAAACATGGTGAATGACTATAGTGTCAAAAGATCAAGCCTTATTTCGCCATGGAATCCATTAATTGTCTGAGCGTTGGCGAAGAGTAGTAGAAGCCAATGGCCACTGTATTAATTATTTCCTGCCTTTTGTTAGATTTTCATAAATGAAAAAAAAAGTTTCTCACAACGAGTAGAACTTATTTGTACACCTAATATAATAAGGTAGGGGAGAGTGGGGTATGGCGCCGGTGAGGCGCATGGTGACAATTACAAATTACGCCCGTATTTTCTGATTTTCATATTAGTTTTTTTACATGAAATAGCTTTTTCTGTTTAGAAAAATAGTGATTAGATGCAATTTCTGTTTTAAAATTCGCGTCAGAAGATTAAAATTAATTAAAACTTGCGCCATCACGAATCGGGCATGACGCCGCACCGCGGCGCGCCCATATATTTCTGCTGAAAATGTCTGGAGTAATTTTTTTCGTCACATTACACTTTCATTACACTTTGTTTAAATAAACGGCAGTGATATGACGGACACTGTACACCAGGATGTGGGTACACTGGCTAAAATGCAGCATCCATCAATTAATTAAATGTCAAATCATGACGTAATTAAAAAGCGTTTGTAGTAATAAAATATGTTCCCCGATAATGTAAGCTTCACCCGAAAAAATACACACATCAAAATCACATTTCAATCATAATTTATAGGGCATTTAAGTCAAAGCGCGGCACCATACCCCTCTCTCCCCCCTAAATATCTCAGTAATCGATAACGCCAATTTTCTTGCTTTTTATCTGATTTGAATTATTTGAAACTCCTTTTGATACTATAAAATGCTCAGAATAAATGGGTTTTGTCATTAAATGATACTTTTAAAAGATTTTTTCACAATATGTTCAAAATATAATTATGTTTCACGATTATTGGTACTGTGACGATTACTGAAATATTCAACTGAAGTAAAATACAATTAGAGCGCAATAGTTTTCAGCAAACTCATAATTCTGAACTTTTTTCAGGAATGAAGATATTTTTCAGAAAAATAGGTTGCCGTTCCAAAATTGATTAATATTTCTATTTCATAATCTTGAACTCAACGTTTCACAATATCTAATCATTTCAAATCCTAGCAATTAAAATTCAATAATTTCATATTGTAGTTTGTTCATAATTAAACACTCTAACACTAAACCTTTTGTAATTTAACTGAACGATTTTTTATCGAAGCGTTTCAACAATAAAAAATTTCTATTTGAAAGCATTTGACATTAAAAATATTTCTAATTCCAGGTCTTGAAAATTAAAAAATGTTTGATTCTATGTCTGAAATAGGAAACCGTTTCAAATTTAAAGACTTGAAAATTTAACAATTACAGATTAAAGTCTTTCGCATTTCATCTTGCGTAATGAAGAGATTCAAAGTTTTAAGGATTTAAAATCATTGTTAATTTAAGACATTCAAAACAAAATTGTAAAATTCAATTTGTAAAATATTACAAAGGTTTTCAATTTTAAAGTTTGGCAGGATGGAAAAATTTAAAGCTAAAATCCTAAATTTAAACGAGTGAAATTAAACCATTTAAAATTAAAAATCATCCAAATTTATAAATACTTATGAAATTAAAGCATTTCGAAATATTCATCAATTCACAGAATTATGAAAATTTCCAAACTAACTCGTTAGAAATTTTAAAAAGTTTTAAATTTGAAGCTTTCAACATTAAACAATTCCAAAGTTTAAGCGTACACTGTCAAAAATTGTTGCAATTTTAATATAGATTTACTACACATTTGTATATTAAATCTAACATCTCGGTCTATGAAATAATAATTAAGAGGCTGTATATTCAATTTCATATACATGTGTATTGATCAACATTTAGAAAAGTCTGGTAATTTCACTTTCAACAAATTAAAAATAATTATGGCATTAATTTTCAATTCTAAATGATGGAGCATAATATTTTTTTCTAGTTAAGCGTAAATCATAATGGGTTTGAAGTGTAAAAGTTCAATTAAGCGAATTATTAAGACACCTAACCTAAAAGCAGCGGTACTCACGTTATAATATTTACATTCACAGTGAATTTTCAAAAAAATTCCACCCGTACGTTGCACTTTGATTATGAATAAGAATTTAATCGATGAATTTTAGGTTATTACTTTAGTTTTAAATATTTGACCAGATTTGGGTGCATCAAAGAACTTTCACGCACTGTGTTTCACTATACATGTATATTAATTCTACAAGACGATGTACATTAAATTTACTACACGTATATGCATATTGCTTCCATTTCATTTATAGTAAAATCGCTACTGAAATTTTTAACAGTGTAGGTACGATTTCAAACAGGCAACATAGAAAATTTCAAGTATTAAGTAAATCATGTTTAAAAATGATATAATGTTTTTAATTGGAAAATAATAGTATAGTGACAAAGAAAACGAAGGAAAGTTTCCCAGTATGCCGCATTCATAAAATGAATAATTTTTTTCATGATTTATTATGATTGTTTTTCCATGAAAATTAAAAACATATATTTATCAGTAATCATAGCATTATGATTATTTTCAAACTACTGTGTATTTTAATACAAATTAGAATACTATTATTTTAAATTTGTTACGTATTTTTACAGGAAGCTTGAGTTGAAAAACTGGACTGTTTTCACACATATTTTTTAAAGTCTCTGTTTAAAATCACCAAGATTTTTGCAAAATTGTTTTAGAGAGTTTTAATGTTTTCCTAGGGAAATTTTAATTGACCGTTCAAGCAAATCAATTATTAATCAAAGTTCGCTATATTAATTTTCATATTTTAACTTCATCTATTTTCATATTTTTTATTTTAAAGCGACGTAACTACGTAATTATCTTTGATGATGACCTTTCACTATTACTTTAAAAGAGACATCAAATTTATTTAGGAATTTTTCATTTCTTATCCAAAATGTTTTTTTTTTTTGTATAAAAATAAAAATAAATATTTCCCGATTAAGAACCAAATTTCTGAATCCGCTATCATGAAACAATACTGAAAGCTGAAAAGCTGGAAATATTTCTTTCAATTAAAAAAAAATCTTATTGGAGAAAAATTTTTTTCGAAACCGAAGAATACGATCTACCTCATTCTTTAAAATGAAATATATTTTTCTTTCGTTTAAAAGTATTTATATGAAAAAGTTTCGAAATGCTGTTGATAAGAAACGATTTCTTTAATTCAAGGCAAATAATGTTAAGGGTGTAAGTTTATTTCATTAGATTTCAAGGAAGCTTTGCAGTTTATTAACTTTTCTTTTCATTTATCCATTTTTGTTATGTGATATAACAATTAGTATTAAAGTAGCTGCTGTGCCGAGAGGAAGATTATATTAATTTTGAATCGATCCATCTAAGCATAAATTTTCAATGAAAAAAGTGGTTTAATATCGCGGAAACGAAACCTGAATAGTCTCTTAGACACACCTGCATAAGTTACAATTTGGGAGTTTCAGGACGATATCCTTCGGAATTCACATCTATTCCAGTTCCGTATAATGTATCGCAAAAACGCAGGGGAAGGAATATAAATTATGCACCCCACGTTTGACGCAAGTGGGGTTGCTAGAGTTTCGCGACCCTCGCACGCTAAACTAAACTAAACGGATATTATAGTATCGTCGTACGTTAATGTTTAACGTATTATGAGATATTACCTTCCGTATGTTTCTCATTACACGAACCCTCGTCATGAATACCATCTCGATCGTTTCGATAATTCCAATAGGGATGAAAGGTGAATTCAGAGGAAAGACATATAATGAGAAATGGAATGATGACAATAAGGGAACGTCTATTAATTGCGTAAAGATTATTTTTTTAACTTCAGACCCATCCCCCCACTTTTGTAAGGATTCGTAAGATTTTTGTGACCCACCCCCTCCCTTCTTATGTAATTACAAAATTTGTACGGAACTTACGGAATTTAATGAATTTTCCCAAGCTTTTTAGAGATCTCATGATATTTGAAGGGATTTTACAAGCAGCTTATCTGACATTCCCTAGGGGGTTTTAATTGGATTTCGAAGATATGAAGTAACTTGAAGGAATTTAATAATATTTCACGAGATTTTGAAAGATTTTAACGGATTCTAAGAGATTTAAAGCCTTTTTGAAAGTTTCTCGGATTTTGAAGATGGGAATGAATTTTAAACGGATTTCAAAGATTTCAAGGGATCTCGTATTATTTCGAAACATTTCACGAAATTTTTCTCCACTAATATACCAAAAACAATACTATGATATAGTCAATTTTGTTTCAAAAGCACATCTACATTTCAAGACATTCAATTTGAATCATCCCTGAAAAATATCTGAATAAAAGTAATGTTTCCTGCATTATAGTGGTCTATGAAACGAAATGTACCTATTTTTTATATTTTTAAACCACTGATATAAAAAAACTACAATTTAACATAGCCAATTTTTTTTAAACGTAGCTACAGTCCAAACCCTTTAATTTGAGCCATCGTCGAACACAATCGATCTAAAAGAAAAGATTCCTCAGCATAGTGGTCTAAAAAATGAAATTTCCTTAATTTTTTACACACTAATAACAAAAAAGCAATTCTATAGTTCAGCAAATTCTATTTTATAATACACATCTACATTTTAAGACATTCAATCGGAACTATCGCTTAAAAATTTCGAAATAAAAGTAAAGCTTCTAATACAGTGGTCCAAAAAACGAAATTCCCTCAATTTTAAAATATTTTTTACCGCTAATAACAAGAAAACGATGCGTTAACATGGCAAAATTAATTTTCTCATACGCATCTACATGCCAAAACTTTTAATTTGAGCCATCTTCGAAGAAAATCGGAAAATTTTCAGGGTATGATAAACCTTGTACACTGCCAGAAACGTTCGAAAAATTCCGACACATTTAAGTTACTGAGGTTGCTGAAAACGAAATTCAATAATTTTATAGTAAATTTACAAAATTTTTATCAAAATTCAGAAACGGTATCTGACGATTACAAATAGTTTTCTAAAATTCCTAAATAGTAACAGAAATATAAGTTATCGTGACGGAAAGAAGTGCGCAGCTGCTACTGCAAAGCTGGCTGCTCAACCAAAGGTATTATAAGCTTATAATTATCTTTGGTCCCGTGTGCGTGTATTTGATGAAAAATAGATGCAAACAGTTTTTTTGAATAATTCTAATATAAATACACAGTCATAAATATATACATAGATATATAGCAAGACAATATGAACCAAATTTATGCGTATGTCAGAAAATGGTCTCTGTGCTGGCAAGTGTCCCTTACTAGTTTTTCTGTTAGACTTATTATAACATGGATACATAGAAATTTATTAACATATACTAACTTCAATCATATTGCCTTAAATTTCTGTTCCTGTTTAGCAATATTTATAAACGGTTGCTGCATAAAAGTTTTAGTCGCACGTTCCTGAACATTCCTACAGAAATGTCTAAAATGTACAAAAAAGGACGTCCGCTATCAATATATATGATTAAATGATATGTGTATTTATATAAGTAATCATACTAAGAAAGAGAGATGTATTGTAAATCTTTACTGAATTATTACGCAAAATATTATCAAAACATTTCTGGAAATACCGATTACTACAATTGGGTCCTGTATTCAAAAATAACAACTTCAATGACCTGTTTTTAACATATTACATTAGGAAAATTTTAGTTATTAACCACATATTTTCAAAAAATCTCTGAAAATACCGATTACCGCAGTTCACGGCCTACATTGAAGAATTATTATTTTAATCAGTTCAATGACACTTTTCTTAGTTTCCCGGGTAAGAATATTTGGTCTTGATTTTGACTTGAACATCTTCAATATGTCTTCAGGACCATCATGTCTGGCTTCGTCTCACCAGCTAGACATTGGAGATATACGGACTTCTCTCGCATTTATGGCTGTAGCTGTGCCAAGACAAGACCAGGTCGACTTGTCTTAAGACAAGAAGTGTAGGTCTTGATAAATATACCCAATTGCTCTTAAAGAAAATTATATTACCAATTTGGGACTCTAACATTTGCCAGGGTTAAAATTACAAAAATGTTCGTTTGTAAATTTTATTGTTTATTATAGTCCGACCTCTATAAACTATGGACCCCACCGACAGGGCCTGCCATTTCCAGGAATCTGGTAGCTAGGTTAGGACCAAACACTTGACATCTGCTGAGGATTAAAATTTTACAACCGCTCAAACTTGTAATTTTGTAATAACTAATTTTCAAATAAGAAATTCCCAGCCTTTATGTCTCAACAACTGCAGGCGTATAAAATTTTACATAAAAAGATTAAAACTGTCATTTTCTATAAGCATCTAGTGAACTGATGCAGATAGGAAAAAATGGACAACATTTTTAGATTCGCCATCCAAACAACATAATTATTGCAGATAAATAAACTTATTAACACATAAAAATAAATACCATTGAAATAAATAATATAAACATTCTATAAAGTTTAAAGCGGATTAGTGATGACCCTCAGAGGATCTGAAGACATCAAAAATAGTATGGTTCCGTCTCACGTGCTAGACATACAGAATAACTTGAAATTGTCTTGGATTAGTCTTCATCCAAGACAAAATCAAGACCAAATATTTTTACCCGGGTAACAACTGTAATCTGATGATTTTGAATTCTCCTTCGGCTTTAACGAACACATTCTTATCACGTATCTCGTGCTTCGCACTCGATTTTGTCCAGAATATGAACCTTTCTACATTATTTATATTGTATTAATTTCTGTAACTCGATCTGGAACTACTTATTCAGATATTGCAAAATAATATACAATTTTTATTTTTCATGATGACCTGGGTAAAAATATTTGGTCTTGATTTTGACTTGAACGTCTTCAATATGTCTTCAGGACCATCATATCTGGCTCCGTCTCATCGGCTAGACATTGGAGATATACGAACTTCTCTCGCATTTATGGTTGTAGCTGTGCCAAGACAAGACCAGGTCGACGTATCTTAAGACAAGCAGTGTAGGTCTTGATAAATATACCGAATTGCTCTTAAAGAAAATTATATTAAGAATTTGTAGCTCTAACATTTGCGAGGGTCAAAATTAAAAAAGTTTTCGTTTGTAAATGTTATTGTTCATTATAGCCCGACCTCTATAAACTATGGACTTCACCGGCAGGGCATGCCATTTCCAAGAATCAGGTAGCTAGGTTAGGACCAAACAGTTGAAATCTGCTGAGGATTAAAATTTTACAATCGCTAAAACTTGTAATTTTGTAATAACTAATTTTTAAATAAGAAATTCGGAATCCGTCTGTCTCAACAACTGCAGACGTATAAAATTTCACATAAAAAGATTAAAACTGTCATTTTCTAGAAGTATCTAGTGAACTGATGGAGATAGGAAAAAATGGACAACATTGTTAGATTCGCCATCCAGAGAACATAATTATTGCAGATAAATAAACTTATTGATACATAAAAAAAATACCATGGAAATAAATAATATGAACATTCTGTAAAGTTTAAAGCGATTAGTGAATAGTGATGACCCTCATAGGGTCTGAAGACATCAAAAATAGTATGGTTCCGTCTCACGAGCTAGACATACAGAATAAATTGAAATTATCTTGGATTAGTCTTCACCCAAGACAAAATCAAGAACAAATATTTTTACCTGGGGATTTTAATATTTTCTCCTTACTTTGTACTAATTTTTATTCTCAGCTGCCCTGAAAATGCGCTGAGTTTGAGCGCGCAAATCAAAAACTGTGATTCAAACCCCTCATAAACTACAATCATAAAGTGAAATTAAACATGTTTTTTTCTTCAATTTGTCTTTGAAGAGGGTTCTCAAAGCACGTACGGCCTTAACAATTACATTCTCATTGTGATACTCGCGCTTCGCGCTCAACAGCTAGGTTATACAGACTATTGCTTTCGAAAAATAAAACAATGTAAAAAAAAATGAAACGGAAAATTATGTTTCCAAATTTGAAAATGCTCTTGCTTTTTGAATTTGGATCGAATCAAAAAATTTTATGAGGATAGTTTCGAAATATATTTAATATCTACACTGTAAAAAATAAAACAATTGTACCAGTTAGAATGGTAAAATTATCAACAAAAAATTGGTGCAATTTTACTACTCTGATTATGGGGTGAATACCACTTGCATGATACAAGTTCCAACAAATCTTGTAACTTTACCACTTTCAGACTGACACTATAGCAAGGCGTTGTAGAAGTACAGTTTCTGCTTGTGAATCGTTGACTTTCAGAGTAGGTAATAAATGGACCTACTTTCAGAGTGTTGAATGTTTTGACGCTAGTAAAAGTAAAGTAACTGTTAAAAATTCCTTTTTCCAATGTAATCTCACGTCTTGAAATTAGATAATTGATAACGCGGCATACTTGCACAGCTCTTAACGTAATATAAATACAAGTAATTGTAAAGTTTCAAAGTTGCGAAGAATAATGAAAAAAATGGTAACATTACAATTATTCATCAAATAGTGTTTCAGAACGGTATAAATTATGGAAAAATTTATTTACAAAATTGATAAAAAATATAGTTAAAAGATATATTTAAAAAAATACATTTATTTATATTCGTATATATATATATATATATACGAATATAAATAAATTTATTATTTTATATATGAATTTATTTTGTTGATAATTACGCAGTATACCATCATTCACATTTCTCATGTAGATGCTGATGTTACCATGTTGAATAAAAACACAAATATTTTTGGTTAGAATGCCATCACCTACAAATTCATGATGTTCATAATGCATTGTAATTTTACAGAATCTATCTGGAAACTTACGCAATCTAAAAGTTGAATTCCATACTAAGAGTGGATTTTCGTTATTGTCAGTGAAAACGTTACTTTGGGATTAGGTAATAATTGGACCTACTCTGAAAGTGGTAAAATTACCAGACATTTTTTTGACAGTATGGTAAAAATTTGGATTAAAATTTTGTATTCTATCAGGAAAATATATTTTTTCTTCTATTTTTTCGAAATTTTCAAAATGTTGAAAAGTATATAACTTTTTTAATTTATATCAAAATACAAAATTTCATTAGGATAATTTTCAAGACTCTCCCATCTGAAAGAAACTTGGACAAAAATTTCTAAAACTGCAGAACAATTTTTTTATCATATTTTGAAAATGCTCTAAAATGTTTAATATAGGTTGGAAATATCTAGTTAACGAATTTAACCTTTATTTTTGGACCCTTCAAAAGTTTATCAAAGGTTGACGCGATTCGACAAATCCTTCAAAAGTTAGCGTGTCTACAACATTCAGGTATAACCATATATACATACATACATACATACATACATACAGACAGAGAGACACCGAAAAATTGTTATGATTTTCGGGCTCTGTGAGTACCGAAACGTAAAGATCCGTTAAAAACCAGAGATCGAAAATTTGGACGATTACATTACACTCTTGTGGATGAGAATGTAAAAAGGTGGAAGAGTCTACATCATCGACATTGCTTGTCCACTTAACCGAAATTTTCAGGCAACCTATACAACCAAGATCCACAAGTATAGGGAGCTAAGGCATGAAGTAAAGACAATATGGAGGAATGTGAAACATGCATCTATTCCTCCTATTGTGCTTTCGGATACAGGCAATGTGCACGCAAGATGACCTAACATCTTGAACATTTAAAAGGTAGTGGGGTACTGGCAGCAGCCCATAAGGCGGTTTTATTAAGCACCTGTCGAATTGTAAGAAACTTCCTGGATCATCAGGAAGCAAGCGACTAAAAACCTATAGAGTGATACATGGTAGCTCTAAGAAGGCATCCAGAGGCGACTGTTGTCACCTCGAACACTCACGGCCGCTGTGTAAGCATAACAGCGGTCAAAGACGAACTGCAAATTACACCATGCTCCTAATTTTGTACTTACAACATCATCGCAAGTAATTTCATACATCGTATTAAATGACTAATTACATCCTCATCTCCTCAGTCACTTGACTTAATCCGTGGCTATCATGGAAAACCGGGTTCTTTTTAACCCGAGAACAAGTTTAAAAAACAATAAAACAAAAAGTTGAATCATTCGAAGTTGGACAGTTTTATTATTATAAGCATCGTTATAACCAATTTGTGAGGATTATATGTATTTACATCTAATTACTTACGTAAGGATGATTTTTGAAATTTTAGACCCCCTCGCCCCTGTTGTAAGGATTCGTAAGATTTTTCTGACCCATCCCATCACTCACCCGTCTTACGTAAGATTTTATATTTTTACTTAATATATCAATTTCAATATTATATTAATCATTTTCACGAGATTTCAAAATATTTGAACAATTTTCATTGATTTTAAAGGATTTCAACAGATATCAAGGGGTATCAAATAGTTGAATTTTCAACAAAATGATTAAACTTTCAACAAAATAGTTGAATTTTTCACCCAATAACTGAATTTTCAAGGAACAAAGATGAATTTTCTACGAATTAGTTCAATTTTCAGTTTGAAATATTACTTCTTAATAATAAGATACAAAATTATCAATCAGTTTAATTCCACAAAAAATATGTTTTTTCAACAAAATAGTTGAGTCTTCAACCAAATAGATGAATTTTCAACAAAGAAGATTAATTTTCTACCCAAGTAGACAAATTTTCAACAAAATTATTAGACTTCCAAGCTAAAAAGTAGAATGTTTTAGAAAACAGTTGACATTTAAATCGAAAAAAAAAACGAATTCTCAACAAGAAGATTAATTATTAACTAAGAAAGGTGTATTTTCAACGAAGAAAGATAAATTATCAACCGAAAATGCTATTGGTCAATCCAAAGTTTAAACAGGTGATTTTCAAGAAAAAAAAACAACAAATTTTCAACTAGTTGAGTTCAACTAAAAAAACGAATTTTTTAACAAAATAGTTGAATCCTCAAAAAAGTGATGAATTTTTGACAAACAAGATACATTTTGTACCCAAATAGAACAATTTTCAACAAAATACATGAATTTTCTACCAAATAGTTGTTTCAACTTATAAAGAATAAATTTTCAATGAAAAATGGAATAGTTAAATTTTCAGATACAAAATTTATTTTTAACAAAAAAAGTGAATTTGTGACTCAACAGTTAAATTTTCAAATAAATAGATTAATCTTAAACAAAAAAGTTTAATTGTATACAAAATTGTTGAATTTTAAATAAAATGGGAATTTCCAACCAAGAATATTAAATTCCTACCAAAAGAGAAGAATTTCCAAGAAAATAATTAAATTATTAATGAAGAAGATTAATTTTCCACAAAACATGTAATAGTTAATATTTCAACCCAAAGAAAATTTAATTCGAAATAAAAACAGTTCAATTCAATCAAAAAAGAAGAGTTTTCCACAAAATAGTTGAATCATTAACCAAAACAGATTAATTTTCAACCAAACAGTTGCGTTTTGAATGAATAAGGATGAATTTTAAACCAAATTTTCAACCAAATAGTTGAACTCTACTAAAAAAAATAGATTTTCAACAGGGAATGGAATAGTTAAATTTTTGAGCTGAAGAAATCAATTTTCATTAAAAAATGAAATGAATTTTCAACAAAATAATTAAATAGTCAACCAAAAAGATGAACCTTCAACAACAACAAAAATGCATCTTTAACAAAGTAGTACAACTTTCATCAAAATAGTTCAACTTTCAAAAAAGTAGTTCAATTTTTGACCAGAATGATTAATTATTTAACAAAATAGTCACATTTTCAACAATATAATTAAATATTCAACTAAAGAGTAGAATTTTTAACCAAAAGTGATGAATTCTGAACCAAAAAGATAATAGTAGACTTTTCAACAAAAAAAACTTGACTTTTCAGCAAGTATAGTTGCATTTTCTTATTGGGTTTTATTGATTTACACGAAAAAACGAGATAAAGGGAAAGTTTCGTAAAGACAGAGAACAAAATAATTCTTTTAAAAACTAGGCAAAGTAGGCAGCGCGCTTACAAAAAAGTGTTTCGTAGCCTATTGACGTTAATTAAGTCGTTTATACCTCCCTCTACCATCCTTTCCCTCCCCTAGATTCCCCTACTTCGCCACCCCTCGTACCACAATTTCTTTATCCTCTACTTTCCTCTCTCCTCGCTTTCCTATCTAACACTCCCTTTCTTCTACTTCGCTTTCCCCGGTCATCACTTCCCCTCCTATACTCCCCCTTATTTCTACTAATTTTCCCTACATCCCCTCCCTAATTTTCCCTACTTCCACATCCCTGATTTCCTATCACTTCCCTAGTTCCCCTCCACTTATATCCCAACACTTCCCCTAGTGCCCCTCCACTCATATCCCCATCACTTCACCAACTCCTTCCTCATTCCTATACTCTTCGTCCCATCATTTCCTCACACCTCCCCTCCTTAGAAAAAAGTACGGCGGCCTAATTTAGTTATTTTTTAACTGTACCGTTGGATCTTTCGCAAAATTCGTAAGTTTTGTTAACATTTATACCCAAAATGTTAGAAGGGTGGGGTTAGTTAGGGGTTGATAGAATCATAAAATGCAGATTTTATTAAAAATAAAACTTTAAACAATATAGCATCACAAGGAAAAGTGAAGAAAAACTATTTTCCTAGGCGATAATACGAGCATTATATGTAAATATAATGGATTTATAAATAAAATAAAAGGAAATGAAATAATGATTCCATCATTGTTCCTCCAAGAATTGTTGTAGAAACTTGATGATATTTACGACTAAGGAAATCATGCAAATATCGATAACCCCTAGCAGCAAAACTCCTAAGTATAAATGCAAGCTAATTTTCGATTCGCGACAGTAGAAGTGACACCGATCCTACGAATACGACTGACTGCGAGTTTTCCATATAAAATATTGTAGTAATACATCATGACTAATATGAAAATGGTAAAGTTAATCTGTGCTTTTTATTTTTTTTTGAATGAGCTTTCTTTTTTTTTAATTGAAACTTAAAATTGATTTCAATTACATTTTAAATTATTCAAAGCCAGGCCTCAGAATCCGTTGAGTGATAAAATATATTGTAAAATATAATAAATGTTGTCTCACAAATTTGAAAAAAATAGTGTCAAAATAGTGTGATAAAACTTTTCAAGTACTAAATCTTCAAGTGTCTTCTTCAAGAATCTTCAAGTACTAAATAAAGTCCGAATTTAAAAGTGTGAAATCAAAAAGTGTGCAATGGAAAATTAATTTAATTAATGTTTATTTGAAATGTTATTCTTCAGTCTATAAATTATCAAAATTCCTTATTGATTCATCGCAAACTTCACAGCCTTTTCCCTATTCAAACTTTTATTATTTACTTACAAATTTTAGTATTTTGTTGGAAATTCAACTGTTTTGTAGAAAGTTACTCTTTTTGGTTTGAAAATTAAACAATTTGGTTGACATGTTTTACTTTCTTGACTAACAAATTATTTTTGTTTGAAAATTCAAATATTTTGTTGAATCTCTTTCGTTTGAAAATTCACTTTTTATTGTAAATTCAGCTGTTTTGTATAAAATTCTATTTTCGGTTCGAAAATTCGGTAGAAAGTTTAACTTGGTTGAAAATGTATGTATTTTGTTGAAAATTCGTCTTCTTTGGTAGAAAATCAATTTTTTTTGTAAAAAATGCAACTTTTTGGTTGAAAATTAATCTGTTTTAGTTGAGGCTTCGAATAATTTGTTGAAAATTCGTTTTCATTAGTCAAATCCAACAGTTTTCTCTTTTAAATTAATTTTTTTTTAATACCAGCTATTACACTTTTCGTGGAAAATTCACATTTTTTTATTGAAGATTCATAATTTTAGTTGAAAATTCGTTTCTTTTTTGGTTGAAAATTAATTTCTGTACCTAAAAATTTAACTTATTTTGTTGAAAATTAAACTGATTGGTTGAAAATGCACTTTTTTGTTAAAAATTTATATTCTCTAGTTGAAAATTCAGCTGTTTTATGTGAATTGGTCTTTTCGGATTGAGAATTCAATAACTTGGTAGGAAATTTTACTATTTGGTACAAAATTAAACTGTTTGGTAGAAAATTCGTTTTTTTTAATTGATAATTAATTCTCTCAAATGAAAATTGAACTACTCTATTTTTTGTTAAAAATTGATATTTTTGGTTTTAAAACTCAATTATTTATATAAAAATTTGATGGAACGAAAATAATGTAAGCTAAAAATTAGTGAAATTAAATTTTCATTCACAACGCATCCATTTTTCAAGATATTTAGTTAAAAGTTTATGTAATTTGTTGAAAATTCATCTTTTCTGTTAGGGAAATTAGTCTTCTTAGTTGAAAATTCAACTATTTCATTAAAAAATGTATATCTTTTCTTGAGAATTCATCTTTTTTGGTAGACAATTATTAATCTTCTGTGTTGAAAATTCATATTTTAGTTAAAACTATTTGGTAAAATATGCAACGATTTTGTAGAGGCTCATCTTTTTGGTTAACGATTTAATTTTTTTGTTAAAAATTCATCCCTTTTTTGCTCAATTCACATTTATTTTTATTAAAAATGAAAATATTTTCTTAGTCACAATATCAATTATTACAACGATTTTAAGACAAAGTAATCTTTTTCTTTAACAGACGGATGTACTGTTGAATTTTTGTGAGTAAATTGTTTATAAAAAGGAAATGCAATTTTTAATATAATATTTGCAATTTCTAAGTTAATGCAGAGTTGTTCTAAACAAATAAATTATTATTTTATTATTTTTTTTTATTTAAATCCATTGAAAACTTTCCGACATATCGCATTTTCAAAAAAATGCATAAAAAAATTCAAAGTGACGTAACTCGAACCATATAGAAATTTTTTCAAAAATATTTTTCCCCAATATCTTACATACCTAATACTATTATTTACCCCAGTTTCAAGAAAGTCGCTCATATCGATAATAACTCTAATATTCCTGACCTGGAACCTCTCTACCGTCAATTTCTTTTTTATATCATTTTTATCGGTTCAGTTAATTCATACTCGATTATGTTTTTTAAACTGAAAATAAAGTTTTATCAAGCATGTAAGCTTTGCGGTATATTTGATTGAAACTATAAATAGAGTCTGCTTGAATAAATTGAAAACAGGAAAATCTTACATTAAAAATCGAAAATAACTGTTTACATGCGTGCACAATTCTGTGAAATTGTACAATTAAATTACGGCTATGTAAATTTATGGGGGGGGGGGTATTTGCACAGTTGAATATTTTCATTGTATTTATCAATAATTGTTTGTAATAAATTTTTATAATAAAACCCAAAAACATAATATTCATAAACCATAGGTCCCAAACCATAAGGTTTATAATAATAGGACTCAAAATATGTAAGTCCCAAAACACACACACTGAAGGAAAATGCTATTGAATCAATAAGCTCGTTTCAAACTAGATATTTTATTAGTTTAGTTGTATATTCAATAAAAAAATAATTATTATTAATTTCGTTTCAATAGCGGTGATATGAATTCTATAGTATAACATTTGAATCAATTATAGATCTACTTTTGAACGAGGGTTATTGATTCAATGTCATTTTATATTGATTAAATGTCAATTTTTATTGATTAAATTGCATTTTTTCTCAGTATATGTCCCAATTCCTAAGGCCCAAACATATGAGGCCCAAATTCGAAGGACGGACGGACACCCAACCGAAAGTATAAAATAAGGCTTACCGCCCGGGTCTACAAATCCCTTATGAAAATTAAAAATTTTCAGATTGTGTTCCTGATTCTGGGCGTTGCAGCAATTGCAGCAGCTTATCCATATGAGCATGGAGAAGATCATAACCATGGTTATGGATCCCATGATGGACTTGGAGGATATGTTAAAGGACATGGACATCAAGAAGGACATGGACAAGGACATGGACATCGAGAAGGAAATGTTCATTGTGGACATGGTCAACCTGGAGGATTCGGTGGATCTCATGGAGGATATAATGGACCACATGACGAACCTTGTGGGGGATGTAATGATGAATCTCATAGTGGACATGGTGGACACCAAGGAAGTCATCACGGTGGCTACAAAGAACATGGATACTAAATGTAACAATTTCAGAATTGTATTTCCTTAATAAAGGAAAATCATAGTACGTAAATCAGCTGTGGATTTTAAAGTATTTTGGATTCATAGCTATTTGATATATTCTTGAAAAACCGTCGGAGATTCTTAACCATAATTGTCTAATCGCTGCCTTTTTATAAGTTATTGCTGCTATGTATTTACTGGTTTCTTTTGTAAAATAAAAAGAAATCTATGTACATATATCAGCGCGAAACTTTTATTTAATTATTCCTATACAAGGTAGACTGAATACAAATAAACAAATATAATAGGTAGTCACAAACTCGTGACTGGCAGGTATAGCCGATATTATAGATATTAAAATAAAATCTTTTTTCAATAAAAAACTTTACAATCTTTGTTTTAAGTAGATGAGAAATAATATGGCGATACAACCAAGAATATATCAATTTTTTTATGTTTAATTTCTTTACTAATAATTATTCTAAACTTTCGGGCCGACTAGCCAAACTTATGAAAAATATTTGAGAACTCAACCCGAATTTCGGAAAAATGAGATATTTTATTATTTTCCATCTTAAAAGATGGAAATGGATTTATTCAAGAAATTTCTACATGAGCAAATTCAAGCAAACTCTTTGAAGAAACATGAAGCACCCAGGAGAATTTTTGAATCTGAACATTAAAATTGAATTTTAACTCTTTGCTTTTCAAGTAGAATTCGTGAATATAATTAAGTAGATTTTTCAAAACTTATCATGAAATATTTACTAATTTTCCAAAAATAAGATGTGTATGCATGTAAGTATCTACTTCATCCATAAGTTTTTAAAAATGGTTATTTTATAAAAAATATCATATATACAAATTTTTCAACAGTTTCAAATAGCGAATGATGAAATATAACATTTCCCTCTTGTTGCTAATTTTTACATTCTCATCATAATGAGAAGGTATTTTTTTTTGTGAAAACTGACTATCGCGGATTTCTTTAAATCTCCAAGTTTCGAAACCCCTTGAATCTGTAAAAACCGGTTTTACGATGGTGTCTATCGTTGTCGTCGTCGTTGTTGGCGTTGTCGTCTGTATACCGGATGACTTTTGAATGACAGATATGATTGAATTGTGATTTGGCACATGTATTGACCAATTAAAAAAGAAAGATCGAGTTCGTTAAACAGTTATTTTAGATGAAAATCCAAAAAGTTAGAGCATTTTCAAAAATTTTGTGACCATTTTATTTCAAGATTTAAAAATTCTATGTACGGCTATTCTTAGTACTCGGAAACGCGAACAATTTATACACGCTTATCATGAAAATTCTTTAAATTTTCTCGAAAAATCGAAAATTCAAACTTTGATCCCACAAACGATAATGAAGAAACAAAAAATCAATTTTGCGGTTCAACTATGCAAGATACGAGAAAAAATAAATCAACAAAAAATGCGCACCCAAAAACGATCTACAAATTTGTTATTAATTACTTTTTTATAGGACATGTAGTTTTTTTTAATCATAAAAAACAATATTGAAAAAACTAAATTTTTCGACAAACGACAGAAGCTACGAAAAAAAAGTTGTTCACCCGAAAAAGAGCTACAAATTTGTTATTAATAATTTTTTCATAGAATGTGTAGTTTTTGCTTTATTCGTAAAAAAAACAAAATGAAAAAATTAAATTTTTGGACAAACGACACAAGCTATGAAAAAAAATTAATAGACAAAAGTTGCTTTTCCAAAAAATAGTGAAAACTCATATAAATTTATCATCAATAATTTGTTGATAGGACGCGTAGTTTTTGTTTTTATCGTAAAATATAACATTAAAAAAAAATTAGTTGAAAAACGAAACAAGGTACAAAAGAAATTAATAAGCAAAAGTTGTTCACCCAAAAAGAATCTACAAATTTGTAAATAATAATTTTTAGATAGGTCGAGTAGATGCTCTTTCAATTCTAAAAATAAGATTGAAAATAAAAAAATAAAATTTTTGGAATAGCTACACAAGAGACGAAAAAAATGAAAAGATAAAAGTTGTTTAACCAAAAACATAGAAGAAACTTAGAAAATAACATTAAAAATGATAAAATTTAGTTAATGACAAAACGACACAAGTTGCAATAAAAGAGGGACCCCAAAATACGCCGAAAATCCGCCCCTTTTTTGCGCTCAGCGTAGTTTTTGAAGGAGAGAACATAAATTGACACAAAAACTCTAAAAATAATCTTCAATGCATACTGTAACCGGGTTTGTCATTAGTTTACCCTTTCAACCGGTTTTGACACAGGAAAATTGAAAAACTACCCATAATTGGGAGTGAAAAGTACTTCATGCATAAGAACGTGATTGAAATAGCTTTTAACTATGTTTTTTATGCAGATACGTTCGCGTTGGTATATAAACGTATAGTCTCTATGTCCATTCTTCTTACATAGTACCATTTCAACCCCTAAAAACCAGAAAACTACACCTATCAGGGGTGGAAACTACGCCGGTACTATAAAAGTAGGTAGAATCGTTTTCAATAGTTTATCATCAAACAGTGACGCTTCGACTCTTGAAAATAAAAAAACTACCCCTACGAGGTGGTGGAAAATACGTCATAACAAGAATGTGCATAAAATATTCTTGTATTACTTTTTCCCCTCATAGATAAAATCAATTAGTGTCAATGTATAATAACTACGTTAATTTTACTTACTTTTCCCCATTTTAACCCATGAAAACCAAAAAACTACCCCTATCAGTGGGTAGAAAGTACTTCATGACCAAGAACGAGGATAAAAATTTTTTTTTCATAGATATAGTCACGCTAGTGCCAATGTATATTAACTTTGGTAATTATTCTTACTTAGCACCATTTCAACCCCAAGAATCCCGAAAACTACCATATCAGAGGATGGAAACTACACCGGTACCATGAAAGTAGGTGAAATAGTGTCTAATATTTTTGCATCATAACAGTATAATACGTACCTTAATCATACTTACTCAGTGACGCTTCAACTCTTGAAATTCTAAAAACTACCCCTACGATGAGTTATTGGGTTATGGGTTATATAACCCTATATAGTGAAGGTGCGTGCATACACATGTACAAACACAAACACATACAGCCAAATATGCACGCACCTTCACTATATAGGGTTATATAACCCATAACCCAATAACTCATTGTAGGGGTAGTTTTTCGATTTTCAAATTAGCCCATAATTAGCCCGAAATTCTGGCATAAAAGAAATATTGATATTCCGTTGTGGAGGTGCTAGCTGATCGGACCTCACATCCCCCCCCTATCGGCCTTGCGGCTCATTCACTACAAAACCGCCGCGGCTTCACTTCTCCGAACGACTTAAATGGAAGATACTTAAATAGGATTCCCAGTGTATATGTGACCGTCCGCAAAGGAAGGGACCTAATGCGCCGTAGCTTCATTCTACAGGAAGAGCGACTGAAGAGGCGGTCCAACACAGGAACTCCATGAGTAGCCCCCACTTTGAAGTCGAAAAACAAGTTGTATTTTTCACATATAGGAATTATATTTTTTCATTATGAAAGAGAAAATGAGAAACTATCGATAGGTGTAAAAAACTAATAATCGATTTTTTCCGCATCAGGTCCCTTTCTTCACACACACACACACACACGCGCGCGCGCGTTATATATATATATATGTAAAATGAAAATTGTATGTGACCGACTCACATATTCAGAGATATGACCGAATATGCAAGATGCTCTTATGAATCACGAAACCTGAAAATAGCGAATGCACAGTGCAACGAGAAGTGATCACCCGCATCTTCGTGTGTAAAAATAACGTATAGTCATGAACACTATGTTTTTTCCTTGACATGACGTGTGCATCTATTACATACGTTATACACGAGAAAATAGTGATGAATTTGTCAGGATTGTGGAAGGAACGGAGGACATATTCGAAAGGAGTCAGCGATTAAGCACGTTCTTATCAACACTTTCAGCTGCATCACCGTGATATGACTAATTTAATCATTTGTTTCAAGTTTTTTTCACGAAATCTGTATACCTGTGAATAATATTCTATTTCTGAATAAAAAATGATAACACAAATTTAAGTTATTTTTGTGAAATATTAGCCAATTGCTTTATAATCATAATATGGCCACTGCTAGGATGTCCTAAAAAACCCAACCCTTTTTTTGGATCACGCAAAGCCCTAAAATAATTATAACTATTAATTAACGTTGATTTCCGTAAAAATAATAAGGGTTTTGCAGGAAACCTAACTGATGGTACCAGACGTCGAGAAAAAAATACTATAGTCCTAAGCGTTAAAAACTACACTGTCAGGGGTTACAATGTCAAATCGCATATTTTGAAAATTTGACGCGCAATATTCTTTAGATATTTTAATACCTAAATTTCTTGGTTCGATACAGGAAATTGAAAAATAGAAAATATGATATTTCAAATTTTAACGCATATAAAGAGTAGTTTTTCATGATTAGGGGCAGTATTTTTGTCTTACTGGGTCAAGTTTTTTTTCTTAGTGTGAGGTACCATCAGTTGTATTTCCTGCTCGGCACTTATTATTTTTACGGAAATTAACTAATAAATAGTTTAAATCAATTTAGGGTGGTTCGGGTCCCAGGACCGCGGTTTAAACTTTTTTCAAATAAAACAAAAATACGCATTTTTTTCGCCAAATGGTACAAGTTTAGTAGTTGCGTGATCAAAACAAAAAACATTGGATTTTTTAAAACACCCTAGTAACCACCCAGATGAAAAAGAAATTAAGGGTAATCCGGGTTTAAAAAAATGGTCGTTATCCAAAACTTTAAGATTAAAGCCTTCGAAACTGAATTCGAAATTATAGCAATCAAAGAGAAACGATTTTGAACTTGAAACATTAAAAATTAAAACATTCACAACTGAAAAATTTCAAATATAAACGTTTATTGGCATAATTGGACAAACATTGGACGATTTAAAATTAGAAGCATTTTATGTTGAATAGGAAGATTTAAATTTAAAGCTCTAGAAAATAAACCGAATTTCTAATTAAATAGTATACAATTTACAATTAAAAGATGTAAAATTGAAATATCCTTATGAATTAAACAACTTCAAATTCGAAGCATGTGCAAGCAAACAGTTTAAAATCAAAACCTTAAAAATGCAATTAATTCAAACTCAAAGCCTTCAATTTATGTTTAGTTTATTTATACTTTATGTTTATTTGTGCATTTTTGACATAGTTTTCTTCCAATGAATAAGATACATTTTTAGTTTTTCAAAAAGACTTTTAATTCAAAAATTATATATTCTTTAGTTATACCCTTTGAAATTCAGTTTTGTTAGTATGTCTTTCTGAGATCATTTTTACAGATCCAGTTTTCATTTCATTAATGGCAAGAATTTTATTAGATTTTAGTCAACCTTTTACTGTCATGTTACTGCAAGTTTATCCATGCATAAGATTTCCTCATCTTGAAAAACCTGTTTCAGAAGTCCTCCAGATATTTTCGCCCTCAACTTCCTCTCAAATTTTTTAATCAAATTACTTAGATTAAACTTTCTCTAAAATTCTCTCAAAAGTTATAAGCCATCAATAAAATATTAACAAAATAATTAGACTCAGATAAAAAATCAATAAAACACATTTAAATCAAAATTCGACCAAAAAAAAGGGATTAAATTTATCTATTGACTCAATAATCCGATTAACGCTCATCATATAATTCACTATATTCTTAAGAAATTTTTTCTCGTCTATTTTTTATTATTGTTGAAGTTTCATATAATCCAAATAAGATACAAGTTATTGGTTTCAGAATTTAATTACCATAATCAACTTATAAATAAAATATCTCCTCCGATTCTACAATAGTGTGTTCTATCATCACGTCACACTCTGCTGATAATGTCAAATATAGTAGGACCATGTCATTTGGTGGAATCTAAAGCATATGTTTGATATGGAGTTTTGGTTAAATATTCTTCTTAAGAGTGCATAACTGGTGAGAAAATTATGCTATCTTTCTGCTTTTTAAGTACAATAATATCTTGTGCTACGAGTAGCAATACTATTTTGCCCAACACCTACGCGAAAAAGACGACTTTTTTCGTCTGAAAATAGCAACACGAGGACGGGTCATGGATATGTCGTAGGCATTCGGCCGAATACGGCATTAGGTCTAATGCCCGGGCAATAGTCCTGATGCCGACAAGGAGATGAATCTACCTGCGTCGACCTTTCTTTCGTCTAATTCCCTGAATTCAAGGTGGCACTTTTAGTCGTCTGCATGCCCTCACGGCGTATTGCCCAAAGTATAATCTGGGCAATAGGACGAATTTCATTTTAAATCAATAACTATTATACATTTACTTGAAATCAGAAAAGTGCTATATCTTTTGGTCAATGTATTATAAAAATGAAGGAATGTTGGAAAATTGAGAAATCTTTTTGAAATACATAATGAATCTTCAACCAAATAAACTAGTTTTTAACAAAACAGTTCAACTATTTACCAAGTAGTTGCATTTTTAACAAAAAAGATGAATTCTCGACGATAAATGTAATTTAGTTAATATTTCGACCAAAAGGCGAATGTTAAAAAATATAGTTGAATCCTCAACGAAAACAGATGATTAATTTTTAAGCAAACAGTTGTAGTTTAAAACAAAAAAGATTACATTTCTAGCAAAAGAGTTGAATTTTCTATAAAATAGACGAATTTTCAACCATTTAGTTGATTTTTTAATTAAAAATATGAATTTTCGACCAATAAGAATAATGTTCTAGCGAAAAAAGTGAATTTCTAACAAAATACATGAATTTTATTTTACATCAATATCAATATCATATTGATGGCTTTGTAAACTAGAAATAACGCTACAATATTTGTTTATTTAAATTTCCACATTGAAAAAAATATATTATCGAAATAAACATGTAATGCATTATTTTGAATTATACTTCGAAGAATATTTATATATAAAATAGAATTGGAAAAAATGCACTTTTTACACGAAAAGATTACTTGGAATTTATTGTTGAAGTGGGAGGTGACAGTCGGTAATTAGACATAGCTATCTTTGTCGCCCTTTGTTATATTTATTAGGGGAATCTAATTTTTGTTTGCAAATTAACAATTTTAACGGAAAATGTAACTATTCAATTTTTGTTCGAAAATGTATCATTTTTATTTCACGGTTAAAAATTGATCCATTTTCTTAAAAATTCTTGTTTCATATTTTTGAAAATTAATGCTTTTGACTACTAAAATTATCTGATGTCGGATGATGTTCATCCTTCTCCCGATAAAAATTATCGGTCGTCGGATAATTGTAGCTTTCATTTGTTTTTAACGGTTTTATCCAACTTCAGATAAATATGTCTGGGATTTACTGTGAATGTATTATAAGACAATAAAAGTAATTTTATGTATTTTAAAAAGATTTCTCACATTCTTTACTCTCTTCATTTTTACAATACACTGACCAATAGATTTAGCATTTTTCTGATTTCAAGTAAATTTAGCGATATTGATTTAAAATAAAATTCATGTATTTTATTGAAAATTCATTTTTTTTTTGTAGAAAATTATTCTTATTGGTCGAAAATTCATCTTTTTAATTGAAAAATCAACTAATTGGTTGAAAATTTTTCTACTTTATAGAAAATTCAACTCTTTTGCTCTATTAAATTTTTCGTCGAGAATTCATCTTTTTTGTAAAAATTTCAACTACTTGGTGAAGAGTTGAACTGCTTTGTTAAAAATTAGTTTATTTGGTTGAAGATTCATCATGTATTTTAAAAAGATTTCTCAATTTTCCACAATTCCTTCATTTTTATAATATATTGACCAAAAGATACAGGACTTTTCTGATTTCAAGTAAATGTATAATAGTTATTGATTTAAAATGAAATTCGTCTTATTGCCCAGATTATAATTTGGGCAATACGCCGTGAGTGCATGCAGACGACTAAGTGCCACCTTGAATTCAGGAAATTAGACGAAAGAAAGGTCCACGCAGGTAGATTCATCTCCTTGCCGGCATTAGGACTATTGCCCGGGCATTAGACCTGATGCCGTATTCGGCCTAATGCCTACGACAGATATACATTGACTCTCCTGCAAAGCGCCCATCTGAGTTGTAGATGGCGCCACGTGACGGCTTATTCAATGACACATTCAGGGCAGCGCATCACTTTCTCCCACTGTTCCACGTACTTTTTCCTACTTCTTAGGAAACTTTTCCTCACTAGTGGAAAAAACATGCTATTTTTCAACGCTTACGTCAACGATTGAGAAATCGCTAACTTAGTCCACTATTTCTGAAGGAAAAAAGTCGTCTTTTTCGCGTAGGTGTTGGACGAAAATTATTTTTCAACTGTTATTTGGTATTTGGTCTATTTAATATATTATGATTTTCAAACCTCTGAGAAAACAATATAATGTTAAAAATTTGAGGTTAAAATGCTTAGGTGCTTATACGACCGGATCATGGCAATCGCGCATGGTTCTATGTAGCTTTTTTAGAATTCTCAAAAACTTATCTCAATGTCAACTTGACCGAAATCAACTACGTGTTAGTCATCGATTGTTCAAGCTTTTTAAACTCTTTCTCATAAAAAAAAACTTTGAAGCCGATTAACTTCAGACTTGCTGCTCCTTTGCTTATTATGCAACATCGGCGAACCTCAAGTCACGAGTCTAGTAAACGGCGACGGGAACTCGTTATTACCATATTGGTATTTGTGTCATAGAAATGCAAACTGATGCTGGCCATTGTCGTAAACCAGAAACGACCGTTGCTGATCTCGCAATGCGATTACCACGTCTCATTTACGCTTTGCCGGCAAAACGAAGCGATTCTTAAATAATTTTGTATGGGGAATGGGGCATGTTTTGAATTTCCGTTATTTCTTACGACGGGGTAAATGTCTACTGTAAATTATCGCACACACCTTATGGTTGCTAATTAACCTGAGATTTGATTAGCTACTTACTAATGCTGCGGTTTATGTAGACACGCGATATTAAAACGATAAATAAGCAAGATATAGTAGAATCTGGATATTTATTTCAGGTTTTACACTTTGTACGTTATTGTGGAAAAATTTAAAAAATTTATCGGTTCAATGAGAGTATAAAGTACATTAATATGTTATAAGTATGTGAAATGTAGTAGAGTGTCGCTCATATATGGTAATTCTGTAATGTTTCAATAGGTTCTAATATAGGACATTTCAAAATTGAAGTATTTAAACTCCAATTATATTGAAAATAAAAGACGATTTTAATTGAAATAGTAGGGCGAAGGCGCCAATTAGCGAGGGGAACATTTATCGAGGAAACAGTTGATTGCTTGTAACTTAAAGCTTTAATATGTTCTTTTTTTTTAGTAGAAGTCATTAAATAAGTCTCAATTAAGCTTCTGTATCATAAAAAATTAGGTATACATGACAAAATAGTGAAAATATAGAAAGAATTTTATCTTCTTTCTCCGATAATAGTTATATAATGTACGTCTTGGATAATTGCGGTTCATTTACCCTATTTTTTGTTACAACATTCATGTTTAAAATTATTATTGGGGTAATGATTCATTTAGTTGAAATATTCATAAGCGAACGTTTCCAACTTAACAACATTTGTAATTTATATTTTTACACGTTTGTCACGTTTGTTTTTGAAGCTTAACGTTTCTTGGCAACCATTTGTAAGTTGAGCGTAGTTATTACTTAACATTAATAACTTTGTATAATAAATTTTAGACATTTTTTTGACCTACACAGAGGAAAAATAGTTATAAAATGGTGACGCATACGTTTTTAATTTCTATATATTTTAACTCATTCGTGTTTGATTTATAGAAAATTACAGCGAAGTCAATAGAAAGAACTGTGTTGTCCTAATTATTTTATATTAATGTACGATTCTGTAAAATTAGTAGTGAGTTTGACATGATCATTCAGTAAATTTTATTGAATAATCAGTCATACACACTGATTAAATAGCTAGAAATGAGTCACTGAATGAAAATATTAAAAATTTTAACTGATCTAAATTCAGAGAGCGTGTATGCATTCACTCTAACATTTAAATATCATTTTTACATTTGAGTTCTAATAAACAATTGATTCTGTAGAATCAAATGTTTTTAATTGATGGAAAGTTATTAGAGTTACTTTATTAATAGGTCAAGAATTACTGCTACTTTTTTAAAGACATAATAATTAGTATAGATGCATAATGAAGAAATGAATAATATATTAAAATTATTATCTATTCGATTGAACTTTAGTTAGATTAACATAGATCTTGATAAATATATATATATATATATATTATTATATCATTAAGCCGTTTCCCTTTCGGGGTAGGCGTGAATTGCTCGGTTGGATAGCAGTAATGTGTGATGGGTATATAGGTATAGGGTAGATAGGTATATAGGAGTAAGGTATAATCTTGTTGTAACGTCATTCTCACAAAAACTTTTAATTTAAAAAAACTGCGCATCCTATTCAAAAAAAGAAATTGTTATTCAACATTGTATTGTATAAAATCGAAGGATTGATCATTCTTGAAATTTGGTGTACAAACCTTCGTGAAACCTTCGTGAAACCTTCGTGAAATCTTTGTGAAATTATTGCAATGTTTGTGAAATATTGTAAATCTATCTAGAATATTTCAAATCCTCTGAAATATTTTTAAACCTTTGACATATTTATGAAATCTGTTGGGATCTTTAAAATATTTTTGACACCTTTTTGAAATATTTTTAAAATCTTTTGAAACCTTTGAAATTTCCATGAAATCTTTGAAATCCCTTGATATCTCTTAAAATCTTTGAAATCTAGTGTACACTCAAAAGTCGAGTGGCCAACCCCTTACTTGAAAAAAAAAAAATCCAAATATTAAATCTACAAAAAATAATTCTTATGGAAATAAATTTAATCAGTGAATCACTTACCATCTCAGGTCCTGAAATGTGAAAATCTGCAGCACCTATCCTGTAGAAAATAGTACATTTTTAATAAAAAGGGAAACATAATTCACACGTACAGAGATAATGAAACCTTTTGCGAAGACCCAAATTGTTGAATTAAAAATCGGCTAACTGTAAATAAAAAATAATATAAAATGCCACCTAAGGATTAAATGAAGGAACTCGAATTCAGGTATCGAATCAAAGAAATCTGGACTCGAGTGGTAGAAAGTGATTTAATGATACTTGACTTGCAACAAACGTGCGTCGTATGTAGCACCCTCAGTATTCCCTAAACTTAAAAAAGAGCCACTAATCTACTGTACTTTTTGTTCAGTTACTCGTCAGATACAAAAGAAAGTAGTCACGTTTTGGTAGAATACGAATTAACTCATAAAAGTTCTATTCAGTTGCCTTTCGCGGCACGAATTATTTTGCAGATCTCGATCCAGGTTCGCCCGTAGGAACTGCAAATGTCGCAGACCTTCGGCGAATTTGAGGAGGAGGAGGGCTGATTTCCGGGACAACCAACGGTGCTCGATGATGAGAGGCTAACCCGATCGGACGAGCTCGCCTCTTGGGAATAATCCTTGAGAGATATCGAGAGATTGCGTAATTCTTCCACCGACGGAAGATATTTGCTGTTGCTTCGCACTCGAAGCGAAGCTGGTAGAGTTGCTGAACTGAAGGAGCCGCTGGACCTCGAGGCGCTCGAGGGAATATCGCTTAGGAGAGGCGATCTTGATCTTGAAATCCCAATCGATCGACCTGTAGGCGAAGAGAGTCGCAAACAGTGCAGGAGGCTGAGTCAATCATTGAGGAGACCCTGCGATACGTTAATCAGTTGGTCCTTCAGCAGGCGGAAAGATGGTCGAACTTCCGGACTGTGGGCCCAGCAAATTCGCATTACCTGCGAAATAAAAACAATTCTCATTACAGGATCACAGAAGTTCAGCAGATCAATTGTAGATGAAGAAAGGTGATTTTTTTAAATACCGACGTAATGAACAAATATTTAAAAATGCAACACTTACAAGAGGCCACAATCTGAATTAATTGTCAGATTTTCTTTCTCTTTGGCGTCATTGTTCTATTTTTTTGGTTGGAAGCAAGAATTTACCGCTAATTTTACAAGCATTAAAGAAAAGTTAAAAAAAAATAATAATTTTGCAGTGCAAATCGTTAAAATTGAAGAATTTACAATTGTAAATTTTCAAAATTATACAAGTTTTAAATTTTACAATTAAAAATTATGTAATTTTAATTCTTTACATTCGAGATTTCTTTAATTTGGAAGTTTTCGAATTGAAAACTTTACTTTGGATCGTCAAATTCATCCAACCTTGAGATTTTTTATTCATACATCTTTAAAAGTAAAGAGTGCAAATCGTGAAAATTGAAGAATATTTAATTGGAATAAATCTTCAAAATTGAACTATTAAAAAAAAAAGTTCTAAATTAAATACCTTTAAAATATAAATCTTGCAAATTGAATAATTTGTAATTCTATATTTTCAAAATTCAAGAATTTTCAATTCTAACTTTTTAAAACTACAGCAGTTAAATTGTAGGGAAGATAGGGACATTTTTCTTGGAAAAAAGGGATTTTTTTTAGATATACTAGAGTAATTAACAAAAATTGTAAAACGCAATACTTATAAGAGACCACAATCTCAATTAAGTGTGAGATATTTTTATTTTTCTCTTTCGCGTCGTTTTTCTATTTTTGGTTTGGAAGCACGAATGTATCGATAATTTTGAAAGTATTAAAGAAAAGTTAAAAAAAAATACAATGCAAATCGTTAAAATTGAAGAATTTTAAATTGTAAATCTTCAAAATTATAGAGCTTCAAATTGAAAATCTTTATGATTGAAGAGTTTCTAATTTTGAAAATTTACAATGAAATATTATGCAAGTTTTAATTTTTACTATTTAAAAAGCTGTAATTTTTATGATTTACATTCGAAATTTCTTTAATTTGGAAGATTTAGAATGGAACACTTGACTTTTGACCTTCAAAATATTTTTTAAAGAATGAAGAATTTTTATTTATACATTTATAAAAATGAAGAGTTTTCAATTGTAAATGTTCAAAATTGAATAAATTTAAATTACATATCGTGAAAATTGAAGAATATTTAATTGGAATAAATTTTCAAAATTGAACTACATATTTTATAAAAAGTTCAAAATTAAATACCTTTAAAATATAAATCTTGAAAATTGAATACTTTGTAATTCTATATTCTCAAAATTCATGAATTTTCAATAGTAACTCTTTAAAATTACAGCAGTTTAAATTGTAAATCTTTAAAATTGAAAAGTTTTTATTTTTGATAATTTACAATACAATTTTTTTGTAATTTCTATGAAACACATTCGAAATTTTTTCAATTTGGAAGATTTGGAAATGAAACCTTGACTTTTTATTTCCAAAATCATCCAAATTTAAGAATTATTATTTATACTTCTCTAAAATTCAAAAGTTTTCAATTATAACTCTTTAAAAATGTAGAACTTTTAATTGTAAATCTTAAAAAATCAAAAGTTTTCAATGTCGACAATTCACAATACAAAATTTCTGTAACTTTGATGACTCACATTTCAAATTTCTTCAATTTGGAAGATTTAGAATCGAAAACTTGACTTTTGATTTTTAAAATCATCAAACATCTCTAACATTCAAGAGTTTTCAATTGTAACTCTTAAAAATTGTAGAACTTTGAATTGTGGTTTGGCATGCAATACCCGCGCAACATATGCGGTAAAACACTAATGGACAAAGTCAGTAATGAGCGGTTTCTAAAAAAATGCGATGTAGAGAAGATACTGTTTGACAAGAGTGAAATAAATTTGTTGAGATGGTTAGGGCATGTTGAGAGAATGGAAGAAGAACGCCTGACGAAACAAGTATATCTAGGTAAAGTAAATGGTAGTGTTCCCAGAGGCAGACCGAGCAAAAAATGGTGGGAATGTGTGAATGAAACTCTAAAACGAAAAGATATAAAAAGCCACAAAAACACAATAACTTGCATGAGAGAATGTATGGATGTAAAGGAAGCTAGAGGTATGCCAGAACAGGAAAGTGTGGCGATAAATAGTTTATAAAAAATGCATGATGAAGAGTGACCACTAGAGTGAGAGGCGCCTGAAAGGGAATACTTTGGCTACTAATGGGCCCGAGTAGAAAACTTTACATAATGACTTTGTGAAGCTCTTCGTCTGGGGTGCTTACTAGAGAGATTGATCAGTGACCTGGGTCGCATCAGTGTCGCGGAACGAACGTGTTATTTAGATAAACAACACGGGTATTCTAGATAAATCTACAAATCTACCCCCCCCCCCCTTATACTGTCTCGTACACTTCCCTTTCTCACTTTTCTCATACGAACTTCTTGATCCCCGACTAAATCCGAGAGAGTCATGCTACCCCAAAAGGGATTGGGCTTAATGGTATGAATAATCATTTGTTGAATTTGTCTCCAAAGTCAATGTAGTTGAATAATAATTCAAAAAAAAATTCATTTTATCTCCGTACACTTAACATTCAGTGCATATTTAGGTAAAATTAATGTAGGTACTATATTAAATTCAATTGAAACCGCATCAAATTCCTAACCATCCAAGTAAAAATATTGCATTTTTAACAAAATAGTTAAATTTTTCATCAAAAGGATTAATTTTCTTCCAAAAAAGACGATTCTTCAACAAAGTACATGAGTTTTCAATAAAATAGTTGAACTTTCAGCTAAAAAATATCAATTTTCAACCAAATATTTCAATTTTGAACTAAAAAAGATTAGTTTTCAACCAAAAATGGTATAGTTAAATTTTCAGTTACAAAAATTAATTTTCAATCAAACTGATGAATTTTCAACTAAAGTGATAAATCTGTAACTGGAATAGTTGAGTTTTCAACCAAAAAGATGATTTTTTCAACAAGAAGATTAATTTCTACAAAAGAAGACGAATTTTCAATTAAAAAAGATAAATTGTCAACCAAAAATTGAATAGTTAAATTTTCAGTTACAAAAATTAATGATTAGTCAAGGAGATGCATTTTCAACTAAGATGATGGAATATTCAATTCAAATAGTTACATTTTCAGTTAAAAAAGAAAAATTCAACGAGAAAAGAACTAAATTTCAAAAAAATAGTTACATTTTCAAACAAAGTGATGAATTTTGAACTAAAATGATGAATCGTCAACTGTAGTAGTTGAATCTTAAACCAAAAACATAAATTTGCAACTAAAATGGTAAACCTTCAATTATGATAATTAAATTTTTAACCAAAAATATGCATTTTCAACCAAGAAGATTAATTTCTACCAAAAAGATGAATTTTCAACAAAATGATAAATCTTTAACCAGAATAATTGAATTTTCAACCAGATTTTTTAACAAAATAGTTTAAGTTTAAACTGGAGTAGTTAAATTTTCCGTAAAAAAATGTCAGCCAAAAAAAAAGAATTTTCAACAAAATAGCTCATTTTTCAACCACAGATATGAATTTTCAATTAAACTGATGAATCATCAACCACAAAATTAAATAAATTAAATTCTTATGTTAAATTTGGTTAAATTTGTTCAAATCCGGGCCGACGCAGATTTTTTTTCGTTTCTCCAAAAATTATTTTACCAGTAATCGGCAAAATTTAACATGAAAAATTAATTAATTACATTGGTCGACAAAATAACATCAATACTGCAAAAAATTTAATTTATAACAAAAAAGTTTAACTTTCAACCAAGTAATTAAATTTTCGTAACAAAAAATATGAATTCTCAACAAAACATGTATTAGTAGATATTCCAACAACAAAATTAATTTTCAATAAAAAACATATGAATTCTACAAAAAAATACGACTTTTCAGCATGAGTTAAATTTTCAACTAAGAAAGATTTTTCACTCAAGAGGGAGAAAAAATTTCACACAAACTGTTGAATTTTTAAGCAAAGAAATTAATTTTTAACCAAGAATATTAATTTTCTACCAAAAAGAATGAATTTTCAAAAAAATATATGAATTTTCACCAAAAATACAATGGTTAAATTTTTAAATTAATGTTAAACAGAAAAAAAACTAATGTTCACAAAATAGTTAAATACAGTAATATAAAGATACTATTAAAAATGAAGAATCGCTGTTATTCAATTTTATATCACAATTTAAAAAAATTGAGCACGCTCTCGAAAATATTCCCCGACATTTCCAGGTTTTTTCAGGTATATACAAATTCCCAAGTTGGGTAGACACCCTGAATATACATATAAATATAAAAAGAAAAAGACAAACCTCGTAAACTTCTTTGTAGCAAGCCTTAGGTTTTTCTAGAATGATGCCTCGTTGAACTCGCTCAACAACTTCGGTGTTCTTCAGTCTTCCATAAGGCATTTTACCACAAGTAAAAACCTCCCACATCAGGACTCCATAGGCCCAAACGTCGGACTTGGAACTAAATCGCGTATAATTCAATACCTCTGGTGGAGCCCATTTTATTGGGAATTTGGTACCACCACTGCTAGTATATTGGTCATCCAGGACGTACCTAGAATTCCAGAAATTCCACAAATAAAACTACAATTTTGAAATCCCCCAAAGTTTGAACAAATAACAAGCTTATAAGTTATTGAAACAAAAATTTGAGGGCATTCAATTTGAAAGCGAATTTAAAATTTGAAAGCAATCTGAATCTAAAGGCCTTAAATTAAAACTCTGAAGCATACAAATTATGACTTAATTTTACAGAATAGTTTCCTTAAGAGCAACTAGTATTCTATGCCGTAACAAAAATTACTGACCGCAATTTTATTAATTTTTAATTTTGAGCGTAACTCAGAACAGGGCTTTAGAGCCCTAGCTAAAATAGAATTAATAAAATTGTCTTGTTTAAACAAAATAAAAAATCAAATGTCCCAAAAAGATGTGCACTTATATATTTTAAACTATTTCGCAAAATTTCACGACAATATATTCATTTTCATAAATTATAAAGCCGCCGAATATAGTAACATTTCACTGTTCACGTGACAGATTTTTCCTATACGAAATATATTCTACACAAAATATTAAAAATCGTAAATAAAATATTTTCTACACAAAGTAGATCCTACACACAATGAAATAACTATTATTTTTATTACAAAATTGTTCCTGCTCTATGGAAAATATTCTGCGTGAAGATATTCAATACAAAAATATTCATCGCAAAAATATTAGGTGTAACACTTTTCCTACACTAAACAGATTTTTTACATAAATTATTTACCACAGAAAATATGAAAACAGATTTCTCACTGAAACTTAATTCTTTCGATTTGTAAAGTATACTATTATATTTTTGGTTCAGAATTCATCTCTTTTGGTCAGAAATTCCACTATTTAGTTGAAAATTTAATTATTTTGATGAAAATGGAATTATTTTCTTAAAAATTCATATTTTTTTATCAGAAGTTCAACTATTGGTTGAAAATTAAACTACTGTAATAAAAATTCATTTTATTGTTAGAAAATTGAACTATTTTGTCGAAAATTAGTTTTTCTTTTTTTTTTGAAAATCACTTTTCTTAACTGAAAAGTTAACTATTATATTTGTTTAAAATTTATTTTATTGGTTGAAAATTTAGCTATTTTGTTGAAAATCTGTTATTTTTTTCTTGACAATGAATTCTTATAAATGGGAATTTTTAAATTCTATTTTGGGTCTAAAATTGATGTATTTTGAAGAATATTCGTCTCTTTGGCTTAAAAATACAATTGTTTTGTCAAAAATTACGTATTTGTTGCATTTAACCAAATATTTAAATCTTCAAGCAAAGAAGACGATTTTTTTAGAAGACAGTCTAATTTTCAATCTAAAAGGACACATTTTTTTCAAATAGACGGATGTTCAATCAAACAGTTAAATTTTCGAACAAAAAATATGACTTCTGAACAAAATAGTTTTATTGTCAACAAAATAATTAAATTTTTAATCTATGAGCAAGTGTTTTTAGCCGAATAGTTGAATTATTAACTAAAAAGGTATATTTTGAACTAAATAGTTTAATTTTCAAATAAAAAAGATCAATTTTTAAACAAAGATGGAACAATTAAATTTTTAGTTAAAAAAATTAATTTAAAAAAACGGACTTTCAATAAAAAACTGAACTTTTCAACTAAGTAGGTAAATTCTAAATTAAAAAGTTCATTTTTACGAAATATTTGAATTCTCTACAAAAATAATAGAATGTTCAACCCAAAAAGACAAATTTTCAAAAGACCATTTAAACTTTTTGACCAAAAAGACAAATTTTCTAAAAACAGTTGATTATTCAACCCAAAAATATTAATATTCAACAGAAAAGTTAATTTTTAACCAAACAGTTGAATTTTTAACTAAAAACTATCAATTTTCAGCAAAAGAGATATGATTTCAACCAAAGATATGAGTTTTTATCTAGTAAAATCAATTTTTGACAAAGTAGTTCAACTTTTAACTTAGTAGTAGAATTTTTAATTAAGAAGGTTAATTTTCTACCAAAAAAGACGAAGTTTCAACAAAATACATAAATTTTTCAACCAAATAGGTGAATTTTCAACTAAAAACGATAAATTTTCACACAAAAAATGGAATTTCTAAATATTTAGTAAAAAAAGTGAATTAAAAAAATCGATTTTTCAACAAAATAGTTAATTTTACACAAAAATTTTTTTTTCCAAATTGAAACTTCAATACTTGAATTTTCAACCAAAAACGATAAAATAATTAAGCAATAATGGAATAGTTACTAAAAATGATCGAGTTTTTGGCAAAAATGGAATAGCTAAATTTTCAGTAAAGAAATAGTATATCGTGCTACGAGTGGAGAAAATGGTCGATTGTGAACGAGCATTCTCCACGAGTGGCACATACTATTTTGCCCAACATCTAAGCGAAAAAGAAGACTTTTTTCGTCTGAAAATAGCAACACGAGGACGAGTCATGGACTCTCCTGCAAAGCGCCCATCTGAGTTGTAGATGGCGCCACGTGACGGCTTATTCAATCACATTCACGACAGAGCATCACCTGCTCCCACTGTTCCACATACTTTTCCCCACTTATTAGGAAACTTTTCCTCACTAGTGGAAAAAACATGCTATTTTTCAACGCTCACGTCAACGATTGAGAAATCGCTCATTTTGTCCACTATTTTCAGATGAAAAAAGTCGTCTTTTTGGCGCAGGTGTTTGGACAAAGTAATTTCAAAGGAAAAAATACGAGTTTTCGACAAAATAGTTAAATCTTGAACCAATGAAATTAATTTTATATTAATTATAGTGGACTTCACAATTAAAAAAAATGAACTTTCAGTGTAAAGTCTGCTTTTATATTCCCCGTGGTGAATAATTTATGTAAAATCTATTTTGTATAGGAAAAGTACTGTATCTAACATTTTTGTGCAGAATATTTCTGTTTTGAATATCTCCAACCAGAATATTTTCCACAGAGGAAGAATATTTAAATAAAAAGAACAATTATTTCATTGTGTGTAGGATCTAATTTGTGCAGAAAATATTTGATGTACGGTTTTTAATATTTTGTGTAGAGTATATTTTGTGTCGGAAAAATATTGGACGTTTTTTTGTATTTTCTTCAGAATCGTCAATATTAGGTGAATCGAGTTTGAACTCAACATTTCTCTTCACAATTAGCCATAGAATACGAATAAAATTTTACTTTTTAAACATCACGTCCATGAGTCTGTTTTACAGAATCCCAAGAAAAACCCCGTAAGTGATAAACTGAGTTACTTTGCGAGTTTTTGGCGCTAATTATGATTTTTTTAATTTTTTTAAATGCCAATTTGTTCTAATTATTGTTTTTAGAATTTTTCTCTTACGATAGAGTTAGAAAATCGTGGTTTTTTCAAAAAAATTCCACTTTTTGTCCAATTTTTAATTAGAGTGAGGTAATACTTAATTAATTTTTATCAAACATAATTGTTTGAGCAATTTATTATTATCGTTAATAATATTATCTTAGAATAATGCTAGAAAATTGCAGTAATTTCACAAATTTTCCACTTTTTGTCTAATTTCCAATTAGAGTGAGGAGAATAATGAATTAAAGTTGAAAAAATTAATTGCTTAAACAATTTATTATTATTGTTAATAATATTTAATTTGAATAATGCTATAAAGTTGCGGTTTTTATGAAATTTTCAACTATTTGACTACTTTTCATATGGAGTGAGTTAATAATAAATTCAATTTAGCAAAGTTGATTATTTAAACAAATTATTATTGTTTATAACTATCTTCTTCTTTATTAATGCTAGATAGTTGCGGTTTCTTATGAAATTTCAAACTTTGACGCACTTTTTACTTAGAAAAGTAATACATATTGCAAGTTAACAAACATAGTTGTTAAACTTAGTAAGGTAATAATAAAAGCAAGTGAACAAACATGCTTATTTAAACAATTGATTATTGCTTATAATTATCTTCTCTTAGAGTAATAATAGAAAGTTAATTAATTTAAATAAAAAAAGCTATCTTACACAAGAGACAAAAACAGAAAGCGTAAAAAAAATTTTGAATTGCACATATTTTAATATCAAACCCTCCCCCCCCCCCTGTCCTCCTTCCAAGGAGAAAACACGTCTCGTCGATGAAAATATGAATATATAGATTAAAAAGACCTCAAACAAATAATTAATTGATTACAAACATCTCACTGGACAAGATAGAGTTAGTGCAGTCAGGAAGTTGCTTCCGTTACTCTGTTACTACTTATAATAAACATTGTTTCTGACTTTCGCCTGTAGCAAGAGGGAATTAAAGTCAAATATAGATTTGAGAAATATCTGTTTTATTTCAGAAAAATATATTCACAAAAAAAGAAAGGGATTGTTTAAACAATGATTCCCTCTAATGTTTATCAGAGGGAAAGTTAACTTGACATAATAATTATCGCATTAAGTAAAAAGTAGACAAAAAGTTGAAAATGTCAGAAAAAAGCGCAATTTCTAGCATTATTCAAAGAGAATATTACTAAAAATGATAATAAAAAATTCTTTAAAAAATTATGTTTGTTAACATTAATCATTACCTCACCCTAATTGAAAATTGGAGACAAAAAGTGGAAATTTTTTGAAAAAACCGCGACTTTCGAACTCTATTCTAAGAGAAAATTACTAATAACAATAATAAATTATTTAAACAATTTATGTAAGCATTTAATTATCAGTATAAAGTAGTATTTTATGTAGTAGAAAAAATTGGCATTAAAAAAAACCGCAAAAAATCATAATTAGCGCCAAAAACCCGCAAAACCCATTTTTTCACTTATGGGTTTTTTTTGGGACTATATAACCTATATATTTTTTCTTATGGGACATACGTGTTAAACTTCATGGGGCTTACGCCACCTCTCAATATCATTTTTCACAAAAATGGATTTATTATTCAAACAAATTTCCGGGCGAAATGCATAAAAATTCGAAGAAAAAAATTGTCCAATGCATTTTTGGAACACCCTACTGTCACATGGCCTTAAATTTAAACTTAAAATAACATATCAAAAGATAAAAGTTAGATGACAAGAGATACAGTGAACATTACCTGGCAAGACCAAAATCAGCTACTTTGACTACGTTTTCAGAGCCAACGAGGCAGTTTCGCGCCGCGAGGTCCCTGTGGATGTAATTGTGCCTTTCCAAGTAAGCCATTCCCTTGCAAACCTGAAAGGCAGAATACATGTGGGATTACGTTATCTCGCTGACGATGACTTTTTCCCGAGAGAAAGACAGCGTGCTTTACAGTTTATAGAGAATAACACCGGCAATGAAGAATGAAGAGCACGGAATCGATTTCAGGGATGAGAGAAGCGTTTCTCTTGGGACTGGCATTCAAGGGAAATGGGAAATAAAACTTCCAAAGCTTCTCTCGAAATAGCACTTTCAACTATATTTTCCTTTTTTATGAGAGAATATCGGCGCGTCAAGTAATTCAGAGGGAATTGCAATGATTCTTATGCACTTACGGGACGCATTTATCTGCAATTTAAGATCCATTTGATGCAAAATGGGGAAATCTCTGTGCATTGTTGGAAAAGACGATTGTTGAGCTTTGAAAGTAATCAAAAGGATAGGTAGAAAGTAAGAAAGGGTCACCATTTTTTTGGAATTAAGCCAGTCTTAGACGAATTCATATTTGGCAGCATTCCAAATTTCCGACGGAAAATTGGAAGGCAACAATTTGAAATCGGGAATTCAATAACGCCTCAATAGGACAATAGAATTTAGCTAGTTTGTTCTTTTATTTAAGTTAATAGGTTGACAGCAATCTAGGTATTGTTTTTTTATACTGTAAAATTAAAACATGAGATTTCTTTTAAATTTTAATAAACTTTTAATTTATATTGAATTAATAATTTATACTCAACAATCCTAATTTTAAAGTCTCTGGAGTTCGGAAGAATTAAGAACGGGTTTAAGTTCAAATCGCTTCCAAAGTCCGGACTTTTTTCAAATTGAATAAATCAAAACAATTCCAAAATTGACAACATTTGTCATTTACGACGTAATTAATTTATAAACTTGTCACTTTAGCACTTGAAATGCCTCTAATCTTGGCAGCTTTTGACCTTCAAATCGATCCCGAATTTGGAAGTTTTCAGACAAGAAACGATTCCGATATTCGAATTCAACAAAAACTTAAAGCACTTCAAATTTTCAGAATTGGTATCTTCCAAAATTCTGAAATAACCATATTTTATAAACTTTTATGAAAAATGAAAAAGGAACGATTCATGAAGCACTAAACATTTGTAAAGTCAATTTTGAAAGAAAATAAAAGTTCTATCGATCTGAAATTATAAAACGTTTTAAATTTGTAATCATGCCAATTTTGAAAGCGTTTCTAATTAAAAAGCCATTTTATTTTAAAATTGTTTTATTTCAAAAGCTTTTATTACGAAAACTTTCCAATTTTTATAATACTCATTTTTTATTATTCGATTTTGAACGTTTCCAATTAAAATCTTCTTTCGAACACTTTTAGAATGAAGTGATTCCCTTTTGAGAGTTTTATTACATTCAAATTTACTTACATATTTATTTTGAAATTGAACAATTTGAACTTATTAATTTTGAATGCTCCGACTTCTAAAGTTTCCATTTGAAATATTTCACAAACGTTTTTCATTTTAAATTCGAAATTCTTAAGGTTTTTATTTTTAAATGATCAATCGACGAACGTTTTGCTTTAAATTGTTAATTTTAAGGATGAAATTGGAAACTTGAAAAGGGTCCGAAGTTTGAAAGCATTTACAATTTTAAAGCTCTCCAAATTTATAAACGTTTCAATTTCGAAAGCTTCGATCTTCGAAAGCATCTGATATTTGAAAAGCCTTGCAGTTAAAAAAGATTGCGAAAACAAATAAAATTTGGATCTATCTGAAATTTTAAAAAGGGGTTAAAGTTCAAAATCGTCCAATTTTTTTAAGGCGTTTTAAAATTGAAACAATATGAAATTTGAAAGTGCTGTAAAATTGAAATTATACTAATTTTTGAAGCAGCCTTATTACCAAATCGATTAAAATTGGAAGAGTTTCCAAACTCAAAAAAAGGCTTCAAATTTAGAAGCATCGTAGATTCGAAAATGTTCTGATTTTTCAGCATTTTGAAATTGGAAAAACACAAAATCTCGTCAGTTGGCAAAATTTTAAGGCATTCTAATTTTCGAAACTTACAAATTCTGAAAGCGTTTTAAATTTAAAAGAAACCCAATATTTTGGAAGAGTTACAAATCGAAAAAAGCATTATTTGGTAAACAGAAATAGAATATTTGAAAAACCCAAAATTTTAGAAGAGATTTAAATTCAAAGTGAGAAATGCAGAATTATTCCAATTTCGAGAGCGTTTCAATTTTGAAAAACAAAAAACTGAAAGACACTAAAATGCTCAGAAAAACAATATTTTTTAAGCGTTTGATTGACACTTTTTCACCCCACAAGGAAAACCTGATTATCTGACTTCATCTGTGATTTCTAGATAATTTGAGGCAGGAAGAGAAAATCCTGTTCATTACTGAGAGACGCGATTGTTAATCTTGGAAGGGAATCAGACTACTCTTCAAAGATTCAAAATGATTAGTCAGGATTATTTCAGAATTACGAAGCGGACGGAAGAGAAGCGATCGAAGATTTACTCTTTAAGAAAATGGAAAAATCTACAAGATTTTCTTACCGGGAATTTATTTAATTTAGTGATTATATTGCAGATTTTTCCGATATTTTTGGGAAATTCTGAAACTTTAAAAACTCACCTGTATACACATATCCAATAAAAGTCCGACATTCGGTCCAAGGGTAGCTTCGTTTCGACGGAGGTAGTTGAGAAGAGATCCGTGTCGCATGTACTCGGTGACTATATAAATTGGTCTATCTTTACTGCAAACACCGTAAAGTTGGACTAGGTTTTGGTGCTGCAGTTTTCTGTAAATAGAAATATAATTTTTCAACATTTCATTTAAATATCTAATTAATTAAAACCTAACTTCGATTTAGCAAATTAAAAAAAGGTAATAACCTCATGGTTCGGACTCACTTCAGAGATAAAAAATAGTGACTACAGTGGCATAAATTTTGAAAAATAGTCAGGGTGTCTACTCAAATCGTACGGATAAACTTCCCTGCCAATTTCAGGGTTTTTCCAGGTATCTCAAGTTTTTTCCAGGTACAATTTTTCATAGTATGGAGCCATTCAAATATCTCGCATTTTTTAAAACGACAAATTATATTACAAGATACTCTTAAATATATTAGTACCTTCGATTAATTAAATAATACTAAAAACAGTTAATCATTTCTTGAATTTGTCATTACAAATCATGAATTTGAATAATATTTCAAACAAATTTTTAATTTATCTTCTTATACTTAAAATTCAGAGCATATGTAGATCAAATTAATGTGGGTACTATGCATATTAAATTAAACTTAAACCGCTTCAAATTCCTAACTTTTAAAGTAAAAATATTGCACTTTCAACAAGATAGATGAATTTTAAACCAAAATGATTAATTTTCTACCAAAAGGACGATTTTTCAACAAAATACATGAATTCTAAACCAAATAATTGAATTTTCAACTAAAAAGATAAATTTTCAACCAAATAGTTTAATTTTATACTAAAAAAATCAGTTTTCAACCATAAATGGAATAGTTAAATTTCATTAAAAAAAATTAAGTTTTGACCCAAGGACAACAAACAATTTCAACGAAATAGTTGAATGTTCAACTAAAAAAAAAAAAAACTTTCAAGCAAACAGTTAAATTTTGAATTAAAAAGATCAATTTTCAACCAAAAATGAAAGTTAAATGTTTAGTAAAAAAAATTAATTTTCAACCAAACTGATGAACTTTCAAGTAAAATTATGAATCTTCAACTGGAATAGTTGAATTTTAAACCAAAAAGATGAATTTTTAACAAAGAAGATTAATTTATAACAAACCAAGACGAATTTTTAACAAAAATACATGAATTTTCAACTAAAAACGAAATTGTTAACCAAATAATGAACAGTTACATTTTCAGTCAAAAAAAAAATTGGCGTTTTACCAAAGAGATGAATTTTCAACTAAAATGATGAAATATTCAATGGGAATAGTTACATTTTCGTAAATTTAAATTTAAATTTATCATAATGAATCATCGTGAAAGTATTAAATCTATTATTAGTTACATTTTCAGTTTAACAAACAAAATCATTTTCAACAAAAAAAAAAACAACTAATTCTCAAAAAAATAGTTATATTTTCAAACAAATTGATGAATTTTCAACTAAAATGATGAATCTTCAACTGGAATAGTTAAATTTTTAGCAAAAAGATGAATTTTCAAACAAGAAGATTAATTTCTACCAAAAAGACGAATTTTCAACAAAATACATGACGTTTCAACAAAAAAAGATCAATTTTCAACCAAAAAACGAGTAGTTAAATTTCCAGTTAAAAAAATTAACGTTCAACCAAATAGATGCATTTTTAACTAAAATGTTGGAATATTCAACTGCAATAGTTAAGTTTTCAGTAAAAAAAAATCATTTTCAACCAAGAAAAAACTAATTAAAAAAAATACTTACATTTTAAAACAAAGTGATGAATTTTCAAATAAAATTATGAAACTTCGATTGCAATAATAGTTGAATTTTAAACCAAAAAGAAGAATTTCCAACTAAAAAGATGAATCTTCGACTAAAATAATTGAATTTTTAACCAAGAAGATGAAATTCTAACAAATAAGACAAATTTGCAACTAAAAATGATAAATTTTCAACCAAAAATTAAATGGTTAAATTTTTAGTTAAAAAAATTAATGATCAATCAAGGAGATGACTTATTAACTAAAATGATGGTATATTCAACTGGAATAGTTATATTACGATGAGATTAATTTTCAATTAAAATGATGAATTTTCTATTCAAATGATGTATTTTTAATTAAAATGATGAATTTTCAATTCGAATGATGTATTTTTAATTCAAATGATGAATTTTCCATTAAAATTTTGAATCTTCAACCCAAAAAATTGATTTTTAACAAAAGAGTTTACCTTTCAACTAATTAATTAAATTTGCATTCCAAAGAAGATAAACTCTGAACGAAAAATCTAGTAGTTGATATTTCTACCAAAAAAGATTTTAATTTTTGATCAAAAATAGTTGTCAGCCAAAAAGACGTCTTTTCAATATGAGTTGAATTTTCAAACTAAGAAAGATTTTTCAGTCAAAATAGAAAGATGTCAATTAAACTGTTGAATTTTCTACCAAAAAGATGAATTTTCAATCAGAAATAGAATAGTTCAATTTTCAATTGAAAAATTAATTTCTAACCAAGAAAAAACGATATTTTAACAAAATAGTTAAATACAGTAATGTAAATCTACTTTTACAAATGAGGAATCGTTGTTATTCAATTTTATATTGCAATTTCAAACAAATTAAGCACGCTCTCAAAAAATTCCCTGATTTAAAAAAAAAATCCTGACATTTCCAGGTTTTTCCAGGTATATAAAAATTCGCTGAAAATTCCAGGAGTTTTCAGAGTAGACACCCTGAATAAGTGTTACAAATTAAAATGGTACCATTTGGAAAGATTTTTCTTGAAAAAGTCGAAAAAGTAGAAAATGTCGAAACATCAAAGTCTAGAAAAAATAGTAACTACGAAATTCTTGGACGCTACAATTCAAATTAAAAAACCAAAATAAAAAAAGAGGACACAAAAAGAAGGAAACCATCAAATCACCTTCCTTATGTTTTTATTTGAAGCTTTCCTTTTCTTCTTTCTCCTTTTTTTATATTTTCGCCTTTTTTTAAACATTTGAATGGAGATATTTAAGAGAATTAAGAGTTTGTTGTCCGAATTTAATCTTTGGATTGTTTTTTTTTTAATTTCCAAGAATTTCGTAGCTACATTTGAATGTTGGATGTTAAAGAGGAATTTAAATTTTCATTTATTTTTAATTTAATTTATTAGAATTTAAATTTAATTTGTCTATATATTAATTAGCGACGAAATTTAAAAACATTTTGAAAAGAAAAGTCAAGAAATAGTGGCATTAGCGGCCAATTAAGAACAAATAGCGACATTAGTGGTATTTTTTTCAAAATAGTGGCATCGCTAAAGCAAGGGTTAACAGTGGTGTGAGTCCAAGCCCGTAATTCTAAAGTTTAAATTTCCGCAGGGAACTAGTGACTATTAAAGTTGAATAAAAAAGAAGACTCACGTCATCACTTTAGCTTCTTCAATAAAATCATCTTCAGACATGGTGCCTTCTTTCATCATTTTCACAGCAACATCAATCGATCCACGCCAGATTCCTCTTCGCACGACACCAAACTGGCCAGAACCAAGTTCTTCCAATAAATGAAGCTCGGCGGGATCGATTTCCCATTTATCTGTAATGGAAAATCAGAGATTCTCAGCTTTAAATTTTACAGAGCCTTTGTTAGAAGTTATCTGATGCGGGTAGATTTACTCTCGTGGAAATTCGCTAAGGATGAGGAAGTGAATGTGGATGAGGGAGATCAGTTCGTTAAAGCACGGGTATGCTGGAAACGAGGGAGAGACAATTGAAGGGATTTTTAATTGGATTTTTAATTGTTATAATCGGTGATAAAAAAGTACAAAACTAAGATTGTCGTTTGACAGAGAGATATTCAAAGTTTGCAGGGATTCTTTCAATGATTTTCTCTAATTATAGGTGTAAAGTTGATAAAATGAAAGGAAAGGAAAGATTTTCACAGGGTTGCTACAAAATCCTTATTTGGAAATTCCCTGACTATCCCTGACTTTTCCCTGGCCATTTTTTCGTTTTCCCTGATCGCAAGAAAAAACATGTAACGAGTGGATCACGTGACCAAGCTAGTCCTCAATTTTTCTTTCCCAACTTTTTTTCCTTTTTTTTCTTTCCCAACGAAATAAGATATCGCTCTGAAAGTTTGGAAAATGAAAGAGGAGGCAATAAAGTACATGTCTCTGCTTTGTTTCGGTAGAAATTTTAAAGAAAAAAAATTGTTCGAAGAAAATAAAACTGGAAGCTATATCGGTATCTCTGGTCCTAAATATTTAGAATTCTGAAAAAATATTGTTTTTAAATTACTTCTTCTTTACCGACAGAGAATGATAGAAATCAAACGTTTGCCATGAAACTTAAATGCATCGGTCGATATTTCTTATTTTCAATAATAAACTTTTTACTTCCCCCAACTCTGTGCCTTGCCACAAATACGCTTACGGATTGGACAATCTTACCTAAGAACAATTTTTACTTTAAAATATAGTAAATCAACATAATACAACTTAGAGGTATTGCATTTTCAATAAAAGAGATGAATTTGTAACCAAGTAGTTGATTTTTCAATAAAAAAAAAACGAATTCTGAACCAAGAAGATTAATTTTATACCAAAAAAGGCGAATTTTCAACAAAATATATTAAGTTTCAACAAAAAACATCAATTCTAAAAATAATGAATCTTACAAAAAATGAATTTTTAACTGAAAATTTTAATTTTTGACCAAAAAGATAAACTTTTAAATAAAAACGGTAAATTATCTCCTCAAAATAGAAAAGTTACATTTTAAGTTAAATAAATTATCTTGCAATCAAATCAATTTTCAAACAAAATAGTTAAATTTCTAACCAAACAGATGAATTTTCAACCAAGTAGATTAATTTTCTACCAAGAAGGACGAATTTTCAAATAAAAAAGATAAATCTTCTATTAAGAATGGAATAGTTATATTTTCAGTTACAAAATGTATTTTTAACAAAATAAAAAATGTTGCATAATAGTTACATTTTTAGATATAAAGATTTGAATTTTGCACCAAGAAGATTAATATTCTATTACAAAACATGGAAGAGTTACATTTGCAGTTAACAGAATTAATTTTTAACAAAAACAAAAAAATTTCACCAAAATACAAAAATTTTTAACCAAATAGTTGACTTTTAAACCAAGATTAACGTTCTACTAAAAAAGACGAATTTTCACCAAATACAAAAGTGTTCAACCAAATAGTTGAATTTATAAACTAAAAAGAAAAATTAATTTTTAATCAAAAATGGATTAGCTTAATTTTCATTTGAAAAAATTAATTTTTAATTTTAAAAAACGAATCTTCTACAAATCAGTTGAATTTTCTACCACATAGTTGAATTTTTAATCAAATTGTTGAATTTTCAAGACAAAAGGACGAATTTTCTATACAAAACAGTTGAATTTTGCATCCTAAAATATGAAATTTCAACAAAAAAGTTCATTTTTAACCAAATAGTTAAATCTTTAGTTTAAAAAATCAATGGTTACTGCAAAAAGGAAAGTTTCAACAAAGAAGTTCAATTTTCATCCAAAGAGATGAATTTTTCACTAAAATTAAGAGTCTTCATAAAAAAAAGGAATTTTTAAGAATTTAGTTCCACTTTCAACCGAAGGGTTGAATTGTCAACCTAAAAATATGAGTTTTCAATACAAAAATATAATAGTTGATATTGCAACAAAAAAAGATTGTAATTTTAATTAAACCATAATTGAATTAGGAAAAAATAATTTCAAATAAAATAGTTGAATCCTCAACCAATATAGATTAATTTTCAAACAAACAGTTGCATTTTTAACAAAAAAGATTAAATTTTTACCAAAAGAGATGAATTTTTAAACCGAAAAGACGATCTTTTAGTTTTCAAAAGATCACTTTTTAAACAAAAATGAAAGAGTTCAATTTTCATTTGAAAAAAAAACAATAATTTTCAATTTAGAAAAACAGTCGAATTTTCAACACGAAAGTATAAATTTTCAATAAAAAAATTTTAATTTTCAAAGCAAAAAAAATTTTTTACATAACAGTTGAGTTTTCAACTCGAAAATATGAGTATTCCAAAAAAAGTTAATTTTCAACAAAAATGCTGAATTTTCCACTAATATTATGAATCTTCAACCAAAAAAAATAATTTTTAATAATGTAGTTCAACTTTCAACAAGAAGTTGAATCTTCAACCTAAAAAGATGATTTATTGACAAAAAGTGTACTTCATGTAAGACATACAAAAATAGTGGTCTTAATCCCCCCCCCCCCCAAGCCTTAACGCAATTTAGGCACGGCCCCAAATATGCACGTGTTTTCAGATTGTTTATGAATGTGAACCATGTGAACGCTACAATTTAAAAATATTAATAAAATTGCCCCCTCTGCAACATTTTCTGGATCCGGCCATAGCTTGTGTATGCATGAGTGTGTGTGTGTGGGGGCGGGGGGGGGGGGCTTTCAAAGCAAATCATGCGGTATCTTTCCTTGACCAGTTTTAAATTCTTATGTAGCAACCCTTTTTAAGTTTCAGAATAAGGATTAACAATTCTAATTAGAAAATAAAAAATTGCTTACCATGACTAAGACCAGCAGTGGCTGGAACTGGTCGATCACATGGGCTGGCTTTCAACCTACTGGCAAGTCCACCACTGTTGTGCTTGTGATAATTGACGAGGTCAGGGATAGAGCCGCAACAATGCTTTTCTGACAGGTAAAATTCTCCTCGCGCATTTTGTTTGATGTGGTAATGCTTAACATGAGGGTGCGGACTGAAAATTAACCACAAGGGTAATTCATTAATCTAATAGTTTCCGAAACAGGTTTCCAATCTCTCTGCTCACTCTGACCATACATAATTAATCACTAATTAAGGTTGGACGTCAAACCCGGAAAAATAATTCCAGGTCATAATTTCCCGGTTTTCTCCTTTTGCAGAAAAAGTCTCATATTTCTGAAAAATCTCGAACAGTAAACAATTTTGATGTGAAGTTTGAAGCCAATAAAAATGAATGCATAATTTTAAAGTAAAAGTCTTTCAAAATTGAAGAATTTGAGACGCATTTGAACGAAGTCGGAACATAAGGTTCAAAATAAAAATTAAATGCCCAGGATTTTTAAATTTTAGACTGAAGTCCCTTTCAACATATAAAATGTAAGAATCTTAAATTGCAATGGTTCAAATCCAACAATTTAAAATAGAAAACCTTCCAATTTTTAATATTGAAATTAGAGCGATCTTCAAAATTCAATAATTGATAAGATCGTTCAAATTTGAAAATCGACAATTCCTAAATACGAGAAAAAATTGAACAAATAGAAAAATGTCCAAATTGAAGACGTGAAAATGTAGATATTTTCTAAATTAAAATACATATTATAAATTGTACAATTTCAAATAAAAATCATTCTTTTTCAAGATGAAAATGTTAAAAGCGTTTTTTCCGAATTAAAATAATCTTCTGTTCAAAATATTCAAAATTTAAGCTTTAGGAGTTGAATATTAAACTTTTTTTTAATCTCAATTGAATTAAAATAATCTTCAGTTCGAAATTTTGAAAATGTAAACTTTTAAACTTAACAAAAAAATTGAAAGACTAAAAAATTATAGTTAAAGAATGTCAACTCTGAAGCTTTCAAAATTGAATAACTTTCACGACCTTGGTAAATTCAACAATTAAAAAAATTAAATGTTGAAAATAGAATAATTTCAATGTGAAACTCATCAAGATGTAACTCATAAATTGGAATCATGAAAAATTGGATAATTTTCAAATTAAAACATTATGCATTTTATAATTTCCAATTAAAACGATTCACCATGTCTGGGTTCACCGAAATTCGGTGAGGGTATAACAAATATTTTCGGTGAGTCCAAGGGGGCTGGAAAAGGGCGGCTAGGTAATCTTTTTAATCGTTTAAGACAAAAAGGAACCTTAATGGTGATTAAAAAATGGTTGGGATTCCAATAAAATGTTCAACAAGAGAGCTCAAGTTTCACAACAAAAAGACGGATTTTGTAGAAAAAAAAAGTTTAACCCTCAATAACAAAACCAATCCCCATACATAAATTATAGTTTTCAACTAAGTAATCAGTTAAAAATAAGAAATAAAATAAAAATTCGAGACTTTTAAACTTTCAACATATTTACGTACATATTACATAAAATAGCATTTGATTGTACATAGAAATGAATAATTTTTAAGAACGTGTTTGGAACTTTCTATTCACCTACATTAAACATTTTCGTATTGAAAGTTTGTAGTAATTTAAATTCAAAGAATTTAATTTTATTCAAGAATTTAGTTTATCATAGGAATTTAAATTAAAAGCGTTACCAAAATTTCTTTAATTGAGGATCCTTAAGAACTGAAAAATTTATAATTAAAAAGCGTTCACAATTCAACAATTTAAATTTCAAAAGATAATAATTTTTAATTATTATAAAATTGAACGTTTTTCTAAAAATTAGAACTTATAATGTTTAAATTAGCCGAGAAATACAATTCTTCTTTTTCTCGCAATTATCCTTTAATCGATCAGAATAAACTTTAAAGATCTGTTTAATCTGGGTTTAAAATATTTCTTTCCAAACTGTTAAACTTGCCATCTTGAATTATTTTCAAATGAAAGACGTTTATAATTTACATTAATTTTGAACATCAGGAACATTCATTTTGAACATCTTAATCTTGGAATTGCTCAACGATTAAGGCTTTAAATTTGAGACTATATAATTTGAATACTAAATTATTAATTATTTTAATAATTTAGACTTCACATACCATAAAATTAATATAGATACAATATTGAGTTCAATAAGAACCGCTTTAAATTCCTAAGATTTCAACTTAAAATATATTGCATTTTCAACAAAGTAGTGGAATTTTTAACCAAAAGAGACGAATTTTGAACACAAAGGCGAACTTTTAACAAACGAGGAAAGTTTTGAAAGTAAAAAGTCGAATGGTCTAGAAAACAGTTGACTTTTAATCCCAAAAGATTAATTTTCAATCAAATAGCTGAATTAAAAGAAAAATTCAACTCGAAGACGAATTTTTAACAAAAGAGATCATTTTTGAAGTTAAAAAGTCGAATGTTTTAGAAAACAGTTAAATATCAAACCCAAAAGATTAATTTTCAAACAAATAGTTGAATTAAACAAAAATTTCAACCCAAAGACGAACTTTTAACAAGAGATAAGTTTTGAAGTTAAAAAGTTGAATGTTAATTATTATTAAATTTTTAAAAATTCAAATAAACAGCGCAATATTTAAGAACTTTCAAGCAAAAGAAACGAACTTTTTAACAAAGTAATTGAACTTTTAGCAAAATAGTTGAATTTTCCAATTAAAAAGATGAATTATCAACCCAATGGTCCAATTATGAAATAAAAAAGATTAAACTTCAACCCAATAGTTGAATTTTTAAGCCAGACTAATTTTTTAAAAGGCAGTTGAATTATCAACATGAAAAGTTGAATTTTCAACAAAAAAGATAATTTCCAACGAAGAAAGATGAATTTTCAAGCCAAAAATCAAAAAACAATTAATTTGCAACCAAAAGATTGAATTTTCAAGCAAAATTTTGAAGCCGAAAAAGAAGAATGAAAAAAGTTCAATTATTAGTCTGAAAATTTTAACAAATAGATCTTTTTCAACCATGAAAGAGTATTTTTTAACAAAACAGTTTAATTAAAAAAGAAAATTAATTTTGAACCAAAAAGTTACATTTACAACTAAATATTTAGACTATTAATCAAAATAGACGAATTTTCGATAAAATAGCTTAATTTTTAACATAATATTTGAATTTTGTTTCTAAATGTTCGACCAAGAAAAATTACTTTTTAACAAAAAAGTTTAATTTTCAACAAAATAATTAAATTTTCATCCCAATACTCGATTTTTTAACCAAAAAGAATAAACTTTCAACCATAATTTTTTTAAACAAAATGTAGATTTTCAAAGAAGCTTTGCAAATCAAATTTTGAAGCTTTTTAAGAATTTTGAAAGGATTTAAGATATTAAAAAAAAATTCTTAAAGTTCCAGGGGAAATATAAATTAATTATTTATTTTGATGAATTAAATTTAAGAAAATATTTTTAAATATTTTAAAACGTTTCAAATGATTTCCTAAAATTTCGGAAAAGAATTTAGAAGATTTTAAATAGGTGGTCCAATTTTTTATCTCGAATTTTCATACATATCGCCCCCAGATTTGTTCAAATCTACAAACAAAATAAATGCGTTAAAAAAATGATATTTAGAAGTTCCGTAAGCCCCATGAAATTTACCACGTATTTCCCATAAGAAAAAAGAGGTTTTTGTAAATTTTATTCAGAATCGTCAATATTAGGTTAATCAAGTTGAAACTCAATATTACTCTTCGCCATTAGCTATAGAGTAAAAATAAATCATTTTTTTAATTTCACCCCCATAAGTCTGTTTTATAGGCTACCAAAAAACCCCACAAGTGAAAAATTGGGTTTTATGAGGTTTTGGCGCTAATTATGATTTTTTGCGATTTTTTTGACGAAAATTATTTCCAATATATAAAATACTACTTTCTACTGATAATAATTAGATATTTACATAAATTGATTAAAAAAATTATTCTTGTTTTTAGAATTTCTCTTAGAATAGAGTTAGAAAATCATGGTTTTTTAAAAAAATGTCCACTTTATGTCCAATTTTTAATTAGAGTGAGGTAATAATTAATTCACAAACTTGATTGTTTGAAGAATTTATTATTATTATTATTATTAATAATATGACCTTAGAATAATGTTAAAAAATTTCAGGTTTTTCTAAAATTTTCAAATTTTGGTCCACTTTTTAATTAGAGTGAGGTAACAATTAATAAAACTTAACAAAAATAATTGTTTAAACAATTCATTATTATTTAAAAAAATATTAACTTTGAATAATGTTAGAAAGTTGCGGTTTATTCTGAAATTTGTAACTTTTTGTCCACTTTTCACTTAGAATGAGATAATAATTAATGCAAGTTAACAAACATAATTGTTTAAACAATTTAATATTGTTTACAACTCTCCTCTTTCAAAGTAATGCTAGAAAATTGCAGGATTTTCTTAAATTTTCAGCTTTTCTTTGACTTTTTAGTTAGGAAGAAATAAGCAATATCAATATTAATTTAAACAAAAAGGCTCTCAGTAACTACTTCAAGGAAAATTTACATTTAATATGATCCATATAGAACATTTGAAAAATAATTCAAATATCTGTTTTATTTCAGAAAAATATATTCACAAAAAAGGAAGGGATTGTTTGACAAATTATTCTCTCTATTGTTTATTTATTATTTGTTCATAACTAAGAAGCAAGAGCGAAGTTAAAAAAGTCATAAAAAAAAACAATTTCTAGCAATTATCTAAAAAAAGATAGTTATAAAGAATTATAAATTGTTTGAGCAATTATTTTTGTTAACTTGCATTAATTATTACCTCACTAAGTGAAAATTGGATAATAAGTTAAAGATTTCAGGAAAAACCGCAGCTATATAGCACTAGCATAGGGAAACATAGTTATAAATAATCATAATGTATTTAAACAAGTATGTTTGCTGACTTACATTAATTATTACCTCACCTTAAGTGAAAAATGGACAAAGAGTTGAAAATGTTTGAAAAAACGGAGTTATAACATTATTCAAGGAGAATATTCTTAATAATAATAATAATTTGTTCAAACAATTATTTTTGTTAACTTGAATTAATTATTACCTCACTCTAATTGAAAAGCGGATAAAAAGTGGAAAATTTTAGAAAAAACTGCAACTTTCTAGCATTATTCTGAGAGAATATTATTATAAATAATAATAAATTATTTACGTTAAATGTAATTGATTATTGTCTCGTTCTAACTAAACAGCTAATTATCAGTAAGAAGTAGTATTTAATGCCTTAGAAACAATTTTCATTTAAAAACCCGCAAAAAGATCATAATGGGCGCCAAGATATCGCACAACCCAATATTTTTCACTTATGGGTTTTTTTTTGGGAACCTATTATAAAACAGTCTTATGAGGGTGATATTTGAAACCTAATATTGACGATTCTGAATAAAATTGACAAAAAAGTATTTTTTTTTGCTTACGGGAAATACGTGTTAAACTTCATGGGTCTTACGGAACTTCTAAATATAATTTTTTTTCCACAAAAAAATTTGGACCACCATAATCATCAATCGAACGCCACGCGAGCGTGCAGTTTTTCGGTTTGAAGGGAAAATAATTTTTATTATAAAATAGAAATTTCGAATAACTATTTATTTTTTAGGTTTATTTTTCGTTTGTTTTTAAAGTTATAGAAATATAATTTCTCTAAGGTTCTTGACAACATTGAAAAAGATTTTGAAAATTTTCAGATATGTCAAATCAAAATTTCAAGAAAAAAAGTTAACCTTCGATTCAAAAATATATTTTTTTAAATCAAAAACAGTTGAATTCCTGTAAAAAAGACAAATTTTCAATAAAATAGTTAAATCCTTAACCAAAAAAGGATTAATTTTAAACCACTTGCGTTTTTAACAAAAAAATATTAAATATTTCCCAAAAGAGACGAATTTTCAACAAAATAGTTACATTTTCAACCAGAGATGAATTTTATACTAAAATGATGAATCTTTAACCAAAACAACTAATTTTTAACAAAGCAGTTGAACTTTTAACCAAGTAGTTGAGTTTTCAACCAAATAAGATAAATTCTCAACGAAAAATATAATAGTTTATATTAAAACTAAGCAAAATTTTTATTTTAAATCAATCAAAGTTGCAATTTATTTATTTTTTAAATTAAATGTCTACCAAAAGAGATGAATTTTCAAATCAAAAAGACAAAATTTTTCGAATATTTCCATATTTCAAAACAACAATACAAATGAATATTCGTTTATCTTTTATGAGAGAATTTTTAGGCTCCGGAAGCTACGATCATGGTTCCTTAAAGCAACCAATCCCAACGCAACTGGAACGTGTACGTCATCCACACAGCCAAGTTGATGGCGCTGCAATCAAGAGCTGTGAAACAGAGTTGGTTTAAACTAGATTTAAGATATTAACCCTATTGTAGCCATAAAATAATTTTCCAAGTTGGGGCCAAACTTGTAACTGGGCAAACATTTGGCAATTTCCACACGGGGAACATAAGGGACTAACTCTGTACAAAGTCTTGTGGAGATTCATGATTTTTGGTTAGTCCCGTGAGGTTTTAAGAAAAGAATACTAGTCTGCTATGCTAACCGTGCAGAAATCGCCAAGTTTCTTCCCGGTTCCAGACTTGGGCCAGGCTAGGGGCTCCTAGCCTGGGTCTAGCTTGAATGTTGCAATGGCTCGAGCTTGGGCCCAGCTAGTGTCAAAGTTCCTAAAATTGATGACAGATGGCGCAGTACTATTCTCTTTGTTTACTTATTACTTGCAAGTTTCAAGTGTAAAACTTTACACAGTGGCAAATTTGGTAGAAATTAAAATTCTTCAAGTCTCTTGAAAGGAAAGAGTAATATTTCGAGCAAAACTTAATTTATAAGTTTTGTGCAAGTGATTGATTGAAATTAGAGGTGATGGTGGTGATTGATAATGGTCGATGAAGAAAATATAAATCATCATTGAAATTAAATTTATAAAAATGCCTAAAATAAAAAGCATTCTAAGAGTCCGGAGGCATCGAGCAATCGACAGTATCCCATATTTACGCAGTGAAAGTGCAAGTAAGTACTTATATTAATTATAAATAATATTTTCACATTAAGATTGCACCTGACATCTAACCTCAAACTGATAACACTTTTTTGTTGAATTATAAAGTGTAAATATGTTGTTAATTTATGTAATGATGTCCATTTGTCAACTTTAAATTTAAATAAAACACATTTCTGCTTAATTTCGACTTTTAATGAAGAAAATAAAAAATGGCTAGGAATCGATAATAAACTAGGGCCAAGCCTGGGCCAGCTGGGCAATCAAGCCTGGCAATATAACCGGCCCTTGGCCAGATTTGGCATTTCATTAGAGTTTGGTCCAGGCTAGATCACCAGGCCAGGGCTTAGTTTTGCTAAGCTTGGGCCCTGTTTGGGCCACGACTACATTTCTGCACGGGCATCTGCTGATTCTAAAGGTAGGTATGGACACTACAAACACGTTCTTGTGCTTATAATACATTTGAAACTACATACAAGAGCCAGTTATTCATCAACAAGTGACGTGCGTGAGTATTCCTCGTTTTTTCTCTCTCTTACACAATTGATTATTGAAAATATCCACGAATTGCAATAAGGTTATTATCACAGACTGTTTTCGAAAGCAGTTCAAACAAAAAATCATTCCTCCAAGTCGGTCTTTCGTGTAGAAAAATGAGAAAAAGTGTCAATCGTATTTTAAATGCAGCACGAATTTTGGCGTGGCTTGAGGGTTAGCCCTTTATGTTCCCCGAATACCCCTTGGATAGCCCCCGGGAAACTTTAAGAGCACGCAGTTGGAGAAATATTACGAATTTCTATGGCTCGGGAATGGAAATACGACCCCCTAGTTTTGCAATATACTATATTATCTTAAAAGATTGACATGGGAATCTGTATGATTTCATATTTAATTCAGTCATACTCCTTATAAAAATAGGGAAGCCAAATTCTTGCAAATGGGTAGAAGTTAAAATGAATTTATGCGCATAAGTTGGAACTCTTATGTCTAGGAAAAGATATTTTTCATAGAACAAGTATAGTAGGATTGTCTGGAGAATCCATCTCGGCTCGCTGGTCGCTGGTTTCTCTCGCGCTAATTAGCAAAAGTTTTCTGTGCAATAAATGCGTCTAGCTTTACGTAACTTCTGCTGGACACGACTGTGGCGTGGCGCGATTCTTGCGCGTGATTCCAGTGTATTTGTATGAGATTCGTGTACGTCACATTTTACGCGTTACACGTTGTACATTACATATTAGGCGCGTGTTAATCCCACCCATAATATTATACTATGTGTGTACTTGTACTTACTCAGGGGCTTACATAGTCATATACAAACAAGGCGATATTTGCAGCCTCTCTCTTCCTGCATCGCTCATAGCGTTCAAGTGAGCAAGCGTGCCTTCCGGAGCACTTCTTTGACCATTTCCGGTTCGACGGTTCCTTCTTCAAATTCAACCTTGCATTGCGATTTTTTCGCTTACATCTATACGTCTTGAATTTTTAATCGGACACTTCTGTTCAAACTTTTATATTTGAAGCCTCGGCATTAATAACGTTAAGGGTGTTGGTTAAATCCGACTTGGATTTTTTTCGTAGGTACGGCACTGACTCAATATATATTTTTTCGCAAGTATTTGAGAACGAAAGAAAGAAAACTTGTCAAATATCCGGGGTTTTGCGAGATCCTCAGATCAATAAAATTTAGAGGAATGAAGCCTTTTGCTGAAGCAATCATTATTTTTACGGATATTATACACTTTTCGAAAGGTACCCGTGCAGAAATAGCCCCGGTTGGCCCTACTACAACAAGGTTTCTGGTCAGATCCCGGCCGGGCTACCCCTGGTTGGACTTCAATGTGGGAAGCCGCCCGGTTACTGGCCGGGCCAACCCTGGTTAGGTTTCATGGTCGGGAGCCGACCGGGTACTGGTCAGGATACTTGTTATTTTCAGACATCACACATCTTTCAAGAGCCATGACATTATCAAAGACGTGCTTACGGATGCTAGATGAATTATTATTCGAAAGGTATAATTTAAAGATTTATTAGATCAGTAAATCAGAATTTAGCTTTTTCAAATTCTTCAACAACAAAAAAAGAGCATTTAATTATTTCCAATGTTTTAACTTATTAATTAAAACTATTGTCGATTCTTAAATGTATAATAGCAGAATTGTTACAATGTTTACAATTTTCTTTATTTTCAGAACATTTTTACTCTGTACACTTTCAAATTTACCGCCAAGTCTAACGCCTTCTGCGCCTGGCGTCGGCGTAGACACTTGCAAGTTTTAGTTTCTCACCTCGCACGGGAATGCACCTTGCACTCATGTCGCGTCGTCTCCTCGAAGTTAACAAATAAACACCGGTATTAAAATCAACCTTATTTCAGTAATCAGTTCAAAACCCTCACTTAATGCGCGAATAATTATTATTTTGCTTTAAAGTATAGTGTTGTGTATTCATTTTTTCCTTTTCTACTTCCTAATCTCAAATCACCACGTGGTTTCCTAATTAAAACAATGGCTAGGAGATTCTAGCATTAGTGATTGAAACTCTTCTCTAATTTTCTCGCAAGAATTTGATAACTTGATTTTACATTTAAAGTTCACCGTATTCTTTACAATGACCCTTAAAAGAGAATCCAATTTACCAATTTTTCGCCTGAAGCAAAATTTTTTAACCGGTCTGTGGCCGGGTTACCCGATCGGATCCCGGCCGGTATGAAAGCCTGGATCCGACCAGATTACCGTGACGTTTTTAGCCGGATCCCGGCCAGAATCCCCAGCCAGCGCCCGGTTTAAACTGGGGCTATCCGGCCGGCTCCCGGTCGGATCCCTGATACCATTTCTACACGGGTTACAACATTTACAATACATATAGCGGAATTTTACCAAGTAAAATACAGATGTATTACAATTTAAAAAAATGATTTCTATTTTGCATTTTGGTGAAATCATTTCTTTCCAACTAAAAATGCTAACATTTAATAATCTTTTAATAATTTCTTTATAAAAATCATAGTTTTTAATTTATTAGCACATTTCCTTTATTTATAAGATCAGCCCAATGAGATTTCGTGAAAAAACAATCGATAATAAATTTTAACAATAATACTTTTTTATGATAACATTGGACTCAGGTATGATAATGTTGAATTTTCAGTCTTGAAATAATTTATTTCAGAATAATTTAAATCTCCCTCAGTTTCCTTTAATTTTCGAATTAGGGCATTCCCTATAGTGTATACATCTTAGATAAAACCAATATTGATGAAGGCAATTTTTCACAGTCCAGTCTGAGATTCTTCTTGGCATTGTAATTCTCGATAAACACTCTTCTAGTTTTAATCAACCTCAAGTTCGAAATACATCCGTCATCCTGTCCGATGCTTTTACGGCCAATAGCCAATCGTGCTGCTGCTGAAGGTGTTTTTCCATTGCGCAAAGTCGCCACACTAGCTATTATACTGATTACTGTTCAACCAGAAATGCGAAGATCAATTTCATCGTATATGTTTAATTGACAGCCGCTCCACTTCTATGCTACATTTGACTTTCTTTTCTTTCAAAATACGATTTTATTTTTGTTGTCCATTATTCCAAAATACCTACATATTTGTAAGTATACTTTGATCGAAAACATTGATTAATTAATCGATATATACAAACTAAAACATTTCCTTAATTAAATTTGGAAAATTGCATTCAAAGTTTGATTTGTTAATTCAACAAAGTATTATACCTAATTTTGTACACATAAAGAAACATTTATTTGAAACGAAATATTTCGTCCAATTTAATCAATGTTTGTTAATTAATAAATCGAGCCAACTGTGAGTTTTTGTTGGTGAGAGAAAACAAATTTGGTTAATAAAAATTTTGTTTATTTGTCAATTTTTTTCAAATAAACTACAGCCAGCCAACCAAAAATAACTGTATTTAATGAACAAAAAATTTGTTATGATATACGTATTTCATTGTATGTAATGACAATTTACAGTAAAATTATTATATGTTTTAAAATTATTTCAAATTTTTCGCTGATCCTACTTTCTTGCGAATACTAATGCTTTTCCGAGGCCTAATGTTACCAAGAAAACAGAATCTGTAGATCAGCTTTTTTTATGTGATCTCGGTACACATTTTTGGCAGGATCTGCATTGTTTATAACAAATTACCAATTTATTTAAAAATGTTTGCAGAAGTGAGAAGATCATATGTAAATTACCCAAGAACTCTCGGTTTGCTCTTTTTGTAGATCCGACTTTCTTAAATGTCACCGCAGTATTGGAGTCTCACTTCTAATGGATGCCAACTTTCACTTGAGCTGTAACAGTACCGAACACCCAGTTTTTCTGTTTAATTACATAAAAAAATATTATATATCTTTTCAGTAATAGCAGAAATCACATGTTGCTGGATTTTATTAATTTAACGTTAAAAAAATTTGACATGTCGAGAATAAAATTTATTCACTTTTAAATTTGAAAATTGAATTATCATACTAATAATGTAAAAAAATGTTGTCGAATCTTTTGCATACTTATCCTTCATTAAAATAATCATAGTCTAGCATTTCTCACTCTGTCCTGATATATAGATATTTAAACATTATACAGTTTGTTGATTCAATATAGTAGACTCCTATTCACTTATTTATTTGTCCTAAATACTATTTCTTATAATTTTGGAGTACTGCAAATAATTTTACATTATTGAAACTATTTATAACCCGTTCCTATAAGCAGTATTATAGTTCAGCATAGCAGCATTAAGCTTCTAAACTCCAAACTAATATTATTCAAACTTTAAATCCAGGGAACAGGATTATGCTGATTAATTCCAAATTTGAATGTACTCTGTATCCTTACAATTATGGCACATCTGATAGATGAGTCTAAATATTTTAACACTTCTATAATTAATCCGCGTACATTGTATTAATTCCCTCTTTTTAACAAGCATATATGTCTTGAGTGGATATGCCTAATTAGATCATTAATAATTAATTAAAAGCTTAAGAAATCAATATTTGATTTGAAATGACATGTGATCTCGTAAATTTGGACTCGATTCCTAATTAATTAAATTTAATATTTGAATAATGGGTTTCAGTTCTACAAAATATGAAAAATTGTATATTATGTTCGGACGAAAAAAAAATTCTGGAATTCGAAATCGCTGCAACGCGAAAAAGGAAAGTAAAGTAAGGCATATTTATAAATTGTGGTTTGAAATTTTTCTGAGCAGGTGAGGGTTTTTTAGCATAGAAATACACTAGAAAATATCCTAATGAATACCAAATTCAAAAAAATTTTAATTTGCTGTAATTCTTGTTACGATTTCTAAGTCTTGTCGATTTTTTGCTATTGTATTTTTATGCTAACAAAGCCCATACGTGCTTTAAAAATTTTGTAAACTACAAGCAATAAAGATTATTCATATAATAATTATATACCAAAATAAAAAAAAATTGAAAAATATTTATTTCACAAGTCCATTTCTGGGTCTTCGCGATTTTTGTCTAAATGTATTTTTGTCAATGAAAAGTTTTCATGTACCCGCAAAAAATTTTTTTCGGTGTTAATTCAAGGTTTAAGGTTTAATTTAAAAATTAACGTGTTAAGAGATGTTCAGAAAACAGGAGATAATCAAATAGAAAATATCTCTTAGAAAATGATGGATTAAAATCCTCGAAAAATTTGGAAGAATTTCTTCACCTCCAGGAATGTACAAAAAATTGTAACTCAACAAAATTTAAGAACTCTGCGAAACAAGATATTTTTCAAACATTTTTTTCGAGCTTAATTAACCAAGCTGCATATCTATCGATTTCAGAATTATACTTTTTTAGAATCCAAAGACGCTAGTTTTTTTCGTTTTGACGATTTCGAATTCCAGGATTATTTATTTTTAACCCACTTTATTATATATCCACTAAGTATCTAAAATAATAAATTAAATCTTATTATTCCATGTCTAATTAAACATTCTTGAAATTTTTTACAAATTCTCTAAAACAACAAGTGTACTAAATGAAAGACTTCTCCCCGGATCTGAATTAATTAAAAGTGAGACACTTATTTGCTTCAGTGGCAATTCTCATAATTGTTAGATCGTTTTGGCTAAAACTATAGCGAAAAATTGAAAGCTGCTGGAATGAATTATAAAATGTTATACGAATAGTTTTAAACAAATTCCACGAAACTCGTTAATTAATGGCCCTATTTTCACTAATTCAGGCTTAGAGAAATCATTCCAAATCGATCGTGAATACAAGTCACTTGTGAAAATGTATATGCTAACTTAGAAACATGTAATTGGGCCTAATACTGGTGTTGATCGAGGAAGAAGTATAGACTCATCTACTACATCCAAGGCCCACTGAAATCAAGCTCAACTCGAAGTAAGACTCCTCACCATTTTCCATGTCTGATGTTCTTCGACCTCACGCTACTGTTTTCTGCTATAAAACCAGTAAATCATTTATTGAATCAACAATTTTTCATCAGTTTATCTTTTTATCAGATTCATTTGAAAATTTCCGTTAACGAAGGCACAACACTGGTTTAAAATCGACCCAATCTCACTGTGCGATTGTGTGTACTCAGCGCACGAGAAATTTGGTTTCGCTACAGACACATCGATACAATGATACATCCACATAGTTAAAAATAATTGAAACCAGTGTTGCTCTTTCCATCAATATGACACTGCGTCAGTAACGTTCTTCGATTTTCTATTTCGATGGCTGCCGCTCACGCTTAATGTTATCCGGTACACGTCGGAGACCAACTGACTAAACGAAGCGTCATGTTTTTGGTAACAATTGTTCGGGGGAAACCACCAATAACCGCCAATTATCAGACACACGTCACTAGGGAAACGATTCTCGCTAGCTGCGTAATATCCGGATCGTCTAAACCAGATACCAATAAAGCTCGCGGGGTACCGCTACCACTGTAAGCGAGCGCGATGTCCCACTTCCAGGACAATGCTGGAAGCATGGGGAAGGGAGAACGGTTTTCCGCAGGCTGGAACTGAAATTCAGCCGGTACAGGAACTGATATTTCGTGGAGAATGAATCACTCTTTATACAAACGTGCCGACACAGTGGTAACGGCATACAATAGTTAGACAATGGAGGAGAGTGCACGGTTGGTTGCTACATAGCATGAGAGATTTCATGGGGCATGGAAAACAAGGAGATTTTCGACTAGATGTGAACTAAAGGCGAGTGCCAAAGACAATGCAAATTCTCTTCAATTTTGTACTTTTCATTTTTTATGGTGAAATCATACTAAATCCCAAAGTGTCACTTTTTCTTCCAAGAGGTTGTCAAACCGTTGCACAATGAGGAATTAATACACAACTACATAACTATACTACATCGAACATTAAAAATACATACAATTTTCTAAAAAAACCCTAGTTTAATCTTTTTTTATAAATATCGATAAAAGCAGGGTTTTACGCCAATTTTTTAGATTACCAATATCTCCGAAATTATTCAACATTTTATAAGTTTATGCGGCTTATTTTAAACAATCAATTATCTACCTTTTGTTGTCGCCTACAGATTTTGTTATTACTTTTTATAGAGTTTGTGCGCGACGCTATTATTCCGTGCGTTTTCCTTTATCATAGGGTCTGACGCTCGAACCCTCTCTACCGTCGGTGTGAAGCGGTAGTGAAGTGGTGTGATGGCTCGCTTGATTGACTGAAAAACACCTTTCTACCGCTTTCTCTTTGGAGTTCAGTTTCGACTTTCGTGCGGGACACTCATCACCATTTTCCGAGACCAAGTTTAACGCCCTACGTTGCTTAAATTAATACTTTTCCTGATTTGGGTTTCCAACCTTTGTCTCTTTGGTCTGGTTTTTACTCTCACTGAAAGAGGTCGTAAAAAAATCAGACTGAGACAAAAGTGGTATTCGCACTATGCTCGCGATTAATTGTAAGTTCTAGAGCCAAAATTCATGCTCCACAAGTGTTTTCCACTTTTCGGATTATTGTGAAGTGATTTTCCCGACTAGAACGTCTTTGGTTATTGTGGGAAGTAACGTGTCGGATGACATATACCTCCAATTGCGTCGCGATTATGATTGCATTAGATTGAATCAGATTATAAATTAATTACATTACTAGAATATCGACTAGCCTATTTAAATACGGAGTAGGTAGACTGTCAGCTATCTTTTAATAAATATAGTTAAGCATGATTATTAATATATACTGTATATAATTGTTAAACTCACGACTTAAAATATATATTATTTGCCAAATGTATTTTATGTGCACCAAAATATCATTTATACAAAATCGTATTGCTAGAGAAAAAAAATTAAAAATAATATTGATGTAAAACAATAATTTTTCATAAGGTGGACGATTAGGCATGGCCTTTTAATTAATTTGGATTATGGTAGAAATATAAGTTCCAATCAGAGTAAGGTACTAGATCATACAGGCGTACTAGACCACCATGTTTGTACTATGCTGCCTAGCGCGAGTTCAAATGTTTATTTGAAAAGTAAAAAAATCTAATTTCAAGAGAACAACCAAAAACTAATATTCAATAAAGAGAATGAATGAGTATATTATAAAATATTATAAATAAAGACACTCTTGAATTAAAATAAAAATATATACTAAAAATATCCAATTATATGCAAAAAATAGAGGGTAAAAGAAAGGAATCATCAGGACACCAAATGTAGTTCTTTATAGTAAGATAAAGCCTGAACAAGTTTTACATAGTAGAAGTAAATTTTATAGTATTTCTTATACACTACGTACAGATTATTAATTCACATAATCTCAAATAATCTCAAATTATCATCGAGTTGTCACTATTACTCATCTAAACGTTCACAATATTGTGCCTATAGGATCCCGACTTCTGAAGAAAACGAATAAACAGACTCCACTTTGTTGACTCTATATTTACATTTTATGCACTGCAATTCACAATTTTCTGTTAATTTACAATTTTGTATTTGTCCTCTTGTACATAAGCAGTGGTTGATGGCTAAGGCCATAAATATTACTGGTAGAAGGCTGGTTAACGAACTTGATCTGTCTTGCCTGTTAGACCACAAAAGAGTGTATCAAAGGTAAATCTGATTAGACAATTCCTTCGAAACAAACAGACATATTCATAAAAGCTATTTTTGCTGATACAGGCGGGCTCGAAACATAGAGAACTGATGAAAACAGGATAAAAAGAAATTCACATAAATCTAATACCTTCTATCATAAGTGATGAGAATAATGTGATAATTCTACTAATAATGAAATGGAGGCCTTTACCAGTAGATATTTTAGTGTATTACTAATAATAAAGCATCGATGTGTTTCACACTAGATCTAGATTGCGAAAGTAAAATACGTTATAGTTGTTCATGATGTTTGTTTACTAAGACCAGTAGGGTTAATAATAAAATATTTTCTTTGGACTGGTTATTAGGTAAACATGAAATGGAGGCCTTTACCGGTAAAGATGTTAGGGCGTATCGAAAAAATTAAATATTTTGCTTTCGTTTTTGGGTAGGGCTAAGAACTTTCTTATATGTGCCAAAATAACACTGGAAAAAGATGAGTCCTAACAAAAGAAGTCTTCAGTTCGCGCAAGGTCATTATATGTAAAAATAGGGAAGAATAATAGATTTCTCATCGCCAAAGGCTCAAAAATAGTTATTTCCGATCTGTATAAGTGGTAAAAGTATGCATATCGTATCCACATATATACTTGCTCAGAATAGACAAATGAAAAAATGTCCTGTGTTCACGCGTTTATGTTAAAGTAACATTGATAACCGTAAAATTCACGAAATATTATACAGTGAAGTCTCCCCTATTTCAAGTCCCCCGTACGCGGCTATTTAAAATTTCGCCGTTCCGTCAAATCCCACCACGGTCCCTGTATATTCTCCTCCGCGACAGTGCTTGACCAATGAAAAAAAGAGGCCCGAAGAGCGCCCTCGTTGATTTAATTTGAGTATTTTAGCATGACGTCATGAGAATACGTCATACGACTTAATATTTCTCAAGTGTATAATCTATTTTTTCAGTCATGTTCCATTATTTGGTCGATTCACGACCTTTCAGTGTCAAGAAATAAAATATACAAAATTTCAGGTTAGTGGTACTCAAACCTTAAATTTCGGGCAGGTGCTTGTATTTCCTGAAATTAAAAGGTTGTCAATCGACAAAAGAATGGGACATGAATGAGAAAATAGATTGTACAATTGAGAAATATTATTATTCAGACCTTTATCACTTACCTTTACGTTTATAATATTATCTCCAAAAAGTTATCTGCACTCCAATGTCACTCCTATGCTAACCTTCCTGATGGCTGATATTTTCACCTAGCCTAGCATTGCCGCGAAATATTTGAGTCGCTTTTTGATTCTATTATATTGATTTTTAGTTAGCAAATTGTCGTACGTCAACAAAAACACTGTAAAAATACTGGCATGTATAGTACGCAAATGCGCTAACCGCGGTAACAGACTGCGACATTTTCAACTGCACAAATCGGGGCCGACTGAACCGTTTCCATAATATTACGCAATATACTCGATTGAGTACTCGCGCATTGCCATCGAGGCGAGAGTCGCAACCGTCTCGCATCCCTTGAGCTGAGAAACTGCGTGAGCCAGCAGTTTCAGGAATGTCGGGGGTATTTATCTGTATTATTATTCATAGTATTTATTGATTTCAAATCGACCCACGCTTTTCGGTTGAAAAAATTGTGTAGAGGCGACGAATCAATACAAGACTGGGGTAGCCAATGAAAGTCGCCTGACCAAAATGTCCTGTCACTTGCGGTGGAGGTGGGGGCCCCTCCAGCCTTGAAAATAAAGAATCCTTACGTTTCAAGGACGCGGAAATAGGCGAGACTTCACTGTATATTTTTAACTATTACGAACTTAAAAAGAGTTATTTCTGATCCGGATAAGCGGTCAAAAATGCATATTGTATCCACATATATACCTGCTTAGAATAGATCAAATGGAAAAATGTCCTTTGTTCACGCGTTAATTTTAGAGTGACATTGATAACCGCAAAATTCACGAAATATCATATATATTTACTATTAAAAGTTCAAAAATGGTTATTTCTGATCCAGATAAGCCGTAAGAAATACATATATTGTAGCCACATATATACCTGCTTAGTATAGACCCAATTGAAAAATGTCCTGTGTTCACGCGTTCATGTCAAAGTAACATTGATAATCGTAACATTCATGAAATATTATGTAATATTATGTATTTTTACTATTACAAGTTAAAACGTGGTTATTTCTGATCCATATAAGCGGTAGAAAATGCATATAGTATCCACATATATACCTGCTTAGTACAGACCCAATGGAAAAATGTCCTGTGTTCACGCGTTTATGTTAAAGTGGCATTGCACTGAGAAAAAGATCTGTTTGAATCAAATATGTTCTGTTTGAATCAAACATATTCTTTCTTTGCTATACAGTCAAACATACATATGTTTTATTCAAACAAATTTTTTAGTTGACTATGTATTTTTTATTTAAATATATATTTTGTTTGAATGAAAGAAACCTCTTGCTTAAGTTCAACCTTTTTTTTCTGTTAAATTAATTGCAGATTTTTTTCGATTTGAATCAATTTTAATTTTGATTTTAAAAAGGAATTTGTTCCTCTCAATAAAATTATTTGCTTGTTCTAATATCATATGTTTTGTTAAAGCGGGTATTTCTAGAATGTGTGCTATAAGATACGCCGCTATAGGTTAGAGGTTAGAGGACACTCTGAGAATTCAAAAACTCGAAATAAAGCCCCAAATCTTTTCAATAGGTTTAAAAATATAGCAAGAAGATAACTTATCTTAAAAATTTTCGATTAAATCGCTGAGTAGGTCCCAGGGTTCGAGCAATTTTTGCAATACAAACACTTCCATTTCTCTCATAGATGTCTGAAGTTACGCGAAAATAAAACTGGGACGGTCTGGAATTGGTGGAAAACCAACTTTTTTCCAGCTTGCCCAATGAAACTTCCAAATTTTCAAGGCTTCGATTAGGTATAGCCGGCAGCCTTTCTCTTACCGCTTACACATTCCGAGCAAACGCGCTGATACATTCAACGATTCACCACCATTTTGACTGCCTAAAGCTGAGTGGCACTGCAGCACCCCGAAACTGTCGCGGACGCACGAAGAACTATTATTTGTTTGAATCAAATAAATACGTTCTCAAATTTAAGTATAAGACGTTTAAACAAAATTATCGTTTGAAATCGTTTATTTGAATCAAACAAATCGTATCAAACAGATAATTTGTTTAATTTAATGAGTTTCAATATGTTCCATATATTGAAATTAAATGAATGTTTTGTGAATTGAAATTAAGAAGGTGTGTTGAATCAAAAAAATGTATTTAAGAAAATCTTTTTCTCAGTGTGACAACCGTAAAATACACGAAATATTATATATATTTACCTATTACAAGCTCAAAAATATGTGGATTCAAAGATTGTATCCACATACAGGGGTATAAATAACCTTTTTGAACTTGTAATAGTTGAAAATATCTACGATTATGTGCATTTTGTGATTATCTGTCACTTTAAAATAAACGCGCGAACACAGGGCATATTTCCATTTGGTATATGCTAAGCAGGTATAATGTGGATGAAATATGCATTTGCTACCGCTTATTCGGACTAGAAATAACCATTGTTGAGCTTGTAATAGTTGAAAATATTTACGATTTTGTGAATTTTATGATTATGTGTCACTTTCACATGAACGCGCGAACACAGGACATTTTTCCATTTGATGTATGCTAAGCAGGTATATACGTGAATATAATATGCATTTTTTACCGCTTATCCGGATCAGAGATAACCATTTTTGAGCTTGTAAGAGTTAAAAATATGTACGATTTTGTAATTTGACGATTATCTGTCACTTTAACATGAACACGCGAACACAGAATATTTTTCCGTTGGGTGTATACTGAACATATACAAATGGGGAACTAATATGCATTTTTTACGGCTTACCAGGGTCAGAAATAATCATTTTTAAGTCTTCGGCAATGAGAAATCCATTATTCTTTTCTATATTTTGACATATAATGACCTTGCGCGAACTGAACAAATTTTTTTCAAGACTTTATCTTTTTCTGGATTTCCTTTGACACCTACAGAAAACTTTTCAGCTCTAGCAAGAAATGAAAGCAAAATATATTCTTTTTCTGATACACCCTGTTAGTTTATTATTAATAATGAAGAATCAACGCGTTCTACCAACAAATCCAAGAAACATAAGTTGCATACGCCACCAGCGTCGTGAAGGAATGGGAAGGACTCATTCGACATCGAGAAAAAAAAATCAGCGAAGGTTTTCATTTAGATATATTTAAACTTCGCACTGATTGTATTCTTGTATCTTGATAAGGAATTAGATCTAGTTCGAAACGCGTCGATGCTTCATTATTAGTAGGAAACTAATATATCTACTGGCTAATATATAAAAAAAATGGCTAATTTTATTTTTTTTATGGCATTTTCCTTAATATAACCGTGAAGCGTAACACATCCTTGAAAGAAATACAATAAGAAGATTTAATTTTACAGACATCCTTTACATCTGTGATGAGTTAAAAAAAATCGTAACTATCGTATAGTGTATTCAAACTGATAACTATTATTATTATTCTTTGCGAAAGTTTCAGATTGGAATTCATTCCAAACCGATTTTAACTTGGGGTCTTCAAAATTCTCGAAACGTCGAGTCGAATCGAGTTCGGGTGACGGACAACTTTGCACGTACCCAACTGTGCACGTCGATGGCCGGACGGACAACTGTGCACGTCCAAGTCCACAGGAACCCATCTGTTCACGTCGAAATTTCAACGCGCACAGTTGTCCAAGTGCCATCTGTGCACTTGCACAGTTGTCCAAGTGACAAATGTGCACGTCGAAATTTAGACGTGCACAGACGTATAAGTACTATCAATGCACGTGTACAGTTGTCCAAGTGACAACTGTGCGCGTCTAAATTTCGACGTGCACAGATGGGCTACAGTGTACTTAGACGTGCACAGATGTCACATTCCTAACTGTACACGTGCACAGATGCGACTTTCCTAACTGTGCACGTGCACAAATGCCCCTTGCCCAGCTGTGCACGTGCACAGATGCCCCTTGCCCAACTGTGCACGTGCACAGATGCCCCTTGCCCGACTGTGCACGTGCACAGATGCCCCTCGGCCAACTGTGCACGTGCACAGATGTCACTTGCCCAACTGTGCACTTTTATGTCCTTACGTGAGGGTTTATACGAGGGTGGTCCTTTATATCTACGTATAATAAATTGTAAACAGTCAGAATTATTCAAACCTGGTAAAATGAAGCACAATAACATTTTAAAAATGCCAGGCATTTCAAGAATTCTATGAATACAAAGGATTCAAAATCCTGAGAATTTACAGAATGGCTTTAATTCCTGAAATTCTCATAATAGCTTGAATTTTCTAAATTCCCTGAATACTCTAAATTCCTTGAATTTGCTAAATTCCTTCAATTCAATGAATACCTTGAATTCTCTGAATGGCTTAAATTCTTGAATTCTTGAATGACTAAGAGAAATGTGTAACCCGTCATTATACATCTTCACATAAACAACAGTAAAACTTTGATAAAAGTTATTGAAAAAATGTTTTTCAAATTTACTTTTTGTTACATCATAAGAAACTACATCAAATTAATAAACGATTTTGTGAAATCAAAGACAGATAAGTAACTTGAAAAAAATTAATACCTACCAAGTAGGCACGGTAGTTAGTCGTCGCTGGGACGTCCCAAAGACATCAAACGTCTTCATACTCACTGGGAGACTCAAAGAAGCCTAATAAGATTGGAGTAATAAAAAGTAAATTGAAAATAGTACATTGCGTATCAAAGGCCTCAAGAAGGCTATTTTGACTCGTCAAAATAGCCGTACGCCCTTGATACACACTATACTGTATGCGTATGTGTAGCGGGCGTAACGTTTTATATAGCAGGCGTCAAGTTTTATATAGCGGGCGTAAAGTTTCATGTCGGCCCAGCGCCGGAGTGCACATGTGCGAACGTCACTGGGCTGGAAGCGGCCACATTACGCCTGTTTCACGTGCATGCAATGGTGCGTTTCCAAGGGGGCTCGAAAAAAAGGAGATTTTCATATATCTATAGCAATTTGGAAGGAATAATTTCATAAAAATAATATTTAAAATATTTATAAACTGAATTTTAAAATGTTAGAATGCTCTATTTCAGCAGGTTTGAATAATTTTGAAAGATAACCATTTTTTATACGTAGATATCAAGTACCACCTTCGTATAAACCCTCACGTAAGGGCATAAACGTGCACAGTTGGACAGGTGACATTTGTGCACGTGCACAGTTGGGCAAGTGACATGTTTGCACGTGAACAGTTAGACAAGTTCCATACGTGCACGTGCAAAGTTGGACAAGGGACATCTGTGTACGTGCACAGTTGGGCAAGGGACATATGTGCATGTGCTCAGTTGGGCAAGTGACAACTGTGCACGTGCCATCTGTGTACGTGCACAGTCGTCACTTGGATAATTGTGCACGTGCAGAGTTGTCGAAGTGACAAGTGTGCACGTCGAAATGTAGACGTGCACAGTTGTCACTTAGATAACTGTGCACATACACAGATGGTACTTGGACATCTGTGCACGTCGAAATTTCGATTCGCACAGATAGGCGCCTGTGGAGTTAGACGTGCACAGATGTCACATTCCTAAGAGTGCACATGAACAGATGCCACTTCCCTAACTCCCTTGAATTTTCTGAATACCTTGAATTCTCTGAATTCCGTGAATTTGCTGAAGGCCTTGAATTTGCTGAATGCCTCGAATTCTCTTATTCCCTTGAATTTTCTGAATCCCTTGCATTCTTTGAATCGCTTGAATTCTTTGAATTCCTTGAATTATCTAAATTCCTTGAATTCTTGAATTCTTGAATGACTAAGAGAAATGTGTAACCCGTTGCGTTTTCAAGGGGGTCATGCAAGAAGAGATTTTCATATATCTATAATAATTTCACAGGAATAATTTTATTAAAATAATATCAACAATATTTATAAACTAACTTTTAAAATGACAGTATGCTCCATTCCAGCGGGTTTGAATAATTTTGACTGTTTACAATTTATTATACGTAGATATGAAGGACTACCCTCGTATATGGTAAACCCTAACGTAAGGACATAAACGTGCACAGTTGGGAAAGTGTCATCTGTTCACGTGCACAGTCGGACAAGTGTCAACTGTTCACGTGCACAGTTGGACAAGTGATAGCTGTGCACGTGCACAGTTGGGCAAGTGATATGTGTGCACGTGGACAGCTAGAAAAGTGGCATCTGTGCACGTGCACAGTTAGGAATGTGACATCTGTGCACTTCTAGGCCTATAGGAGCCCATCTGTGCACGTCGAATTTTCGTCGTGCACAGATAGTACTTGGACAACTGTACACGTCGAATACCGTTTTTACAGGGGCGACCCTTGATTTTGAGCATAGCAGATTTGCGCAATACTGGCCAGTATTATCAGTACAACGCAAATAGATGCAAGCACCGTAAGCCTTTTGGCTTGCATCGCAGAACCCATGCAATTGAATCCCGGAAAATTGAGATACCAATACGAATCGATTGAAACGGGCATCATGTAGGAGCGCAAGTTGCGACATATATCCGATCCAAAAAGTGTGAATATCAGGTTGTACTCTTTCGCCCAGGTAACGTTCGCTTTCCATAGAAGCTGAATCATGAGCTTAGCTTGAACAATAATCCGAGTTACAATGAATGCCAAGTGTTTTGATCGAGGCAGATGAATCAAGTGCCATGTGATCGTTTTCGCTATTATTCTGGAGATCATAAACAAGGGACGGATCGTTGGAAGTCCATTTTCTCAAATTGAAACCCCCTTATTTAAAGGTTTAATAAGACCATTGCGGAGGGAGAGAGCTTCTTCGCATGTATTTGCACCCGTTAGCAAGTCGTCGACGTAAAAATCTTATTTCAAAATCGAGGCTGCCAACGAATGCGCTGAACCTTCATCGTGCACTAATTGATGATGAAATCGAATTAGAGGCGCAAAAAGATCATCCTGAAGAGTAGAGCCGACCATTATAGCATCATTCAAAGAGACACCGACGAGAATTTTTCAGAGCCATCGGGAACTACTCTTACTTTAGTGGTAAGGCTATTTTCATTTATCAGGGCGTGGTAGGGCGAATAAAATCCCTGAGAAGCATTTTTGTCATTAAAAGGTGGCATGTGATTGAGTTGCTCGTATTCCCTGAGAAACTCAGTATAGGAGGGCAGGAGTTCGGGATTTCTTCGAAAAAGATTTTCTAAAGAGTATAATCGTCGAAAAGCTAAATTGCGAAAATATCCTATTTGACCCTTTTTTTCATTGAAAGGTGGTCTAACGACATACCGACCGTCAGAATCTTGAGTTGTATTTTTTACAAAGTGCTCTTCATAGGCGTTTTTTTCACTGGAAAGAAACTTCGAAGAGAGTACTTCCTACAATTCCCAGAATTTTGTAAGGTCTGAGCCTAAAGAGGGTTGGATTTGCATTATATTACATTCGACTACTTTACACTTAGATAAGGGTATCCTGTATAATTTTCCTGCGACTAACCAGTCTAACTGAGTCTTTTGAAGGACGGCATCTGGGTGATTTCTGGGCACTATTTGACCTACACTAAGCAACATATAGAAGAGCCCTACTCCAATAATACCATCGATTCTGCCTGCCTTATCAAAATCAGGATCAGAGAAGAAAATATTCTTAGGAATTTGGAGAGATTCGCGATCAATTTTAATAGACGGAAATAAATAGTTTAATTCCTTTTGGATACGAAACTCGACATTTTATTTATACGCGTTGTATCGCCATCAGATTGTGGCCTATACAGAATGGTGGACAGCAGTCGACGTTGAGCCTAAAGTTGAAACTGTAACGTCTACTGGCTTTTTACGTGAATTCATAAGTGAAGCAACCTTTTCTGTCAAATAATGAGATTGAGAACCGTTGTCCAGTAATAGGCGACATTGCTGGACATCCATTTCATTATTTATAATATCCACCATAGCCTTAGATAATAGCTTCTCTGATGTTATTGCATTTGCAAGGAAATTGTGAGTAGAAGCAGCCTGCGAAGAACTCGAGGCGTTTGCATTTTTCTCGGACATGTTTTCGAAATGCAGAAGAGAATTATGTTTTTTTCTGGCATTTTTTGCAAGGGCCACTATTGCTCTTGCTTGTGCGGTGATTAGATTTTACACAATTTAAGCAAAGAGATTACTTTTCACAGAATTGAAATCTTTCTATAGGAGAAAGATTCAGAAAAACTTCACACGAAAAAATGCTAGGCTGGTCCACACAATAAGAACACGAATTTGGTGAGCTGGCTGCTGCAAAAAAATGCTGCCGACGATTATGCTTCTGTACATTATTTAGTAGAGCTGTAATGGAAAAGTATTTAGAAATAAAAGGAATATTCAATAAATCTTGAATATGCCTTTGACGTATCAATTTACGAGTATCATAAGTTTTCTTTACAATTTCCCACGCGACGGATTGCTTTTCCGCGGACAATTGTACCGACGCAATAATTTCCGCGGCTTTGACCTTTAAGCAATCTCGCAAGTGTCTCAATTGTAGAATGGGCGATAGCTTTTCATTCTGATCGATCATTGAGAAAAAAAATATCCAGCTTGGGAAGTTTGAATTTATCTGAAAGTTCATTTGCTTCATCATCCAACCCTTCGTCCGTTAAATTTCCCTCTCCCAAATCTTTTAATTCCGATTGCACTTTCTCAAAACCATCTCGAGACTCATCCAGCTCAGCTGCGTGCTTTGCTAACGACGGATATTGAGTGTCAGGATTGTAACTTTCGAGAAACTGTGCGAAAAGCGTTAATTTTCGTTTAATAATTCCACGCTCTTTTCTCAATATTTTCACTCTTGCTGCGATTTCAGTCATTTTAATAAATTAATTGAAATAAAAGCATTCGCACATGTAGGAAAGGAACAGAAATTAAGAGGATGAGATTGGTGAACAATTAACTGACTTACTCAGACGCTGATCTGGTGATATACGGCTAGTTACTGAGATGTTCTCTGCTAAATTCCATATGTAGAGGCGCAGGGAACCCTTGAGAATATACAAATCGTTGATGATATCCAATGTAGCAGATGTCGCACAGAATCCAAAATGTATGGTATTAACTGCTAGTACTTCAGCACAGAATCTCGAGTGTGAAATACTCGCTGCTGATGGCCAATAAGTGGTTGCAGTACAGAATCTAATATGTGAGAATATTCGCTGCTGATGGCCAAGAATTGGCTGCAGTAGAGGTCGAAAAAAGTTCTCACGAGATTCTGATAGAAACGCTATATTGTTCACTGTTCTATTTTCCAGAATAATCACTGGTCTTGCACTTGCACTTGCACATAACACACTGAGTTTATGACGGTAAGAAAAAGTCAATTTTAGACACTGAATCACCGTAAAATATTCGTTGCCGAAGGACCAATAATTTGTGCACCGAGCCTAGTTTGACGCGGTGCTCTTCGAACCTGATTAAAAGTATATGCAGGCAGAAGTAGGTTGAACACAATGAAAACTTGTGTGATAAGGTACATGAACAGCAGCATATTCAATATAATAAACATGAGGTAAAGTACAAAATTCGATTTATAAATTGCGAAGCGTAAGTTGTTACCTCTACCGAAGACAAGTAATATTTGGTTTAGAATCGCACTTCGATGGTACACGGAGGCAAGAGAGAATTTTTGCTTAAAAATTTAGGGGAGAGGGTAAGATGAATGGAAGGGATGGCTTGGACAGTCCCCTTGTCAGTAAGGGTGGATCGGGTCACTCACAAACATTTAGTCACAAACAGTAAAAAAATGTCACCGCGGCATAGATCATCCAATCAGATAAGCTTCTGAAAGACGAAATGACTAATATAATAAAATAAATTCAAAATTTCGTAGGGAAAAGATGTAGGTTTTCTACGGTTAGTGCTGGAAATTTTGTCCACCAATCATGTTGCAAGTCACATCCACGGGCGGCCAGATCTTTATAGCCATTTCAAATTTCGTAACTCAGGGTGCCGTGTCATCCTATGATCGCGTTTTCCTGCCTGGCTCTACGGTCAGCGTATTATCACTAGGCATCTCAGCTAATTGCTTTTTATGGAAACAAATTAAAACAAAAGGATCAAGCAAAAAATTCTTAGATTTTAAACAAATTTTCTCAAATTCTTCAGAAATCGCAGAAATGCAAAGAATTTCTCAAATCTGAAGAAGAATTCCCAGACCTGGCAGCACTTAAAAGGTGATAATGATGTAGATTCATAGAATTTAGTGATGGTTTCTTTAATAAACTCTGAAATGTAAGGTAATTGGAATTCTTTGTAAAGGACATAAATGTTGGCATATCTAGGGGTTTTTGTGATACGTCTGAGGAATTTATTTTGTATGATCTGGCTGTGATTGATGTTACTTTTTTATGCACCTTCTTAAATTGCATAGGTATAGGTTATGATTGGTCGTATAAACATTTTGTAAATCAGGATTCCATATTAAGGTTTTAGATTCGACTGTCTGTTAATAATAGGATTTAAATGCGAGATAACCCCGAGAGCTTTCCTTTTAGTTTCACGGCTATGTTGCTTCCAATTAAGACGTTTCTGAAGTTTACCCCCTAGGTATTTTACGGAATTTTTCCATTCTATTGGTTCATTAAACATTTTTGGTGGATCTATTTTAGCAGGCTTTCTGACTGAGAAAAGAATTGATTCTGACTTTGCTACGTTAATTTTTATTCTCCAAAGCTTAGCCCATGCCTCAATGATTTCAAGGGCTTTGTTAAGTAATCTTAAGATTTTCGGAACTGACCAAGAAGAAGTAAATAGTGCGGTGTCGTCTGCATACAATCCAATTGTAACTTCGGGGACCTCAGGGATGTCGTTAACGTAGATAATAAAAAATACCGGTCCTAGAATGCTGCCTTGAGGCACACCCGCTCGGATGGGTTTCTCTTTTGAAAGTGTCTGGCCTATTTTGACTGTGAATTTTCTGTTGGAGAGATAAGAATGTATGAAATGGATAAGCCCTCTTGGGAAATTGTAATTTATTAGCTTTCTGAGCAGTCCTACATGCCAGACACTATCAAAGGCTTTTTCTACATCGAGGAAAACAGCTCCAGTATGTTTCCTTCGATTGAAATTTAAGCTAATGGCTTCGGTAAGCTTAAGCATCATGTGCTGCGTTGAGTGACCTTTTCTAAACCCGTATTGTTGCGGTTTAAGGATGCTGTTTTCCTCGAGGTGATAGTTTACGCGAGTGAGTATTATTTTTTCAAAAATTTTGCTCATAGTATTTAGAAGACTAATGGGCCTGTAGCTAGTTGGATGATATGGATCTTTGCCTTTTTTCTGAAAAACTAAAATATGAGCTATTTTCCATGAGTTCGGAAAGTAGCTTAGTTTAATACAAGCATTGAAGATAGTGGCGAGGAGAGTGAGACACGAGATGGGAAGTTTTTTGAGGACTAAGTTTGAAATCGAGTCAGGACCGGGTGCTTTGTTGTTTTTAGTAGTTTTAATTTGTTTTGTTAGTTCCTTGTGGGTTATTTTCTTGAAATTATCGGTACTTGGGATTTTAAGAAAATCGGAGACAATTTGTTCACATTCAGCAATGTGCTGAGGGTCACATGGCTCGTCATGTGGAGCGAAGTTACTTTCATAATTTGCCGCTAGGAGATTTGCTTTATCGGTAGGAGAAAGTGCAAACGTTTGATCTGAATTTTTTAGGGGGGGAATATTAGTTCGCGGCTTCGTTAGGGCTTTAGTCATACGATATATAGAGTTGTCTTTAATTTGAAGTTTACCGACTTCTTTATTCCAATTTTTGCATCTGTGTTCTTGAACTTTAATTGCTATAGTTTTCCGAAGGTGGTTAATGATGTTTTTAAGGATACAGCTTTTAGTTTTTTGATGTGTTCGGCAAAGTTTATTGCGAGTCTGGATAAGGTCTTCAATCTCGGGGCTGAGAGGTGGATCGTATTTGTTAATGGTAGTCTGAGGAACTGAAGTGTGAATGGCAGTTTTTATGCTAGAGGTGAGATTAGTTATGGCTTCGTCAATTTGTGTAGTGTTTGCTATTGAAGGATCAAAATTAACATGTGTTTCTAGGGTCAAGTTGAATTTTTGCCAATTTGCTTTTGCAAAATTATAGCGAGGCGCGACCGGGGCTTTTTCACAGTTAGTGAAAAGGCTTAGAAGAACTGGTCGATGATCTGAGTATAATTGATCAATGGTGAGAGTGCCGTAATTGTAGAAGTTATTTCTTGTAATGGCAAAGTCAATACGGTCAGATTTATGTTTGGTGTTGTGAGGGAAGAAAGTATGGGAGTATGGTGCGGAGAAAGACAGATACTTGTCGTTTATGAATTCAAACAATTGTTTTCCGATTTTGTTAGCTGTTCTGCTATTCCAAGTTGAGTGTTTTTCATTTATGTCCCCTGCAGCAATAAGCGAGGGTGCAAGTTTAAATATTTTTCTGTAATCCTTTTTTGTAAATTCGCGAGAGGGAGTCTGGTAGAGCGATAATATGGCATGTGGTTTCCCGTGTATCTTTATTTGTATAGCAGTAGCTTCGAGGGCTTCAAGTTCAGGAATTATTAGTTCGTGATGGTCGATATTTTCTTGAATTAAAATCGCGGTACCTCTATCAGTGTTATTTCTGTATAATTCATAGCCACGAACTAGATTGCCGCGTAGAGATTTGCGTAGTAAAGTTTCACTGAGCAAGCAAATGGTAATGTCATTCTTGCAGAGGTATGTGGCTAATTCATGCCTTTTTTTAAGGATACCCTGAGCATTCCAAAAAATTATTTTTAGTGTGTATTATTGAAGGTGGTCATTTTCTATAGCGAGTGAAAGTATATTACTTATATTCTCGGCGGTTAAATTTATAGCCTCCGTAATGTGGACCCCCCCCCACACACAATATCGGTGGTTAAGATTGTAGCTCTTTTTAAGAGGCTTACTAGATTTATTTTGATATCCTGAGTAGGTGAAATTTTATTGGGTGTAATTTCTGGAAGGATTTTATTCTGTGGAATGGGAATTTTCGCGGCGATTGGTGCTTTAGCGCGATTATTAGTGGGTTTAGGTCTTTGGGTGGCTGTGCAGTTTTAGTTTTGATCGTGCATGTTTTAGATGTAGAGGCGCAGGCATCGCTGCAGAGCGGAGATTTTTGCGATAGCGGGGCACTGACTGCTGGGGTATTCACATGTTGCGAAACGTCTTTTGGTGCGATCTGTACAGCTGGTTTAGTGGGAGCAGTTTATTTTTGAGAATTATGAGGTTTCGTTTTATCATTTGTGGTTTTCTAGAGGCTTTTTTAAAGGCAGAATAGCCCCTGTAATTCAAGTTGTGGTCTCCGGTACAGTTAGCGCAAGTGGCCGGCGATTTACGATCTTTTGTGCAAGTGAGACTCAGATGCGCGCTCCCGCACTTCACACAACGTGGTGTGGCGTGGCATATGTCAGAGACATGGTTGAATCTTTGGCACTTGTAGCGCTGTGAAGTTTCCTTCGGTTTAACGTAGGGCTCGACTTTTATTTTTATAAAGGCAATAGACTGTATATTGAGGAGCTCTTTTGCTTGAGGGGTATTCGAAACCGTTATCAGAAGCATTGGTAAGGCTTTTTTAGTTTGTCGGTTTCTCATGCAAGCGGCCGACGTAATTGCGAATCCTTCCTCTTTAAGCTCAGAGAGTCTTCCGGGTAAGTAGTGGGGATATTCCTAATTACGAGCTTGATAGGAGGCAAGTTAATGCTTTTATGAAGATAGTATTAGAAGCCTTGCTTCTCTAGATTAGTGATAATTTTACGTTCGTCTTCAATATAAGACACGCGAACTGAATAAACATCTGGGCCAATGTTATAGACAATGCGTTTAAATTCGGTTGACTCTTTTAAAAGTTTATGAAGAATTGTGTAGGGGTGGTTTGCCTCGTCCACAATTAAATTAATTGGGGGTATTTTTCCCGGTGCTGTACCTGTTTCGGTACTTAGATTTAGTGGTTTAGAGCCCGATTTAGGAGAATTATTTTCAGCGACTTTATTTGTACTAGCTGTACTCGATTTTAATTTTCGTGAGTTAGATATATGCATACTCATGACTGACGTTCTTGACGTCTTACTACTTCCTTTGATGGAGCTGGTGGCCGATGATTGGCCACTGCTAGTGCTGGCAGATTCGTTAATCGATAGCTCGGAGAGCTTACGCTTCTTGCTCCTACAAGAGACTATAGAGAATTTGCTGTCATTATCTTCTTCCATTCTTACGTCGGCCGCTTCGCTGGTACTGCTACTTCCTGCTGGGCAGGAAACTGGGTTTGAGCTCTGTGACATGGTACTATCGTACCCCACCTTGTTATAACTTTTAAACTTTGTCTACCATTTTCTTGAAAACTATCACTCTTAGGCTGAAAATCAATCAAGCATAAAATGTGCATTTCGATAAGATCAATAACTTCTGTCTGAAATATTTTTCGAAATTCCCATTATTTATGGAAGGCACTCCTGCGAGTGGTCACAGAAATACTTCAAGAAATATGAAATGTTTGTGATTTTCCACATTCAACTTCGAATATCCCGAAAAATGTTACGCATAAGCTAAAAGTTGATATAACTGAAAAAAACTATGGGTTTATACGTTTTTTATGGGTTTACCCGTGAAACTCAAATTTTCGCCAATTTTCTCTGTCATATTCGTAATCAGCGCGTCAAAATACACAAGTATACGTAATTTGAAAAAAATTGGAGGTCCGACGCTTTCGGAACTACACCCCGATCAGCCACCTTGAACTGACTTTCATGAAAATCCAAAAGTATAATTTGAAAGATTCAAAGAATTCAAAGAATTTAAGTAAATCGGAAAATTCCAGTAATTTGATGAATTCAAAGGACTCAAAGATTTCAAGAAATTCAAATAATTCAAGAAATTCGAAGAATTCAAAGAATTTCAATAATTCAAGTAATTTGAAGAATTCAAGGAATTCAAGTAATTCAAAGAATTCCAGTAATTCGGTAAATTCAAAGGACTCGAAGAATTTAACGGATTCGAATCCTTGAAGGAATTCGAAGGATTCACATAATTAAAGGAATTCCAAGAATTCAAGGAATTTCAATAAATTAGGTAATTTGAAGAATTCCAATAATTCTAATAATTACAGTAATTCGAAGAATTTCAGTAATTTGAAGAATTCCAATAATTCGAAAATTCCCAGTTTTGTTATTTTTTTTTTTTTTTTGGATTAAAGATTCAACTATTTTGGTAGAAAATTCAATTATTTGGTTGGAAATTACATTTTTTGTTGAAAATTCAACTGTTCATACCTTTATCGAAGATCGATTTTCCTTTGTTCGCGATCCGAATTCATTTAGTTGAGAATGATCGACTATAATATTCTGACTGTAGACAAGAGGTTAGAGTAGTCACTTGAAGTTGGCTGTAGCACTCGTGCGATTATGACGGAGATGGAAAGAGAGAGGGAACGAACGCGTCTCAATAGAGAGATTCTGCTTTCGGCCAATCACGAGCCGTTTCATTTCTTTTCATCCCGCTACGTCATCACTTTTCCTCCCTAGAGAGGAAAAGAAAACTCGGCTGCATTGGGCCACTTTCGCTTCTCTCTACAGGCATTGAAAATCGATCTTTCGATGAAGGTATGATGAAAACATTTTTACAGTTAAAAGATTCCTAGTTACTTCAAAATGTATTTTTACCTGTCACTATGTATCTAGCTATATTTTTATTAATTAAAAGATCGATGATATCAAATATAAATAGAAATTAATAAATGAAAATAAAGATCGATAAGCAAATCGATAAATAAGACTGACAAAAACGCAGATTTGCACCAAAATCCACCTTAATTACCTATGCTCACATCTTTTTTAGGCAAATGATAATTGAAAATACATTTTAAAGTACCTACAGTTACCTTTAAACTATGAAATTGTGTATTTTTTTGTGTATTTCGAAATTCAAGATTCTGTTAAGTCAGCCGGCATAAATATTTTTAATTGATTCCTTATGGAAAATATTCTTCTTATATTGTAGAAGATATCCAGTGCATATTATTGCAGTACAACAATTGTTTAGGGACTTATCTATACCATCAATTGTAATGAAATTATCAATGTTCGTATTCTTGGCTCAATATTATCTATAATTTTGTTTGTTTTTTTTGTCGTAAAATTTAGGGCTTATTTCTCAATGAACAGCAAATACTTTCTGAATACAGGAGAAAGAAATGTTAAGTCTTGAATTTGTATTTAAAACATTTGAAACCAAGAAAATTAATTTTCATACCTAAAATAGCCTAGCGGAACATCAAAACAATTTTTTTCTCATCGAAGAAAATTTATTGCAGTCATTGTTCACCAAAAGAAAGAAATATAGGGGGTAACTTTTGCAGAATTCGAAAACATACATTCTTTTTGGGCACCCTGATGTGTACTAGAGTGCCCGAAAATAGGTTCTTTTGAAATTTTTATAAAACACTACCATGAATTTTATTTGATTTCTAAAACATAATTTAGAGGTTCCGCTAGGTCGATGAAGGTCTGAAATTAAATTTTATTAGTTTTCAATTTTTTTTAACACAAATTTAACGCGAAAAATTCCCTCACTCCTAGAGAGTATCAGTTGCTTATTGAAGAATAATCTCTTAATTTTATGAACCAATAAAAAAAAAGTTTGGGAAGGCCTTAGAATAACACATTTTTTATTCTATTACAATTCGTTGTCTGAAATGGTCCCTAATCATTTTTCTTTAGGATAACGTGCATAGAATGTCTTCTACAATGTATTAAGCATTTTTTTCATAAGGTATACAGTTAAAATATTTATACCGGGCGACGTAAGCAAGGCTTGAATTTCGAACTGCACAAAAATACATACTTTTTATAGTTCAATGATTCATATCATACTTCCAAATGTATTTTTACCCATGATTTACCTAAAAAGAATGCAAGCTACCTAATTCAGGTGGATTTCAGTGCAATGCTGCGTTTTATAAGATTCGCTGAGCAATTTCCTCACCAATTTTATTAAATTATTGTTGGCTAAAAAAAAGTCTGGACATAAAATATAGGCAGAAATACATTTTAAAGTACTATAGAAATCTTTAAACTGTAAAAATGTGTATTTTGGGTATATTTTGAAGTACAAGCTTTTTTCTGTCACCCGGTGTAAATATTTTAAATTAATTTCTTATAGAGAATATTCTCCTTATAGTTTAGAAGAATATCTGTGTATAATATTTCAGGAGAAAAATGTTCAGGGGCCATTTCAGAACATTAATGTTGTAACAAAATGACTAATTTTCGTATTCTAAGCAGCGGTAAAACCTTTAACATTAGTTTTTTGTTTCACAAAGTTTTAAGTTTATTCCTCAATAAATAATACATATTTTTTGAGGTGAAAAAAATTTTGTAGCATTAAATTTGTATTTTCATGACACATGCATGATTTCAGCCCATTTCAATGCCTACGAAGCGGGGCTAAAGCTCTACTTTTTAATCCCCAGACAGTAAAAAGTACTTTTTACTCCCTAGGGACTTAAAAGTGACGTCAGAGGTGAATAATGAAAATTATACATTTATGAGCTCGCATTTTACGATGATCAGCCCGCTCACCGTAAAAACTGTGAGAAAATTTTGGTTGCAGATAATAGAATTTTGCGGTTATTTATGCAAAGTTACCATATATAACGGATAAAATCACCGGAAATTATCGAAAATTGTCTGAAATTTCCGGAAATTCATTAAAATTGTTAGAAGTGAATTTTATGTAATTTATGGTAAGCTACCATACATACCTGTAAAATTACCATAAAAGACCGAAACTTTTCATGAATTTCCAGAAATTTATGAAAATTTTTAAAAATAATGTTGGGTAATTTATGGTAAATTTCCATATTTACCTGTCAAATTACCATGAATGACCGAAAATTTGCATAAATTTTCTAGAAAATAATGGAAAATTTTAAATATGAATTTTGGGTAATATATGGTAAGCCATCATATTAACCTGTAAAATTACCATAAATGACTGTAAATTTTCATAAATTTCCGCAAATTTATAGACATTTTTAAATGGAATTATGGGCAATTCATGGGAAATTACCATAAATCACCTCTAAAATTAACGTAAATTACCACAAATTTCCGGCAATTTTTCAATTGAATATTTGATAATTTGGAAAAAGTTAACGTAAATTTCATGCTTCTTCATTCAAAATCTAATATGGACAGGAATCATGACTGTATTTCGAGAAATGTCTGAAATCATCCATTTCTTATAAAAATATCGTATGCTCGCCTACGACTTGTACTGAAAACATACAATGTCGAAAAAGTCCCTCTTCACTTTCTAGGTGCATAATATACTATTAAGAAAAATCAAAAACAACAAAAATTCATTTCTAGACCTAAAATAACCTGGAGGAACCTCGAAACAATTTTTATCAAATAAAATTTATCGCAGTATTTTTTCACCAAAAGGAAGAAATTTATGGGGTAGGGTTTGCGAAACTCAAAATCACACATTTTTTTGGGCACCCTAATGTGTAATTGAAATTGCATTAACGTATCCTCTTAATGTATTTCGTAGTGTTGTATTTAAAGCCATCAAAATTCAGATTTATAGATTTATTTCGAATTTTCACACTTTTGTAACCTCAATTCAATTTCGATATGACCTCAAATGCGAAACTCAGCAGCCCAAAAATCTCTCGGTTTTAAGTTTAATAAATATCGTACAAGCCAATCGTAATGTAAACGTGAAATAATCTGTGAAATCCAGTCGGGCGCTAAAAAATTCCGACTCCTCGGTGCTTTGATACCCATTAAGGGTTTGATGAAAAATTTCGAATCACTATATTTTTGTGTAGAAAAATTTTGAAATGATGCAAACCATACGAGCCTCAAATATATATATTTTTTCCGTTCAATTAGAAACGTAAAAATTTTGAAAGGAAGTTAAAATGAAGAAGACACTAAACTTTGTATATATTATATTTGAGATCAATAATAACCTCAATCTAAAACATTTTTGCTTTAAAAATCTATTAAAATAAAATTATATTGAATTTGATGCAAAATTCGATGAATGAATGTGCTGTCAAGTATTATCTTTTTATACAAAACAAAACTAATATTCTCTATTCTAATTTTTCTATTTTTAATGACAATCATAACATAATTCATCTAAATAACCCGCAAATAGATAATAGATTGTCGAGATTCTTGCAGACACTAATTTTTCCAGAAATTTTAGCACCGAGAATTCAATATGATAAATAAATCGACATTTTTATTCCTTGAAGGCGCAAAATTCATATTCTTAGAAAGAATTTGATTTACCGTGGATTGAATAATTCTTAGCACCTTATCAGATTCTAGTAGAAAATTACACTTTTCCTATTCAGCAGCATGAAAGATAATAAAACTGAACATTTTATCTGACGGTCTTTTGGGACCCACGAGAATGCCAATTTCCAATTGGAGTTACGTGATACTCTTCTCATCCGGTATGCATAGGAGAATGTCGTAGGATTCGATCGATTTCAAAAAAAAAAGGAAGAGAGAAGGAAGGGCAAGTACTAACGAGAAGCTTCGAAGTTAGTTGACGTACTGCACTGATTGAGTTTCTTTACTCGAAGGTACAATAATTGTTCGTTCTATTTTGCTCTCTAGACATGAGAGATTTAATTGACCCAATTTATACCAAAAAGTGATTCAAATAGCAGAGAATATCGAAATTAAATTTTCCATAGCTAATAAATTTGTTTTAAATTTCAATGCAATATTCACACATGAGCTATCAAGAGGCATTCTTTCAACTTTTGGCCAACCAGGATGCACGCCTCGTCCTCAGTAGTGTGGTGGTGCCACGCATCGGACTCGTCGTCTTTCTGCATTCTGGTTGAATATATTTGACTAGGCAGCACGTGCTTCAAGACGAGGTTCTTCGACGAAGTTGCCTTTCGCAGAGGTAGCACTAAGGAGTGTTTACGCACCCCGCAGCCATATGGCTCTCCTTGCCGTACTTCCAGCAGGCCTTCGTTCTATCTGGACACCTGCAGCTCGTTGCCATGTGGCCAAAGCCTAGGCAGCGGTAACATTCTAAGGCCTCCGTATTCTTCCACACACGACAGAACATCCATCCCACCTTGAGGTGTTCCGTGCGTAGAAGCCTTGCCGCAAGTTCCTCCTTTATCTCGATGAAGGCCTTCAGATTACCTCTGAAGGCATTCTTCGTCAAACTAACCTTGATTTCGCAGCTCGTTGTTTCACCGAAGTATCTTGTAACGGCGGCCTCCACTTCTTCTGCATCTGTAATAGTGTCGAGGTCCAAGACCTCGACCTTAATGCGGAGGACGAGCTCGCGTACGCTTCCACCACCACCTACAGCCTCCTTAATGGCAGCTGACAGTTTGAATCTGCCTCCTGCTGCAGGTCCCAATTCCACAAGGACCTCTCCGTTTCTCATTTGCCTGACTGCCTTCATTTTTACGCCAAGGTCGTCAAGCTTTACTTTCTGCTTCATGTCCTTAAGGAGTTCGGCGTATTTCAGACCCTTGGCCGGTTTGATGAGAACCGTCTCGTGTCGATTTCGTCTCTGCTTCGTCTTTATTTCGTTTCAAATCTTTGCTGACGCTGAATCAGTGTCTTTCGCCTTCTTTAGCGTGAGGTCGCTTTCGCTCCAGCGTTGGATGTCCTCGCTTTTTTGTTCGCCGGTCTTGATTGACTTGCCTCAATGAGGCATAGGGTGGGCTCTCACTCGCGCATCCCTAATTTTGGAGTGAGAGTATCCACGGCTTCTTCAGTCTGAGTCCCCGTTTGGCTCATATTTCTCTTCTCCTTCGTTTTTTCCTTAGCCTTCTTTAGCTTTTTAGCAACGGAATACCCTACCCGATACGGAACACATCCATAGTAGGCCTTGGCACCGTCATTCCATCTAGAAAGCCTGTCCACCAGCGTCCGTGCTTCTTTCAATCGATCCCGGATTGGTAAGAACATATTTCTCTTGGTCCTGCAGAAGACCTCAATCTTGCCAATGATAACACCTCATTCCGTGAACAGTCCTTTGCTCTCGTCCATATACCTCTTCGTAATAATAATATCGCCTTCGACCTCGTTTCCTTGCTCAAGTCGAGCTCCTCCGTCACGTGCAACGGGTCACCCATTACCTTACAAATACTCCCGTTTAGTTTTTGATTATTTGTCTCCATCTTGTTCCCACAAGTAGCTAGGAAAGTAGTGGTCCACCTCCGCAGAGCCCCGAATGCGGGGGTAAGGTCTCAATACTCTAGGAGGCGACCTGATATCCTAGAGATACCGTTTGGAACACCATACCCTGATGCCACTCAGTCTTTGGCACGGTTGTTAACGCCTTGATTTGGGGGTTTTCCTTCCGTACCACACCTGGACCGTTGTCCGCGACTGCTCATTTAGTTTTGTAACCGTATTCAGCAGAAAACCCTCGGTAGTTGTAGTAGTAGCAGTAGCAGTAGCTACTGCTACTGCACGCACTGTCCTCAATAGTGTGGTGGTACCATATATCGGGCTCGTCAGCCTTCGGCATCCTGGTTAGGTGTATCTGATTAGCTGGTGCGTCCTTGAGACTTCTTTAACGAGGTTGCCTCCCTGAACGCCCTACACCTCATCTTCCCCAGCCGATGGTCTGTCTGGGTCTTTCCATATCCTGCAGCGCAGAGGAAGCACTGTGGCGTACCTTCGCACGCCGCAGCCCTGTGATCCTTTTTGCTGCACCTCCAGAAGGATCTCGCCGAATCTGGACCTATGCAGTTCACTGCCATATCGCCAATGTCTAGGCAGTGGTAACCTTAAGACCTCCATCTTCTTTCTCATATAACAGGATACCCACCCTGCCTTCAGGTGCCCCGTGCGTATCAGCCTCGAAGCAAGATCTTCGTTCAGCTCTAGAAAAGACTTCAGATTACCTTTGAAGGCCTTCTTCGTCAAATTCATCTGGATTTCTCTGCTCGTGGATTCACCGAAGTGTCTTCTCACGGCGGCTTCTATTTCCTCTGACTCAGTAGTACTGTCGAGGTCCAGGACCTCGATTTCAGTGCGGGGGACGAGCTCGCGCACGCTACCCCCAGCGTCAAATGCCTCCTTATTGGCAGCGGTCAGCTTGGATCTGCTATCCGCTGCAGGACCCACTTACACAAGGACCTCTCCTTTTCTGGTTTCCCTGACTCCCCTGATTTTACACCAAAGGTGTCCGGTTTCGCCTTTTGTTTGAGGTCTTTGAGGACCTCCGCGTAGCTCAAACCCTCGGCCGGTTTTATAAGATCCGCCTCAGGTCGGACTCGCCTCCGTGTCTTCTTCAGCTTCCTGATGTTGTTGGTTGCAGGTGTAGGTACCCCTCCCTCCTCCTTCTTGGGGGTTATTGCTCTAACAGCTTGAGTCCTTATTTTTTTCCTCCTTGGTTTCGAAAAACTTGCCTCCACAGGACTCTGAGCGGGCTCCCTCTCTCGCTTCCCAGTATCGAGGGTGGAAGTTTCCACGGCTTCTTCAATCTGAGTACCGCTTTGGCTTGGATTCAACTTTTGCATCGGCCTCCTTCTTACTAGAATTCACCTTTTTTGACGCGGCATATCCAACTTCTATTGGTATGAAACGAACGTAATATTCAGCGAAATATGTGGCTGTACCAACTTTCTTCGCTATTTCCTCCGCTTCTTGTATTCCATGCTTTATTGGTAAGAACATGTTCTTCTTAGTGAAGCAAAAATCTCTTATTTTCTTTAGTACACCCTTCAACTCCTTAATGCGTTTTCGTGCTTCTTTCAAGGTTCATTCCAGTCTCGTTATGTCCTGTCTGGTCTCGGTCTGTTGACTCATGTCAAGTTCCTCAGCCACGTCTAACGGACCTCCTAGAACATCGCACACACTCCTGTTCAAGTATGATTGTCACCCCCCCCCCCAATCATTGGAACCGGCACCAACTACCGGGGCCTGAATCCGATCGGAACCGGTGGGGAGATTTTTACTCCTTTGGGGTAATTCATTTTTTTCATACTCACTTATCGACGGTTTTTGTTTCGGGTTCCTTTCTCTAGCTGGTTTTTGTACGCCCCGGGTATTTCATTTCCTCGGTATCACCTATATCTTGAAGGCATTCCCCTATTCGCAACCTGGCGAGGCACCCAATGGGGAACGAGCAACCCCACACGGGAGTAGTAGTAGTAGTAGTAGTAGTAGTAGTAGTAGTAGTAGTAGTAGTAGTAGTAGTAGTAGTAGTAGTAGCAAAATCTTTATTATTGTAGGAAAAAAGCCGGGGGAACCTAATACTGCTAAAATCGATAATTTTCTAAGTATCACATGCCCTTAAAGTGATGAATTTTCAACTGCATTAGTTGCATTTTTTACCAAAGATATGAATTTTCAACTAAAATGATGAATACGTAACTGTAACAGTTGAATTTTCAACAAAAAAATGAAGTTTGATTTTTAGTTGAAAACATTAATGTTCAACCAAATATACAAATTTTCAACGAAAATGATTTATTAATCACTTGGAATAAGTTAAGTTTTCAGTTAGGAAAATGAATCCTTAACAACAACAAAAATTTAAACGAAATAATTCAAGTTTCAACAAAACAGTTTTATTTTCAATTAAAGAGATGAATTTTTAATTAAAATGATGAATCTTTAAGCAAAACCAGAAAAATGCACTAGTTGATACTTCATCCAAAAAATATTTTTATTTTAAATAAAAATCAGTTAAATTCAACGATAAAAGACGAATTTTCAACAAAATAGTTGAATCCAGTAATATAAAACTACTTTTACAAATAAAAAACCATTGTTATTCAATTTTATATTTAAATTGAAAAAATTGAACACGTTCCAGAAAAAGTTCATTCATTTAAAAAAAAATCCCAGACCTTTCCAGATTTTTCCAGGTTTAATGAAAATTCCCTGACAAAACCAGGTTTTTATCCAGAAAAAAATTCCCTGCCATCAAAGATTTTTCCCGGTAATTCAACAAATATTTTTGCAAAGCAATTTTTCAAACTAAATTTTTTCGCATTTTTTGTTGCTAAAATTAAAATTCTCAGACTTTTCCCTAAGCAATTTCCCATTTTCCATTACCATTCATATTTTGAGACCAGAATTCTAGTCTTGTAACATTTTTTAATATTGAATCTTGTGTAAATGGAATAAAAAAATTCAAACTACATTGTTTTAAATGTATTACACGACATTTTAAGAAATTGTTGGTCTATCCTAAAGCCTTAGACAAGTCAAGCAAAGTCTCGACAACTTATTTTTTCCGTGTGTGACCCCTGTATTTTGAAATCTTCCGAAAAATGTTGAACAGTTCAAAATTAACCTGTCCCCGAAATGGTTTAGCCCGAATAAAACTCACAGGATGCGTTCCTTATAACAAGAGAAATTCAACAAAAAATTGGTAACCAATGTAGTAATTGTTGGATTTCTGTAAAAATAGGTTTTTTATATTTTCAAACAAATCGCTGCCCTTTTCTTAATTTTGAACTGTTCAAAAATTTTACAGCGGAAAGGACAGTAACCCTTAGCAGAATCTGGAAAGAAAATGTGAATATCTAAATTAGGTCAAAAACTATCGAAGTTTAATGAAGTAATTTGTATTTCTTTATTCTGGGACTTGAAGTATAGAACCTGCCTAATTTAAAATGGATCCGGACATTTATTTATTAAATATCTGGACTCATAAAATATTTTCAACTGTAAATACGAAAAATATTAATGAATGCATCCTATGCGATTCGAAAATTATTATTGATAGATATCCTTTAGTGAAAGTTTTGTCTCTGATTTTACGACCTTCAAAATAAACGGGATTATAATTTTTCAACTTAATAAAAAATTCGAAATATTTAAACTGACCCCATTTGTCGACTTTTCAACCCATCAAAAGCGTTTTTCAAAGTAATTTTCCAGTTTATGGAATAATAAAATGAGTATTGATTTTGTATGCTTGTCACTATTAATCAAATAATTTTAAAATAATGATAAAATGTAAAGTTAAATGTTGGTTTGACTTGATTCTAATAGAGGTTATACACTACACCGCTCGCAGCATATTTCACAGACCTTGTTTTTCGATACCTTTTGCGAAAATTCATTTCAAAAAGTCTGGCAGTTAGTAAAATTTATCAGTAATTCAAATTCTTTATTATATTTTCTATCTCCGAAACAGTTTTTCGAACAATATTCAACGTGTTTAAAACAGTGATAATTCAAATTTTAGCCTGGCAAGTACTCATAAGAAAGGCATTACTCGAAAGAGGACTTATTTCTCAGCAAAAAAAAAAAAATAATTTTGAACATCTTTCAACGTGACCGTTCCAATAGCCGGACTACATCAATAAAAACTTGAAAAATTCCCGATAATTTCCCGGTCCAGCGGTCACCCCGGTCGAACCAATCCTTAAATTTTTGATTATCAAGAAATGACAAGAAAGTTTCAATTAAATTCAGTGTCCCATTGAGGAAAGACTCAACATTTTGATAAGAGTTTGTCTACAACCTAAATTAGCTGAAGCTGATGAAAAAATAAATAAGCATTAATTTACATTCCGAAAGCAGAATATTTTTTTACTTTGAATGAGTTTTACTTGGCAAATTTTTTCATTTACAAATCAAGGAGAATACAAAAAATACTGTTTATTTTAAATATACTTGAATCTATATCTTCATAGGAGTGAAAAATCAATACCAGAACACGACACTCATTCCCGATCCTCGGAGCTGTCCTACATTAGAAGCATTTGAAATAAAATGCTTTAAAACTAAAATAGCACAAACTATCTCTGAAAACAAATCTTTTAACTTCTATATACCTCAACTGCTTTTCCAATGGCGAAAAAACTTTGAATATTTAAGATCAGGCTGTCTACTCAATTTCTGAAATCTTTTTTTCAAGTTTATCAACATTAAGACGAGTCCTCAGGCCTGTGAAATTAACATGTTCCATTTAAAGGGCAAAGCTCAGTTTTCGAAAAAATGGGGGAAAGAGTACGTGTTATTAACTTTTCGTAAATTGCATTTCAGTCACTTCTTAAAAAATATTCAAGGAATCATTTCCACCTCATTTCGCTTAAATTTGATGCCCCAAACACTTTTCTATAATGCCCGGAAAATGCAAAATAAGTTTTATTTAAAATTAATGCTAGAGATGGACATTTTCGGATTATTGTTTTGTTTGAAATTTTTATTTCCTTGTAAATAATAAAAAGTAAGACTTTTTGAAATTAATCACACATGAACTGAATGTCGAGAATAATACTTTTCATAAAGTTATTTTTAAATTGTTTAAACAATTTATACTTGCTTCGATTTTTGTTTTCCCACCAAATCATAAAAAGTTCGTATTTTCTGGAATTAATAACACAATTAATGAATATTAGGAGAAATATATTTTGTTAAAGATATTTTGTAATTTTCTAAACAATTTCTATTTGTTTACATTTTTTACATGCCAAATCAAGAAAAGTTCGAACTTTCTTGAGCTAATTGCATACATAATGGATGTTAAGAATAATATTTTTTGATCAAATGATTATTAAGTTGTTTTTTAAGTCATTATTAATCATTATATTCATATTATAGTATAGTGAAGAAAATTGTTTAAGCAAATAATAATTGTTTGGATAATTACGGTATAACTTATTCATAATAAGTGACATGGTGCCAAGAGATTAAAAAACAAAATTTACTCCACCTTTCTAATAGTCAGAAGTGAATAATTATTAATTGTTTAAACATTTAATAATGTCTTTAACAAACAAGATTACTCCTATCATTCATTAAGTGTGCAATTAATTCAATAATAATTGTTTATAATAATGGTTTGAATAATTACGGTATAACTTATTTATAATAAGCGACACGGTTCCAATAATAATTCTTTCAATAATTACGGTATAACTTATTTATAATAAGCGACACGGTTCCAAGAGATTGAAAAACAAATTTTTCCCCACCTTTCTAATAAAGTCAGAAGTGAATAATTATTAATTGTTTGAAAATTTAATAATGTCTTTAACAAACAAGATTACTCCTATCATTCATTAAGTGTGTAATTAATTCAACAAGATACTAAATTTTTATGATTTGACGACAGTTTTCATCCAGCTCCCCGAACAAAAATTCCCCGAGAATTAGCACCATCGATTAATTAAATAAGTAAATAATACTAAAAACATAATTACTCATTTCTTGATTTGTCTCTGAAATCCATGCATTTGAATAATAATTCAATAAAATTTGTACTCTATCTAATACTTAAAATTCAGTGAAAAATTACGTAACATTAATGTGGGCACTATATTAAATTCAATTTAAACCTATTCAAAATTTAAACTTTTCAAGTAAATATATTTTATTTTCAACAAGATAAATTAATTTTCAACCAAAAAGATTAATTTTCTACAGAAAAAGACGAGTTTTCAACAAAATACATGAATTCTCAACCAAATAGTTGAATTTCTATCTAAAACAGATCAGCTTCCAACCAAAAATAGAATAGTTATGTTTTCAGTTAAAAAATTAATTTTCCACAAAAAAACAAAATAAATTTTCAACCAATGTGATGAATCTTCAACTAGAATAGATGAATTTTAACCAAGAAGATAATTCTTAACAAAGGAGTTTAAATTTCAACCAAGTAGTTTTATTTTAATCGAAAAAGACGAATTTTCAAATAAAATGATGAATATGTAACTGGAATACTTCAATTTTCAAACAACTAGTTAAATTTTCAGTTTAAAAAATATATAATTTTAAAAACAATAGTTTTATTTTCAAACAAAGTGATGAATTTCTAACTAAAATTATGCTTTTTTAATCAAGAAGATTAATTTCTACCAAAAAAAGACGAATTTTCAACTATAAAACATAGTTAACATTTCAACCAAAAAAGACGACTTTTGAATATGAGTTGAATTTTCAACTTAGAAAGTTCTTTCAGTCAAGAAAGAGAAAAAATTGCAAACAAACTGTTGAATTTTCAAGCAACAATATGCATTTTCAACCTCGAAGATTACTTTTCTATCAAAAGACAAATTTTCAACAAAATAGTTGATTTTTCACATTATTATTCTATTTTATATTGCAATAAAAAGAATAAATAAATAAGCACGCGCTCGAAAAAATTCCCTGGCATTTCCAGGTTTTTTCCAGGTATATAAAAATTCCCTGATAATTCCCGGTTTTCCAAATAGGGTAGATACCCTAGAAACGTAAAAATTTCCCGTTTCAAAAATAAAATCCCGTACATTTTCCACACCAATCAACATCCCGTACGACTCCCGCTTTTCCCACACACTGGACACCCTGTATTAGTCATAAATTAAGTGAATATAGTACTGATAACAATTGCAATTATATAAAAAAGCCATAATTGTAAACAACGATACTAAATTAGGTAATGATAACAAAGGTGATAAAGGTAACAAAAATCGTAATCAACTGACCTTTCTTTGCAGCTTTCTTGACGTTTCCCAGTTGTCCCGTGACATCTTGTAATCTTTTTTCGAGTTCCTGCTTCTTTTCCGCGATTTGCTCGTCCTTGGATTTGCCGCTAACTTTCTTATCTGTGAACAAATCATCGTATACCATGTGTTACTCTCTGCGAAAAATAATTTCACCGAAACTCTCTTCAAAGTATTCAAGTAAATGAAACAAAACTCACACAATGATAACGATAATATTAAAGATTCGTAACTATACTAAAAATTACAGGCCTCGGACTCACTTTAAAGATAAAAAATAGTGTCACCAATTTTTAAAAATAGTTTCAAAATAGTATCATACAATTTTTCAAGTTTTAAACATGTACTTCAATGTTTATTTAAAATGTTATTATTTATTTCTTCCCCTTTTTCCTATTAAATGCCCGATAATAAGATTAAACTATTTTTGGTTAGAAGTTCATACTTTGCTGTTGTAAAGTTTACTATTAAATGTTTTGTTTAAGAATACATCTTTTTTATTTGAAAATTGTATTATTTGGTACAAAATTGAATTTTTTGTTCAAAATTCGTCTTTTTGGTTTGAAAATTCAACAATTTGATTACAATTTTTTTTTTCACTAACAAATTTTTTTAATTGAAAATTTGACTACTTTGATGAATATTTATATTTTTGGTTTGAAAATTCATCTCTTCCTTTAGAAATTTGATCTTTTTTGGTCAAAACCGCAACTCTCTGGTAAAAAAATTTATCGGCTTCGATTGAAAATGATCTTTTTTGTTGAAAATTTACATTATTGTGTTGAAAATTGAACTGTTTTGCAGAAAATTCGTATTTTCGGATCTGAATTTCAACAATTTGGTAGAAAATTTAATTATTTGGTTGAAAAAAATTGTTTAGGGTACAAATTATTTGTTTAAACTTAAACTTTAACTATTTTGTTGAAAATGTAACTGGTTGGCTGTAAGTTAACATTCTTGTTCAAAATTCATATTCTCGGGTTAAAATTCAACTATTTTATAGAAAATTCGTCTTTTTGGCTTGGAAACTCCACAATTTGGTATAAAATTCTACGATCTGGCACAAAATTAAATTGTTCTGTAGAAAATGAGTTTTTCCTTATTCAAAATTATTTCTCAACACAAATTTAACGACACTATTTTTGGATAAGCATTTAACTATTTAGTTAAAATTGTTTAAATACGAAAAAAATAGAAAATAAAAATTAATCATATAAAATGTGGACTAACATCACATCCTTTCTTCAAAATATTTAGTTGGCAATTTATGTACGTTGTTAAAAATTCGGCTTTTCTGGTAAAAAATTAATTTTCTTGGTTGAAAATTCAATTATTTGGTAGGAAATTTATGTATTTTGTTGAGAATTCGTCTTTGTTGGTAAAAAAATCAATTTTTTGGTTAAAAACACAACTGTATAGTTGAAAGTAATTCTGTTTCAGTTAAGAATTCAAGTATTTTGTTGAAAATTCGTCTTTTATAAATATATTTAACTGTTGTTCATTTAAAATTAATTTTTTTTTTTTTAAATATCAACTATCACATTTTTTTGTTTAAAATAAGCATTTCCAGGTTGAAAATGCAACTGTTTTGTAGAGAATTCGTCTCGTTGGCTTGAAAATTCGACAGTCTTGTAGAAAATTAGTTTTCTTCGTATTGAACTTTTTTTAAATTGAAAATTCAACTATTCGATTTTTTTATTTAAAATTGATCTTTTTTAGTTGGAAATTCAACTATGAATTTGGTTAAGAATTTATGTATTTTCTTTAAAAATCGTCTTTTTGATAGAAAATTAATCCTTTCGGTTTGAAATTTAGTTATTTGGTAGAAAATATATGTATATTATTAACAATTCGTCTTTTTTGACAATTCACCAATTTGATAGAAAATTCAACGGTTTTGTTGATAATTCATTTTTTCGTTTAAAAATGTAATTATTTGGTTGCAAATTCAGCTGTTTTGTTAAAAGCTCATCTTTTTGGCTTGAAAATTAAAAATTTTGAACGACCCCTAATTAGCCACTGAGAAAATTTGTAGTCAATTAATTAACAAGTTCAAAAATATTTTTCAATGAAAAGTAAGCAACTAGTGGCATAAGTAGACAATGGTAGAAAATAATTTCTTTGGTGTAATCGCTCGAAAAAAGTATCAAATATTGTCAATAGCGGGGTGAGTCCGATGCCTGTAAATGAAAAAAAAAACTCAAGACAATGATAATAATATTGAAGATTTGTAACCATACGAAAAGTTTTTAAAATCTATAACAAAAAAAGCTCAGACATAAAGATAAAAGCATAGAAATAAAATACTACACATAAAACAAAAATATCTACGAAAAACAAACATTTCTAAAAGAATAAAGAAATAAATCAAGACATGTTCAACACAAATGAACCCCAATGGAAACGTGGTCATAAAAGGCAAGTACCAGAAAAGGAATAGAATCTCAGTCAATTCAATGTAGTAGTTCCACTCACGAACGTCATTCAGGACCTTCCGTAGCATTCTGCGTCATTAGTAAACACAACAAGACGCGCAAACAATTGGAAACATTCGGAAAGGTTCTCAGAAAATTGGCACATTCAGTTCTATCGATCAATAAATGCAACTGCCTTCTGCATCGATCACCCAAACTTTAAAGGATCGTACAAATGCACTACTACGAGGGGGGGAAAAAACATCTCGGGTCCTTGCATGACGTTGGAACGGAACTTACAATAAAGCTTACGTGGTTTTTTTCTCAGACAGGAAGCTACGTAGCTCTCGAGTTCTCTCAGCGTGGATGGCTTGAGTGTCTCGAAGTCGATCTCGATCTCGTCAGGATTTGAATCCCTCAACGATGGCTCTCGAGATTGAATTATGTGCACAACACGGCCCAATTTATCGCCTAGAATCAAACATTTTATGTAAGAATCAAAATTATAAATTAATACGATCATACTACGATAAAACCACAGTCAATTTTACTGCACTTGATAAAAAAAGCGGGAAGAAACTTCCACTTTGGATAAAATAAGCACAGTCACATCTTTTGTAATCAGAGTTGCTACAGAGGTATGATTTCAAAATTCCATGAATTTTCCAGGTTTCCAGGTCTACTTTTGAAAAAAAATCCACGTCTATTTTTCAAAAAGAAAAAAAAAATCTAGTCAATTCCATTCAATTTCAAAACATTCGACTCACCGCAAACTAATTTTCCAAGAATTTCTTATGCAATTACAGGCCTCGAACTAACATCAGAGATAAAAAATAGTGTAAATAGTACGCAATGGAAAATTAACTTTAATTTTGAAGCATAATTTCATTAATAAGATAATTCTTTTCGGTTAAAAAGTCTAACATTATTAAATTTTTGGTTAAGAATTTAATTTTTGTTGTTCAAATTTGTCTTTGGTTCAAAATTGAATTATTTGGTTGAAAATTTCGCAATTTTGTTAAAAAGTTATACTTTTTGGTTGAAAATTCAACAATTTGATTGACATCTTTTTTCTTCCTTGACTAAAATTTTGTTTTTGGTTGAATAGTCAACTATTTTGTTAAAAATTTATTTTTTGTTTTGTTTCAAAATTCATCTCTGTAAAAATTGAACCTTCTTTGTTTTTTGGTTCGATTGAAAATAAATTTTTTGTTGAAAACTCAACTGTTTTGTAGAAAATTGATATTGTTGAAAATTCGTCTTTTTGGTTAAAAATTCTACTCATTGATTTAAAGTTGAACTACTTTCTTAAAAGTGAATTTTTTGGGTAGAAGATTCATAATTTTAGTTGAAAGTACGTTTTTTTTGGGTTAAAAATTAATTCTTTAACTTAAAATTTAACTAATTTGTTAAAAATTCAACTGCTTGTAGAAAATTAGTCCTTTTGGCTTAATAATTCAACAATTTGGTATAAAATTCAACTATTTTTTTTAATCATTTTTTTGGTTTGAAAATTCTTCTCTTGTTGAAAATTCAACTGGTTTGTACAAAATTTATATTTTCGGTTTGAAATATCGACATTTTGGTAAAACATTAAACTTTTTGGTAAAAAGTATTTTATTTATAAGTATTTTGTTGAAATTTATACTTTTTTGGTTAAAAATTCAACTTATTGATTTAAAGTTGAAATATTTTCATGAAAGTTAATTTTTGTTGTTGAACACTCATAAATTTAATCGAAAATTCGTTTTTTTTTTTGTTAGGAATTAATTTTTTCCCACTTAATATTTTACTTTTTTGTTAAAAATTCAACTGATTGGTTGAAAATTCAACTCTTTGGTTTAAAGTTGAACTACTTTTGTAGAAAATTCTTGTTTTTTTATTGAAAATTCTCTCGAATAAAAATTGAACGGCTCCATTTTTGGTTAAAAATATCTCTTTCAGTTTAAAAATTCAACTATTGACTTGAAAAATATTTAAATATTATTTAGTTGGAAATGTATGTAATTTGTTGAGAATTCATCTTTTTAGTAGAAAATTGATCTTCTTGGTGGAAAATTTAACTATTTGGTTAAAAATGTATGTATGTATGAAATCCTAAGAAATTATTTGAAAGCCCTTAAAAATGTGGAAATGTCGTTAAATTTCTTGGAATATTGTAAAATACCCTAAACTCTTGAATTCTTTGAGATATTTTAAAATACCCTGAAATCTATTAAAACCCCTTAAATTCTGTCGAAATCCTCTAAAATCCTTGTAAAACTTTCCAATTTTTTAAAATCCCTTTAAATCTTCAGAATTTCCTTATAATCTTTTGGAATCTTTTAATTTCTTTTGAATTCCTATGAATTTCTCAAATGTAAAAATTCTTGAAAATCTCATCAAATTCCTCAGAATTTTTAAAAATACTCGACATTCTTTAAAATTCTTTGAAATTTTTAAAATCACTTAAATCTTGTGAAATCCCATACAATATCTTGAAATCTGCAACGTCTTTCTAAATTCACTCAAAAATGATGAAATATTTAAAATCCTCTGTAATCCAGTAAGATCCCACAAAATCTGATCAAGCCTTTTGAAATCCCTCGGAATCCTTCATACATCAAAAAAATATTTTTTGGAAATTCCATGAAATCTTTTAAAATTCCCTGAAATCTATTAAAAACCCTTAATTGTTGTTGAAATCATTGGAAAATTTTCCAATTTGTTAGATCCCTTGCAATCTATAGAATTCTTTAAAATCCTACGAAACATTTTTTTTATTCCTTTAAACTATGTAGATCTTTGAAATCATCTGAGAGAGAGTAGGAAAATAGTTGCATCAGCGAGCAATTTGAGAAAATAGTAGCAGCAATGTCATTTTTTTAAAAAAGTAGCAAAATAGTTTCATCGTTAAAAAAGTCTCAATAGTGGCCTGACATTAATATAAAATTTCTTATAAGTACATGTCACATTTCAAGAATTCAAAGATTTTAAATATCTCATAAAGGCTTCTATACCAGATTTAAAAAGTGATCTAACCCTCGATCACATTATTCCTATTAATTAGAAAACAAAGAAAACAATTCGAAAGAATTTTTAAATTAAAAATTCACAAATAAGAACTAATATAATTATTGTTAAGGATTTGACATAGGCGCTACTGTAAAAATTCCAGTAAAACTGACAAAATTTCATGACTTTGCCAGGTCTTGTAGCAACCCTGATAATGTAATTCTAGATGTGAACTACCTCATTCTAAACTTGACCATGAATCTAGGCATCTAGGGTATTAATGCTCACCAGGTAATTTATTGATGTCCAAACTGAGTTGTCTTTTCTCGTCATACGACATGGGTTTGGCGTTGTCTTCATCCTCGGAGTCGAAAACGATCGGAGGCGGTTGGCTGCTGGCGTTTTTCTTTTTGTTTCCAGCAGACCTGCTATTCGCCTTCGGCCTCTTGGTCGCAGCATTCGCTGCCGCAGCTTTTCCAGGTCCTCGCCCTTTGCCTTTCGGCTTGGCATTGGTGGTGGTCGGCAAGTGATGACCCAGGTTCGCTGCCCCATGAGCCTTGTTAGGCCCGACCGCTATCGCTGGATGATGAAGATCGCCTCCCATGCCACCAGGCATCTTCATATCTCCCGCACCCATTGGGACACTTCCTATACTAGCAGATGCACTGTCAGACACATTTGGAATGCCACCACTCGGCTTCATAAGTTCTTTCATGGCACCACTGTGACTGCCAATGAGGCTACCACTTTTATTACTCATTGGCTTTGATTTTGGTTTATCCGGTTTCTTCTTTTTACTCTTACTCTTCTTCCCGCTCTCCACCAATTTTTTCATCTGCTCCTGCATCGCTTTCAGCTGTAACGAACAATCGACCACGTTAGAAATTCGAACACTGAGGATTATTGCGATTTGGAATACTCTTTACAGACTTCACAGCCCAAAATGCTCTCAAAACCGGGGAAGTAGGGTATTTTTCCCGAAAAAGAGGGTAATGGATTCGTTTGAATTAAATTAATGTATAAGTACCATATTAAATTCTACATAAAACGTTTCTACCAAAAGAGATCAATTTTCAACAAAACAGGTGCATTTTCGACCAAAAAAATATGACTAAAAAAATAATTAAATTTTCAAACAAAACAGTTAAATTTTCAGCCAAAAAATCTAATTATCTAGCCAAAAATGTAAAATTAAATGAGACAGTTGAATAATCAACCAAAAAGTTCATTTTCAACCAAGGTAAATGAATTTACAACCAACAAAGATGTATTTTTAACCAAATAGTTGAATTTTCAACTAAAAAAGTACGTTTTCAACCAAATAGTTAAATCTTTAACCACAGAGATGAATTTTTAACTAAATTTATAAGTCAACAACAAAATCAATTTTTAACAAAGTAGTTCAACTTTCAATCAACTAGTTGAATTTCCAACTAAAAAAGTTGAAATCTCAACATAAAATATATGCAGTTGATATTTCAACCAACGAAGATTTTCATTTTAAATCCAAAACAGTTCAATTCAACCTAAAGCGACGATTTTTCCACAAAACAGTTGAATTTTTAACGAAAAAATATAAATTTTCTACCAAAAATTGAATAGTTAAATTTTGCAGTAAAAAAATGAATTACAAACAAATTTTTGAACAAAATAATTTAATTTTCAACCGCAGAGATTAATTTTTAACTAAAATGATAAATCAACAAAAAAAGAATAATTTTTAACAAAGAAGTTCAACTTGCAACCAAGTAGTTGAGTTTTTAACTAAAAGAATTAATTTTCTACCAAAACAGACGAATTTCTGACAAAATGTATAAATTTTTAATCAAATAGTTGAATTTTCAATTAAAAAAGATAAATTTTCAACAAAAAAATGGAATAGTTACATTTTTACTTAAAAAATGAATTTTTTACCAATAAAGTTGAATTTTAAACTAGATGTCAATTTTTAACAACAAAAAATGAATTTTTAACAAAGTAATTACAAATTTTAACCACACAATTGAATTTTCTACAAAACAGTTCAATTTTTACCCCGAAAATGTGAAATTTCAGCAAACAAAATAGCATTTTTTTAGCCAAAATAATAGATTTTCTGCAATTAAAAAATAGATAGATAGAGAAATATAAATAAATAGATAAAACATACATATTTTCAACCAAACAGTTGAATTTTTTATTAAAAAAAAATCAACAGAAAATGGAATAGTTAATTTTTCACCTTAAAAAATTAATTTTCAACATAAAAAAAACTAAGTTTGAACAAAATAGTTTAATTTTCAAACAAAAAATAAGTTTTTAACAAGGTATTTCAATTTTTGACCAAATAGTTGAATTTTCCCTTTAAAAAATTATTTTTTAACGAAACAAAAAAAATTTCAACAAAAAAAAAAGAGTTTTTAACAAAGTTATTCAACTTTTGACGATATAGTTGAAATTTCGGGCGAATAAATGAATTTTCTACAAAAAAATTCAATCACATGCTTAAATTTTCAACGAAGAGTATTAATTTGCTACAAAAAAAAATTTAACAAAATGCATGAATTTTTAACCAGAAAAGTAAAATTTGCAAGAAAAAATGGAATAGTTAAACTTTGAATTAAAATTTTCTTTTTACCAAAAAAGTCGTATTTTCAAACAAAATGATAAATATTCACCAAAAGAAGTTGAATTTCTAACCAAAGACATGAATTTCGAACCAAAAGAGATGAATTCTGAAGCAAAAATATAATAGTAGACTTTTCAACTGAAAAGAATGAACTTTCAATCAAAAATGGTTGGATTTTCTCATTAGGTTCTATTAATTCAGTACGCATTTAAGCGAAAAAAAAAGATAAAAAAGGGGAGAAAGAGGAAAATAGAGGAAAGAGTGTGAAGTCTGTGTTTAGAAAGACAAATAATGATTTTCGTTTTCAATTTACCTCTTCTTGTAAGGCAATCAGCTTCTGGGTACGTTCTTCATCAGAATCTTCACTTTCGGATGAACTTTCAGACCCCGAACTGCTGTCACTTGCGCTACTATTTTTTATTCCTACCACTCCTCCTAAAGGTTCGTCGGGTATTTTCGCGTACCTCATCTCGAAGACATCTTGTAATTTTCTAGCCATAGCGACTACGTCATGATCTGGAGGATTGTACTTGTAACAATTGGTAAATATGAGCCGTACATCGCTCGCAAATTCTTGACCTGTTTTATATTCTCGACTATCCATTTTCGTCTAAAAGTAAAAAGGATATTGTTTTCAAAAACGCCTTCTAGCCTACTGGAAAGATTTAAACAAAACTGAAAAAAGGGACGAACGTACTTTTACAGTTCCTAGATCCATAGGCTTCTTGATGATGTCATGGTAGTCATGAAGGCCTAGAAGATCTGCGTCCACGGGCTTATAGAAAGGCCATGCATAACCCTAGACAAAAATAAAATTATTATTTGCATTTCCACTAATTTTAAATAGATTAAACATGGTATTCAATAGTTACCGAGTGCTTTTTAGAAAAGAGCTCCTTGAGGATTTCGTTACAAGATTTCAGAGCTTCGGAAAGCTTCTCTTTTGATTTGCCGCCGGGGTGTTGAGGCTGCAAGAGTGACTTGAATTTAATAATTATATTTTGAAACTTGAAACGTTATAGATTGGGTTTGCTAACTTTTGTTATTAGATTTATTTACTAGTATATTATGCATTCAAAAAAAAAATTTTATAGCAATTTTTAAATAAAAATTTGAACAAAAAGCGGTAGGACGTCACAAATAAGGGACAATGATAAAAATGGTTAAGTACCTGTTGGGCTATAGCGCCTATCATGGGCATAGCCTGATGGTAAGGCACCATGCCATCGTCAGCTTGCCTCGTTGGCTGAAACAGCCCCATCATCAACCCTCTGTTAGTACGTTAATTTAATGACATGATAACGCATGCAAACACAAAGGGCAGTCTTACACTTTTGGACGATATAACGCTTACAAAATGACTAAGGATGCACTAAATTTGCGTTCTACTTGGTTTTTTTTCTCTTCTTAACTAAAGATATAACAAATAGGAATTGTATTTAAATTTCAAAACAGTAAGTGTACCAGTGTTATAGTTGGAATAAAAATATTGTTTCAACATTGTTACACTAATGAGTATAATTTTGACGAGTAAGCTCATTTAACATACGGAATAATTTAATAAAACTCATACGCTAATGCCCAGAATTACAAAATTAGGTAACTAGACGCGATTCAGAGAAAAATAAATTCAAACTGATTAAATTTGTAACATTTGGAGCGAATTTATAAAAAAATGTGTTGAGTGGCAGTCTTTTATGACCATTGAATTCTAAATTCATCACAAGAAATGACAAAAGACAGGGTTTCCATTCGCAAGAAGATATATGAATTCGCTTCACTTTTGGTTTCCTCAGAATAAATAATAATCCAAGCAAATCATGGCCAAGTTCTTTCACCCTAACCCAACAAGTGTAAAATCTAACATTACACTAAATTCGGGCATTTCAGCCAGAGTAGATGAGAGATATCTAAACTTTTAAAGGTGTATTCCGAATCGACTGTAGATTCTTGATAAAATGATAAAGAAACCCTTGTAAAACAATTTCAGTTCTCGTAAATATTTGTGATTAAGTCAATTAAATTCCTTGTACGACACGTTTTTGATATGGATTATATTTTTCATCAAGAAATAGTATCAGGAGTCTCAGGGCGCCTACTCAAATCCTGGAAAAAAATTTCTTGCCAATTCCAGGTTTTTTCGAGATATAATTTTTCATAGTACAGAACCATTCAAATATTTCGCATTTTTTAAAACAATTGAGTAGGAATACGTATACAGTTTCATGAGTATATTATAAATATGTAAGGTTTTTTTTTTGTTTCTAAGGATTCAATTAATATGTTCAATTTAGAAAGCCTGGACAAATTATACTACAAGACATTCTTAAATATGTTAATTAAATAATATTAATACTACTCATTTCTTGAATTTGTCCATGAATTTGAATACAAATTCTAACCATTTTTATCGTATCTTCTTAATACGTACAATTCAGTGCATATTTAGGTAAAATTAATGTGGGTACTGTATTAAATTCAATTTAAACAGCTACAAATTCCTAACTTTTCAAGTAAAAATATTGTATTTTCAACAAGATAAATGAATTGTTAAACATACAATTGAATTTTCAACCAAAAAGATGAATTTTCTACCAAAAATGAAGATTTTTCAACAAAATACATGAATTTTCAACTGAATAGTTGAATTTGCAAATAAAAAAAATGAAAGTTCAACCACGAAGATTAATTTAAAAAAAAGAATTCACAACAAAATACATAAATTTTCAACTAAAAAAGATTAACTGAAAACCAAAAACTGAATAAATTTTCATTTATAAAAGTTAATTTTCAACCAGAGATGAATTTTTAACTCAAATGACCGAATATTTAATTGGAATAGTTACATTTTCAGTTTTAAAAACAGTACTAATTTTCAACCAAAGAAAAATGTAATATTCAACTGGCGTAGTTAAATTTTCAGTTCAAAACATTAATTTCAAACTAAAATAAAAACGAATTCGTAACAAAATAGATAAATACAGTAATATAAAGCTACCTTTACAAAATGAATCATTATTATTCAATTTTACATTTTTAAAAAATTAGGTACTCTCGAAAAATTTCCACGGCTTTAAAACAAATTCCCTGACATTTCCATGCAAATAATCCACTAGAAAGTTCCAAATAAGGAATAATAGCGAATTTTTCGTTATTTTGGTACGAAATAATTTTTCAAAAAATGAAAATGGTTCTTAAAATTAGTATTTACAATTATAAATATAATCTAAAAACTATAAAGCAATAAAAACATCTGCATACATCGATATTGTCATTAAAGTTGAAAAAAATCATGTTGTTACTTGATTAAATAATATTTTAATGATTTATAACGATTTTTGTTGGAATGAAAAGAATTCTAAAAGTTAGTTCTTACGCCTAGAACTATCCTGCGAATGCTACGCAGCATAAATAAAATTCTTATACATTGTAAAATGTCATCATTTAAATAAATGCTTTAAAATCACGACGTTAGGCTGCTTTTTGGACATATTTTAATCCTATTGGTTGGTATTTTATGGGAAAAATATTCGCACTATAGACAAATAATTACCGGGGGGGGGGGAGTCATTTTTTTCACTTTTGTGTGGATAGACTATCTGTTTTTGGCTTTCAAGACTCTTTCAATAAAAATAAATAAAAGTTGTCTACTACAGTTTTGATAGCCCGTTTCATCGATTGTTTTGAAATAATAAATATTTAACTTTGGAAACGGTAATCGACAGAATTTTTTTATTTTAATAATTAATTTATTATTATTAATTAATTAATAATTAATTTATTATTATTAATTAATTAATAATTAATTAATTTAGTTAAATAATTCAGAAATATTTTTTAATTACATTAAACTAAAATATCTAAGAAAAAGCAGTCTTAAACAGTAAAAAGTCCGGAGTTATTATAATTTATTTTAATTCAATGACAATTTACGACATATAATTTTCTTTATTGCTGCGTAGTTTTCACAAGATAATAATGATAGATGTAAGTACTAACATTTAGAATCCCTTCCACCAATAAAAAATCATTTCCAATCAGAAAAATATAATTTAATCAAGTAAAAAGATGATTTTTCTCCTTCTTTCAACTTTGATGACAATATACGATGTTCAAGAATTTTTTTATCGATGCAGTTTTTGGAGGATACTTATAGTTACAAATAATCATTCTCCAAAATTTAACGAAATTTTCCATATAATTACACTATTTTAACCCACTACTTTTAATAATTTATTTTCAGTGGTGCAAACTTTTTACTTTGAAATATTCAAAATAGAATTGTTTAAATTGACGAATGTAATAAGAAACAATTCTAAATTTTAAGCATTTAAAATTAAAAATTTTGAACGTTATGAATAAATAAACGCTTTAAATATTAAAGCCTTCAGATCCAAATTAATTCGATTAAAGAATTTTAACTTTGAAATCAAACCATTTTGCATACTTCAATCTGATAGTATTAAACTTTAAACAAAAATTGATTAAAAAAAATTGAAAGTGACTCGCTGACAGTCTTGAAATAAGCATTCAAAATTATTATTTAAAGTTCTAAACTAAACAATATTTATTTCATATGACATCAATGGAATGGTTCAATTTTAAGTACTTAACATAAAAAATCGAAATATGTATACAATTTCGCGATATTATAAATGGTTTTTTCCAGTCCTTGCAAATATCTAAATGGTTAAAAATGGTACTATTTATCAAGGTTGTCCAAAAAAAAGTTGCACTGTATCCTAAATTGTTCCTTTTTTCGTCAACAAATTAAAAAAAGTCGCTGTTTACATTTTTTAAACCAAAATGTCGTGTTTAAGCAACAAATTCTTTTAATATTTTCTTAAAATAGATTTAAGTTTCTATTTATGTTGTAAAATAATCTTGTTGATAGAAAGAATGCATTAAATTAGTATATTTTGGTATTTTTGAATGATTTATGTTATTTATTCAAACACACATTAACGCATCGCTGCGATCGTAAAACATATTTATTCATGCGAATATATCATTTTCATGTAGCTTAATTTTTGCCATTATTATCCGATTTGCTTCATCTTTGGTACAGAAATTTTGTACAAAAATGAACAAATTCGACTACAGTACGTTTAAATTAAAAAAAAATATCTTTTTTTGCTATGAAAAATGGTCAACCCTACTATTCATTTGTAAAATTAAATAGTTGTTTTCAGATTCGTGAAAGTAACTTTATAAAAGGCCAAGTAATTTCTTAATTGTAAGAGTTTTTAAGAATTTAATTCATATTTAAATTAAGAAGCTCTGATATTGATTATAGAATATTCTTAAATATATTCATTTGAAATTAATTTCTTCAATTTGTTCTCAAAGTCCATGAATTTGAATCATTTAAAAAAATTACCTTCATACTTGAAGTACAATGCTTTGCTTTCTGACATATTAATATTTTTAGGGTGTCTAATCGACGGATGATTTTAAATTTCTGGTCATTTACAGTTTTCTCCCGATAAATACTTAATTTTTCCGGTCAGTTTAAAAGAGTTCTAAAAGGTTTCTGATTTGAAATAATTCTGAAGTTGAGCAGGGATTTTTTTTTAATTCTCTTATTCTAAATCAGAATGAAAATTATTTTCCAAATTCCAGTTTCACGTCAAAATTCTCTGATCCAAGCCAGATTATAATTTATCACGAAAATTCCCTATCCTAAAGTCGTAATTGCAATATTTTACAGAAATTTCCTATTCAAAAGTCAAAATTATAATTCTTCACTGATATTCCCTTCCTCTAAGTCTAAATTATAATTACATACGGAAATTTCCTGTTTCAAGTCATGATTACATTTATTTTCAAAAATTCCCTATTCCCAGTCAGATTTATATTTATTTATAAAATTTTCTAATATATCTGAGGAACAGGGTGACTCTGACTCTCATGGTAATTCCTCTGTTACAAGATAAAGTTATTCTGTATGAAATTCTATGTACCACATTCAAAATTATAATTATTTCCGGTAATTTTTGTTGTATTTGATTTCTTTATTCTCAGTCCAAACTCAGAATTATAATTTTTCAAGAAAATTCCCTATACCAAGACGGAATTAGATACATTCCCAAAATTCCTGTTCCAAGTCAGAATCACATTTATGTACAAAATTTTCTATTATAATTTAAAAGTATAGGAACTCCCCTTTTTCAAAATTTGGAATTCTAAAGTGAACCTGAAATGAAATTATAATTCTTTACGAAAATTCCCAATTCTATCTCAGAAATATAATTCTTTTCGAAAATTTCCTGTCCCAAAGTCAAATATGTAATTCCAATCCTTGATTACGTTTATTCCCAAAAATATTCTGACTTGGAACGGTTTTTTGTTTAAATTCCCTACTTCTAAATTAGATTTAAAGTACTTTTCCAAAATTCCCGTGTTTTATGTCGAGAATTCCCTGTTCCAAGTAAAATTATAGTTCTTTACAAAAATGTCCGCTTCTATCGCTGGATTATAATACTTTTAGAAAATTCCCTGTGCCAAAATCAAAATTCTTTACGGGAATTCCCTGCCCCAATCGTCAAAGTTATATTTCTTTACGGAAATTCCCTACCGCAAACTAAAAATTATAATTCTTTACTAAAATTCCCTGTCCCAAAGTAAAACTTAAAATTATTCACGTAAATTTCCTGTCCCAAACTCAAAACTATATTTCTTTATTGGAATTCTATTTCACAACTTAGTTTTTTCGAAAAATTCCCTGTTCAAGTCAGGATAATCGTAATGCTTTGTGCGATTTTTTTTTTAATATTTATTTTCTGTCCCAACTCCGAATTATAAATCTTTTAGAAAATTCCCTGATATTCCCGTTTATTTCGATTCCTCGGTCGGTGGATACCCTGATTTTGAATACAAATATTTTCCTGATGTGAGATACTATAAAGTTACTTTAACAACTAATAACTTGGAGAAACCCAATAGTTCGCGTGTCAGATGGTACCCTTCAGGCGTATAATATCCTAGTATCAACCCTGAAATAAAAAGCAAAGAATACACAAACCCCTACCTTTTTAATCTGCCTTCCAGATTCTCTTCTCGTCGGGATCTTGGCATTCTTAGGTTCCATGGGGTTGTAAATGGGATCGAAAGAATTAGCGGTGGGCGTCGTGGTATCGGCCTTTCTCTTCACTCCTTTTCTCACTTTGGCAGGCTGCGAGGGTGGCATGACGGGGGGCGCCGTGGGAACTTGTGGTGCTGGGGGAACGGCGGGGGCCGCCGGCGGCTCTATCGCGGGCTGCGCGTGATAGCCGGTGGTTGGAGGAATAACCTGTTGCGGCAAGGAGTTGTGAGTGGCCATGGAGGTGACACCTATGCTCGAGGGAGGAGCGATGGTCGTAGTGTTAGTGCTCCCAGGTACGGAAACTGGCGCCTGGGTGCCGAGGGGTGGCATCGGCATGACTACCGTCGTTCCTGCGGTTGTCGACGAGGGTGTCATGCTGTTGGGGACGCTGGAGCTCACAGCTGCTGCACCTTGGGACGAGGGTCGCCCACGACCTGGGCCACCAGTACTTGCTGGTACGGGACCCGTTGCCGGGGCACCCACTCTACCAGGTTTTTTCCCTTTCGGCCCTTTTGGGGCGGGCGGGTCAAGCTCCACCTCATCTTTTGGCATGTGCGACACCTGTAATATCAATTCCAATTAGATCACCGTTTTCATTTATATTTTCAAGATCAGAAGTACAGACTTCGCAGCACCAAATTATTTTAAAACAAGGGAAATAGGGTGATATTTCACGAAAATAGGGGGATAAATTCTTTTCAATAAAATTAATGTAGGTACCATATTTCTAAAATGTCAGGCCTAAATATGCTGCAGATGAATTTTTAACCCGATAGTTGAATTTGCAACAAAAACAAAATCATTTTTAACCAATTGCATTTACACCTAAATAGTTAAACTTTCAAGCAAATCAGACAAATTAAAAAAAAAAAAATTGAATGTTCAACCAAAAAAGATTTTTCAGTCGAGAGAGAAACCAAATTCGACAAAATTGTTAAATTTTCAAGCAATACCATCCACTTCTCTACAAAACAGTAGAATTTTCAATTCCGAAATATAAATTTTCAACAAAAAGGTCATTTTCAACCAAATAGTTGAATCTTCAACCGAGAACACTTATTTTCTACCAAAAAAGCCGAATTTTCAACAAAAAAATTCCACCAAATAGTTGAATTCTCAACTAAAAAAGATCAATTTTCTATTAAAAATGAAATAGTTACATTTTCAGTTAAAAAAAAAAATAATTTTCAAGGAAATACATGAATCTTCAACTCACAAAGACGAATTTACATCAAAATACTTGAGTTTTCAAGCTAAAAAAAAGTCGAATGTTATAAAAACTATTTGACTTTTGAACGCGAAAAGATGAATTTTCAACAACAAAATAAAAAAAAAATAATTTTTAACCAAGAAAGATTTCTTTGTCAATAAAGGAAGCAAATTCGACCAAATTCTTAAATTTTCAAGTCAAAAAGTCGAATTTTCTACAAAACAGTTGAATTTGCAACCCCAAAATAAGTATGCATTTTCAACAAAAAAGTTCGTTTTCAACCAAACAGTTGAATTTTAAAACAAAAAGCATTATTTTCTACCAATACAGCCGAATTTTCAACAAAATAGATGAATTTTCCACCAAATAGTTACATTTTTAACTAAAAAATATCAATTTTCAACTAAAAGACCATTTTTTTTAACCAAAAACGGAACAAAAGACAAACAGCAATGAATTTATAAGAAAAGATTTTAGTTTTTAAGCTAAAAAAATTCAAATGTTTTAGAAATCATTAGACTTTTAATCCCGATAAGATGAGTTTCCAACTTTAAAATTACCCACAAAATAGTTCAATTTTTAACTAGAAAATCTGAATTTTCAACCAGATATTATGAATCTTTAAACACAGAAAAAGAATTTTTTTTACAAAGTAGTTCAAGTTATAAATAAGCAGGGGAAATTTCTATTAACGGGGATTAATTTTCAACAAAAGAGTTGATTTTTCAACCAATAAACATGAATTCTCAACGAAAAATGTAATAATCCTTCAACCCAAAAAATAAACTTTTAACAAAGCCCGATTATATGAACCGATTATATGAATTTTCAACAAAAAAGTAAATTTTCGAGAAAATGTGTGCAACTTTTAAGCAAGTAGTTGGATTTCCTACCAAAAGATATGAATTTTCAACAAAAGAGTTGAATTTTCAACCAATTAAGATGAACTCTCAAGACCTTAGGTAAAATTACTTTTGTGAAGAACAACTTTTCAAGAGCTTGCGCCATGAACATTATTTTCTACCAAAAAGCCGAATTTTCAACAAATTACATGGACTTTCCACCAAACAGTTATATTTTCAATTAAAAAAAAAGAACTTTCAATCCCAAAAAAATAAATTTTTAACGAAGTTCCACTTCTGGATTTTTTTACAAAACAGTTGAATTTTTAACCCAAAAGAGTTGATTTTTCAAACAATAAACATGAATTCTCAACAGCTTACGTAAAATTACCTTCGTGAGGAACAACTTTTCGAGAGCTTGCGCCATGACAACAACGTCCTCGCCTGGCTTGTTGTAGACGTAGCAGTTGGTGAACATCGTATTGAAATCTTGAATACATTCTTTGGCGCTCCAATAATAATTATTCTCCAAACGTTTTTTGATTGTGCCCAAGTCCATAGGTTGCTTGATAATTTTGTGGTAATCCTAGAACAAAGAAGAGAGAATATCATGTACCCAGGTCTACTTTGTTTCGTTTGATACAAGTTTCATAGAGGATATACGTACTGGCAAATTGAGCTTTTTCGCATCTACTGGCTGCTGGAAAGGCCAAGCGAATTGGTGTTTCCATACTGCTTTAAGTACACCCTTGTGGAGGTAATGTGTTTGATTGGTATTACGACCCGGTCGGTTTGGGGGCGGCACAACAGGAGGTTGTACAATCCCGTTCACTGGCTCCACGGGCGGCTCGTCTCGTGGAGGTGGTTCTCGAGCAGTAGCAGCCGGCGTAGCCGACGCCCGACCAGGTGCACTCGTCTGCATTAATTAAGATTTTAATCATCAATTTTCAAATTCAAAACATTTTTTACAACTATACTTCTTAAACTAGATGGAGCAAAGATGATAAACACCACCATTTCTCTAAAACGAGAAGATATTTTTCTACATTTAATCTTGATCTCTACTGTACTAAGTTTTATTTGAACCTAAAATTCAGAAGATATCAAATTAACTTAAACTAAGAGCACTACAACAATTTAATCTAGATTAAATTGTTGTCCACATTATTATTAACAAAACATTTGGTTAAGGAAGTGTTTAGAGCATGCTAGGTTTATTTTTCAAACAAAGGGTAATATATCGATATTGGATAACAGGCAGTAAAATACTAGTCAATATTATAGACTTCACTGTCTGAATTTTTAATTTTCATATCTAACTTTGGATCATGCAATGAGCGAATCAGGCTGCTAAATATTTCAAGTCCTTAGTAAATATATAACCATTTCCAAACGACGAATCCCGTGTTGTCAAAATATAAAATAGGAGAAAATTAGTTCAAAATGAAACTTGCGGAATATTTCATAAACAGTATATTCAAGTAAAAGGCTGATTCTTCCTAAATATTGTATCCAAGAATAGATTCTAAAGATTCAAAGGATAGACTCAGATCTTCCAAGAATTCCAACCTTATTATTCTCATAAGTTCCAAGCAAGTATTTGAACTATTTTTTCAACAAAATTATCTTCTGAATGCAAATACAGGTTCAGTATAAACAATATTGAAAGCTAAAATTACAATCTACACTTCCCGATGAAAACCAAATTGAATCAGTCACAGATAAATGCAAAATCAGTTCACAGGAAGTCTCACCTTCGGTATATTACACAGCCTTTCTCGCTCCTCCACATCTAACTGTAATTCATACATACTATTCAGTCAAACCGGGTAAATTTCTAGAATGCCTCATAAAGAATCGAGCATTACAGCGAGCATATTTTACAAGATCGTGCAGATATCGGCACTTTTATAGTCAACTAGATTTGAAGAGTAATACAAGAATCGAGGACAAAACGTGACGAGTTAAGGAAAATACACGACTTTCGAAGAGAATTGATTGTAGAGACACTCTTGGAACGGAAATATACGTAGGAAAATTAAGAGTTCCGGGTGTTGATTTCGCGAATGATTACAGATTCCCGATTCCTGACAGTAAATTTTAATTCTCCCGAATTAGGAGTTATTTATTTGATTTTTACTAAAAAATATAAACGTTTTAATTTAACGACGTTTCATTTTGAATTACAATATCAGGGTTGCTACAAAATACCAGTGTGTAAATTCCCTAATCGTTATACATTTTTCTTTTAGGTAATTATAACCTTACACCTAGGAGTTCAAAAATATTAATGCAAAAAAATTTGATCTCTAAATTTATGTTAAACACTTTTAATGACAACAATCATACAGAATCAGGGTCTCTACACGATGGATGATTTAAAACTCCCGGTCAATTTAAAAGAGTTCAAAAGATTTCTAAAAATTTCAAGAGATTTTTAAACATTTTAAAAGATTTCAAAGATTTCTGTATTTGAAGAGGGAATTTTGGAAAAGAATTATAATTTTGAGTTGGAACATCAGATCATTTTTGGTCACAAGAATTACAATTCCGATTTGGAACAACAAATCTGGTAAGAGGAGTCTAAACTATAATTCTTTATGGAAATTACCTGTTCTAAAGCTAAAATTATATTTCTTTACGCACAATGTCCTGTTCCAAGTGAGAATTGTTTTTATTTACAACATTTTCAAATTCTGATTTGGAACAGGGATTATTTTCCTAAATTCCCTCTTTATAAATCGGAATTAAAATTATTTTCCAAAATTTTCCTTTATATGTCAAACATTACCTGTTTCAAGACAAAATTATAATTCTTCATGGAAATTTCCTGTTCCACAGTGAAAATTATAACTCCTTACGTAAATTCCCTGTTCCAAATCACAATTAAATTCATCTCCAAAATTCTCTGTTCCAAGTCAGATTTATATATTTATTTACAAAATTTTCGATTATAATTCACAAACATAGTACCGCCTTTTTTTTTAAATTTGGAGGGAAGTTTCAAATTCTGGCAAATTTTTCTTTGCAAAAAACAAGAATGTTTAAATTCAAACAAATTCTGATTTGGAACAAGGAATTTTAAAATTCAGACGAATTCTGACTTGGAACAGAGATTGTCTTTGGAAATTACCTCTTTATAAATAAGAATTAAAATCATATTTTTATATTTAATTTATCTACACCACGTCAAAACTCGGAATTATAATTCTTTTAGAACATTCCCAATACTAAGTCAGAATTAAATTCCTTTTGCAAAATCCCCCGTTCCTAGACAAAACTATATTTATTGACAAATTTTTTTATTATAATTCACGAATATAATAACACCCTTTTTCTAAAATTTGATAGCGGGAAATTTCAAATTCTGGCAAATTTTCATTAGCAAACAAAAAAAAAAGACTAATTTCAAACAAATTCTGATTTGAAATGCGGAATTTTCAAAATCAGACGAATTCACACTTGGAACAGGGATTGTTTTTGTTAATTTCCTTTTTATAAATCAGAATAAAAATTATTTTCTAAAATTTCCCCTTATCAAAAATTACCTGTTCGAAAACAAAATTTTAAGTAATTCCACCGACTAAAAAACTGTTTACTATTATAATTCAGACATAGTAATTCTCGTCTTTTACAAAATTTAGAAGAGGAAAGTTTTAAATTGCGACAAATTCTGAGTTGGAACATGGATTTTTTAAATTTTCCCTCCTAAATCCAAATTAAAATTCTTTTCCAAAATTTCCTGTTCCAAGCCAAATTATAATTCTACACGGAAACTCTCTGTCCTAGATTGAAAATTATAATTCTTAACGAAATTTCTTGTTCTAAAGTAAACCAAAAATAAAAATTATAATTCTATTAGAAAGTTCCCTGTCTCAAAGTCAAAATTCTATTTTTTTGTGTGGAAATTGCCGGACTCAAAAGTCAAAATTAAAATTCTTTACGAAAGTCCATGTTCCAAAGTAAATATGGTAGTTTTTTCTGAAATTCCATGTCTAACTCAGAATTATGAAGCTTTCAGAAAATTCCCTGTTCTGAAGTAGGAATTATAATTCTTTACTGAAATCCCCTATCCCAATTCAGAATTAGAGTAATAAAATATATGAAACCACTTTTAATTTGCACATTAGTACATTCGAGAGAAAAATCCCGGTCACTAAATCAAATTCCCGGTGATTTCCCGATTAAGGATTTTTTTAAATTCTCAATTCTTTCAGGTTTTCCCTTACCAGTTTTAAACTCCCTGTCTTTCCAGGATTCCGTGACCTGTAGCAACCCTGGTTATTTAGGATTGTTGACTTTTAAAACGGACACGTTCAAATACTTCTAAACTTATTAAATTCTGAACTTGAAATTGCCTACTTTCGAAAGTTTAACTTTCCCAGTCCAATGGACACCCTGGTAGTCTAGATTCTTACTTTAAAAAAAATACAAGGGCTTCAAGCTATTGAATTTCCGAATAAAATTCGTCTTCTACTTTGTAATTAGACAGTCTGCAATCGCAGTTAGTAAAATTAGTGGATAATTAGTAGTCAAGCTGCATTCGGTGTAAGTCGATACCAATATCACAAGAATCAATACTCACAGAGTTATTTTGCGAGATCGTGTCCACCTGCTGCATCTTGGTTTCTTTTCTGAAACAAACAAGAAACGGTTAAAAAAAAAATACAACGCTGAGGAGATCCTTCATGCTAAAAATGATTGCAATTTTAGTTTATAAGCTTACATTCGATGTTAAGTATGTCTGTATATGCGGTGTAATCGGAAAATGCATTCTGGGTTTTATGATAACTTATGATTTCGCTAGGATGCATAGTTTGGATTAAAGCGGGACCTGATCGGCAATTTTCACCTACCTTTCCGACATGTATGGTACATAAATGCTACGTAGCAGGTAACTGCTTTACATTGATGATTGTCGCTACGAGGCTTCATCAACAACTGAGTTGGCAAGGGTATACCCTGAATTGAGCATCGCAGCTCTCTAATTGCTTGCCAAGACGATTGGGCTGTGACCAGGGAGATCGATGCTGAGGAGGCATAACACTACTCAAGCCTACCAAATGGTAGTTGCTCGAATGTCAGCCCTGTGTTCTCTTGTGACTCGTCTTGCCTCCAACCAAGTCTCGCGACATTAGCAACATCTGAATAACATAAGAGGAACCCAACTTATAACAAACATAAACAGTTCAATTATTATAGACAAAACTAGCATGTAAATCAGATTTCTTTCAGCCGTCAACTTAGGGTCTTTTCAATTTTAAGGATGCTGCAAACTGATGACTAGAAATTATTGCTGGTCATCCAGTTTGCAGCATCCTTAACATTGAAAAGACCCTAAATTCATTTTTTTTCAAACTAAGTACTAAGTCAGCGTATACTACATTTATAATATTTCAAGAGGTTGTAATTATCAAACTGAAACATCCGCAGATTGAATCTACAGTGTGGAATGTCGAAAAACAAAATTATGGAACTATATGGAAAAGTAGTTTACCAGGATCCTGCAAAAGTATAATTAATTTAGTGTTGATTGATGAAAGCCTTCGAGACTTGGCAAAATGGACTTTAAAACATTATTTTCGTGTATGTCAATTTTTTTAGCTTTTTGATTACCGTTCTTACACGATAATTTATGTTTAATGGACCCCTGTTTTAAAAACACAGTTTTAAAATCTACAGGAATGACGAGAGAATTTTTACAGGTGTTTGAAGTTTTTCTTCGTAAATGTAAGCACAGTAAATTTGTGAAAATTTGAGTATTGCGTTTTTTAAATTAAATTTCTCAGACTTATCAAATCTTTTTTCAATGTACTTTCACCATTAAAAAAGCCTCAAATGCCTGGAAAAATTCTTTCGTCATTCCTGTAGATTAAAATTTTTTTACACAGGGGTCCATCAAACACAATGTATCGTCTAGAGATCGTTAAACAAAAAGCTGAAAAAATTAGAGACGTAAAAAATACACATACAGGAAAATACAAAAACTAGGGAAATAAGAATTTTTTAAGACACATTTTGCTAACGTTAGAGTTGAAGGCTTTCATCAATCAGCAACAAAACAAATATACTTTTCAGGGTTCAAACACACTAGACTAGATTGTCAAGGGTACAGTACTTTTTCACATAGTAGTTCCAATTTTGATAATTTTGTTTTTTTCAACCCATTCTGCAAGTCATTTTTGATAGAAGAAATTCAAACACTTTAAATTTGATCACTTCGTTTACAATTAATTTCTTAACTAGTTCACATTCCCATATTGCACAATTTTAAAGATTTCCTGTCAACAGTTCTTAAATAATGACTGTTGAATTATGTTGATCAATTTTAAACTTTCAAGTTTCAAATTAAATTAATTAACTCATTTACGTGACACTACGGTGATTAAAACAAAAAATTATTATTTTCGCATCTGAACACGCACACTAGCCTAAGTTGTACCTTTTTAATAAAAAAATAAAGAAAAATCGGATATGATTTAAAGGTCCCCTATTTGAGTTTTGTATTTTTTTATTGATTTTTCGTTGTTTTTATTTTCTCAGTGTCTGAAAATGCATGTTACATTTACTGATTGCACTTTTTTTAAATTGACATACCGTATGTCAAATTCTTACAGAAAAACGTAAAACAAGACAAAATTATATTTTTCTCAAAAATTTAGTTTAAAAATTCGCATTTAATGATGTACAATTATGGTATTGTAAAAGGGAATAATTCTATATATGTAAAAATTTAATACAAACATTTCCAAGACAGTGAGAAAATAAAAACATCAAATCAAGTAAAAGGACAAAACTCAAATAGGGGACTTCTAAATTATACCCGACTTTTATTTTAAGAAACGATAATAAATAATAATAATAAATTATTATAATAAAAAATAAGCAATAAGAAACAAAATTAGATCAGAATTAAACTAAATTAATTGGAGTTCAATTATTTCATTTGTGAACCATATTGCAAAACATTTAAAAATTAATAATTTCAAAAAAAAAATAACAAATTCAATTCGACGTTTCATTTCGAAGAAAACTGATTGAACAAAAAGTGTAAAAATCACAAAAAAGGCACAACTTGTGGGCACAATTTTGTTGTTTACCTACAGTTTATATAATTGTTTTGAAATTATATCAAAATCAAGTTGCAAAAAGTTCCCGAAAAATCACCCCTAATAGCTTTAACAGATCCAATACCAAAATAGTTTTTTTTGTGTGTACATTTTTTCAGTTTCCCTCATTGAACATTTAAGCCTATTCAATTGTAAATTATCAAATTTTAAACGAATTTAACCTTAAAAGTTTCCAATTCTTAATTATTCAAGCTAAAGTTGTTTATTAACGGCTTTTAATCATTTTAATTCGTATAATTTATAACAGTTAATTAATAACGTAAGAACTAAAAACTGAAAATATTAGAGAGAATAAAGAGAATTATTAAAAATAAAAATATGACAAAAGTTGGCAATGGCATTTATTTATTATTAAGAAAGTTACGTAAAAAATGTCCCCTTGGAGTTTTTAATTTTAAATGCAGAGTTTTTGAAATCTCCTTTTAAAATTATTAATTTGAAGAGTTACATCTGAAATAATTTGGAATAAACAATATAAATAATTTGCTGAAAGAAAGTGGAAAATAAGAAATATTGGAACATAATTCTTAAAATGACTCGATAATTTGAACATTTAATAATGGTAAGTGTATCCTAATTCTAATACAATTAATTCAAATGCATTTACACAGAAACCCCTTTTAAAAAGGGATTCTATGATATAGATAGAATGCTTTGATTAAAATCTAATTTTATTAAACGTTTAACTGGAATTAAACCTTGTCAACAATTATAATAATGCAATCCAGATTTTAATTTAAATAATAAACTATTAAAACCTCTCATTTAAAACGACTTTTTTACTTTAAATTACAAAAAAATCTGTTCATCATAAAAAAAAAACAAGCTCGATTCTATATTTCGAATAATCCACTCAATATTTTTCAAATGAGATTTAAAACTCCCGCCAAATTTCTGTAATCTAGGTGGCGCCTCTCGCGGATGCAGGTGGTAATTTCAATCCCCATGAAATTAACAATAAGAACTTCAATTTCTACTTTGATTAGTTTAAAACAGAAAACAAATAAAACAATGTCTGGAAACCATTATCAAAAATTGGATACCATGATTCAAAAATGCACACACTTCTTTTTAAGGGTAATTTTTTAATTCACCAGAGGAAAATAAATTCAGTGAGTGGAAAAATTACTGAAATATTTCACATTTTTCATAAGTAAACTTTGAAAAATTTCAAAAACTTCCTCTTGGAATGAGGAAATATTCAGTACACTGAATAAAAGTACGTCAAAATGAAATATTCGAGTACAATAAATTGAAAAATATTAATTCTGCTTGTATTATTTTTATTCACTTGATTTTTTTTCAACTAAACGATTCAGTGGGGCACTTTACGACATTTTTTCGGTTTACAAATTTTGCAGAAAGCTTAATCTTATGTTGGAATTAAACTTTTTTTTTTGGAGAACACTGAATATTTTTTGAGTCTTTCTTCCACAAATCCAGTTGATGAATTTTGAAGCAATTCAACAAAATGTTTAAATTGAAAGCACTCAATAACAAATCCTGAGGATTAGAAATTCAGTAGCACCTGCATATATGAGAAATTCTCCAGATGAAAAAATCTCGATTCCCTTCTAATTAATCACTTTTGAGAGTCTGGAATTTCAGATTGAAGGTCAACAACCAGAAAATATAAAACGGCCAGAGTACTTCCTCGACATGTCTAGTTTCCTCAAATACAGATTTGTTCTGACCAAAACAAAGCACTCAGCAAAGACACGCAATTAGATCCAATTTTCACAATTCCTGAAAGAAAATCATAATTTACACCTAGTGACCAAGAAAGCATTGGGGAGGCATATCTCGAGCGTTGGTGCCGTGCTACTTAGTAATCTTATCCCCCAGCTTCTACGAACCCTAGATAAGAACCCGGATAGATAAACCACAGACTCAAAATCAGAGATAAAAAGTAAATGAAAATAAATAGAAGTGACTGGGTGGCATTTCTCCTCGGAAAGTGAAAACTGCGATTAGCAACGCCAGGTAATCCATGCGTGCGACAGGTACGGGATCGGCCAATTTTGGAGCACACTTGCAATTTTCGTGGACTTTTTCAGGAAAATGGACAAAAAATGGGGAAAAAAAGGGTTGGACTTGGATTTGTGGAGGAGGTAGGAAACTGGGTGAGGGGGATTATACGTATAGTGGACCCGCGCCCAACCGATGCTCCCGACGCACAACAAACGCCGTGTCGCGTTCGAGAGCGACATTGCATTTGAGGAACGTCTGAGGGTGAAAATTTGGGGTTTTCCAGACGTGGGGATTGGCGGGGTTTGACGGGAATCCGGAGCAAGTTGGCGGGTGCTCGATTTGGCGTAGGTTTCATTCAACATGGCGGTTCGGCCGCTGCGAAAGAAAGCTAAAGCTCCCAAGGGCCCGCTGTGATATCGGCGAGAATTAGGCATAGCCTTTTTAGCCACCACGCTCGATTCCTGACACAAGCTTCGGCCGTGCTGCCCTAGAAATACCACGAGGACCTACCTGATCACTCTGAGTCGACTTTCCAGGAAAATTCTGTCTCAAAACACTACCACTACGCCTCGCGAACACTCGCACTACGCTTTCTCCCTGGTCGCCAGTTTGGTTGGTCGACTTGGTGTTATGGCCGCCACTGAAAGTGCCCCACCGTCACCGTGTCGCTGGCTCACTTCACTCACTCTTACTCACTTGTAGTGTGAGAGCGTCTGCCTCCTCTACCTTGCTCTTTCCTCTTCGCACACGCGAGTCGCGACCTGACGCGGACTCCGAAATCGAGTTTCACGATAGAGTCTGTTTTAGGCACAGCACGGCGGAAGCAATATGTGCAGGTGTAGGCGACATTTTACAAGGGCCTTACACTGAGTTTTGGAGTTCAGCAACCATCGCGATCTCTGATCCAGAAGTCAAATGGTCGCACAGCACCAACAATGGCTACGCATTCTTTCCGCGACTGGTTCTGTTCCACCGTTCCACATAACCCATTGGCATTGGTTTACCTCACCAATCACGAGTCGAGAATGATCGGAGGCACACGAACGAAGCGACATGAAATTGGCCTATTCCACCTCAACTATGCCACCGACAAATTTACTGACAGATTTTTATTTTTTATTTCAAAATGCTTCTTACTTTTACAAATTTATTCCTTCCTATTAGCGAGTCACCAAAGTCGTATCATTTTTTATTCAAGTTTTTCATCTTGTTGTTGCAAATGTTTGTCAACAAACGAGATTTAATTTGAGATTTTTTATAATTTGCTCCAAATGACTTACTAAATAAAAACATTCTTCTTTCACTTGTTATTTAATTGTTTATATTATTATTTTTACAGGATGACCACTGGACCAGGAAACCGGAAAATTTTTAAGATAATGTTCAATAAAATAAATTTTCCCCTTTTTAAAAGAATTAATCTATTTCCATGTTTTCAAAAAACATCCCTTATTGTTGGTTAGAAATTCAACTATTTTGGTAGAAAGATTGTTTGTTTGGATTATGATAAAAAAGTAATTTTTTGGTTGAAAATTCGTCTTTTCTGGTTGAAAATGGAATTTATTGTTAAAAATTCAGATATCTTCTAAAAAATTCGTCTTTTTGCTTTAAAAATTCAACCATTTGATTCCTTATGTAACTGTTTGACTGAAAATTTCATTATTTTTTTAAAAATTCTACTATTTTGTTAAAAACTCAAACGTTTGGTTGCAAATTCAACTATTTTATTAATGAAACCTTTCTCTATTATGATAGTAAATGCATCTCTTATGGTCCAAAATTATATTTTTGGTTAAAAATTAACTTTTTTGTTAAAATTTCAACTGCCTTCTAAAAAATTCGTCTTTTTAATTTAAAACTTCAACCATTTGGTTAAAAATTTAACTGTTTTGCGGAAAATGTAATCATTTTGTTAAAAGTTTAACTTTTTCGCTAAAAAGTTTACTTTTTGGTTAAAAATTCAACTATTAAGAATAACAATTGATCTGTTTGGTAGAAAAGTAAGCTTTTTTGGTTGAAAATTGATTTTTCTTGGTTGAAAATTCAACTATTTTAGTAGAAAACTCCACTGTTTGGATCGAAAATGCATCTCTTATGGTAAAAAATAATAATTTTTGGTTGAAAAAGAACTTTATTGTTAAAAATATAACTGTCTTATAAAAAATTCGTCTTTTTAATTTAAAACTTCAACTATTTAATTAAAAATTCAACTGTTTTACGGAAAATGTAATAATTTTGTTGAAAATTTAACTATTTTACTAAAAAGTTTACTTTTTGGTTAAAAATTCAACTATTTTGGTTGAAACTTGATCTGTTATGGTTGAAAAGTAAGCTTTTTTGGTTGAAAATTGATCTTTCTTCGTTGAAAAGTCAAGTATTTTAGTAGAAAACTCCACTGTTTGGATAAAAAATGCATCTCTTATGGTAAAAAAATAATTATTGCTTGAAAAAGAAAGTTTTTGTTAAATATATAACTTTTTTGCGAAAAATGTAATCATTTTGTTAAAAGTTTAACTATTTTACTAAAAAGTTTACTTTTTGGTTAAAAATTGATCTGTTATGGTAGAAAAGTAAGCTTTTTTGGTTGAAAATTGATTTTTCTTGGTTGAAAATTCAACTATTTTAGTAGAAAACTCCTTGCCATGAATTCTGTTCACTTCCATTTTATTCATTTAGACCGAAATTTTTTTATTTTCAAAATGTTGATCAATTATATTCTTTCAAATTCTTACGAATTTCATCAAAGGTTCTTGAATGTTGTTAAATTTCTAAAAATTCATTCGAAATTCAATAAGATTGATGAATTAAAAAAATAGACTTTTTTATTGTTTTCAATGGAATTCTGTTCACTACAATATAACTCAATTGCATATAAATTTTTTCATTTTTAAAATTTTGTTGAATCATATTCTTTCGCATTCTTATGAATTTCATCAAGTCTCTTAAATTCCCTTGAATTCTTCTAAATGAACTCAAATTTTACTAACTACAGTGAAATATTTTATATTTTCTTCATCTCATTCGAATTATTTTGAAACTCACCGTGCATTCTTATTAGTTTATCTTGAATTCTTTATTTTTTTTTAATTCCTTGGAATTCTCTTGATTTTTTAACTCTAGTTGAATTATTATAAATTCACTTGAATTCTTCTAAATTCACTCAATTATACTTAATTTCTCATTATATCATTTAAAATTCAATAAATTCCATGCATTTTTTTGAATATTTTTTAATTTTTTTAATTGAGCTGAACTTAAAAAAAAATCGCGTTGAATTTCTATAAATTCCATCGAATTCTTCTCATTTTTCTTAAGTTTGTCTCAATATACACTCGAATTCCATTTAATTCTTTGTTTTTTTTTAATTTTTATTCTCTGAAATTTTGCGGCATTCTTGCTGAGTTCTGTGCATTCCTTTATTACTTAATTGAATAGAAATTTTTTAATATCAAAATTTTCTAGAATTTTATTCATTCAAATTTTTATGAATTTCTCTAAAGTATCTAGAATTCCTTTCAATTAATCTTAATTTGCTCAAATTTGAATAAAATTGATGGAATATATTGGATTTGAAACATTTCCTTCAACTTATTTGAGTTCATTTGGAATTTTCCCTTAATTCTTATTACCTTATCCAGAATCCTTTTAAAAATTGTAAATTCTCTGCATTTTTTAACTCTCGCTAAATTATTTTAAATTCACATATTTCTACTCAATTGCATATATTGAAAATTTTTTTTTTAATTCATCCTGATATCTTTTAAACTCATCTTGAAATCTTAGGCATTTCATAAATTAATTTCCCATGTCCTTTAATTTTTCTCCCTATATTCCGAATTCAATGAATTCAATACATTTTTGCAATAATTTTCCATCGTTTTCAATTCAGTTGAGTTTTTGAAAAATTCACCTTGAACTTTTATGAATTCCATCAAATTCTTCTCATTTCCCTTTTTCTTTCAGGGCATCTGACAGTCTGTCATGGGACCAATTACATGGTTTATATTTGGCGGTTGTATTATTTGAAAAATCTAAATATTATTTTTAAATTCTGGGGCTTGTTTCAAAATCTATGAAGGCACATCTCTCCGGCTTATTTGAATTTTAATTTTGTTTAAATAGTGCAATTTGGTTAGTTTTTAATTTTCAATGAAACCGGGAATAGGGCTTCAAAGCCCCAGCTGAAATAGAATTAATAATATTGGATTATTTGAACAAAATAAAAACTAAAATTGGCCAAACAGACGTGTCCTTATATATTTTAAACCAAATCCCAAAATGGCAGCACAATATATTAATTTTTTCTAATTATAAAGTCGCCGAATATAATAACATGTAATAATTGGTCACGTGACAGTCACATGCCCTTAAATTTCAACGAATTTTATATAATTCGTTGGTTTATTTGTTACTTTCTGAATTTATCCTGAATTCGTTATAATTCATCTGATATACTAATAAATTTTATCGAATTCTTTTACATTCTTTCGAATTAAAAAAAAAATAGTCACTTTTGCTCACTTTTTCGGTTTGAATAGATCACTTTTATGTTTTTCAATTAAATTAAAGTGTTTATTTTAACAGCAATAATTTTTCGCGAGCGTCATTCAATTTACCCTCTCTCGATTTTAATACAATTTCTGCTGTGCTAAATTTTTTTTTTTAAATTAGCCGGCACAATGTTCCAAAAAAATACAATTTATTGATTGTCATAAAAAAGACTTGTGAACTATATTTTGAAAGTAACTAAGAAAGTAACGATTTTTATAGTTACTGTTACTTAAAAAAGAACTAGTTGCCAATTTTTTACTTATTTACAAGAGTAACTTCGTTACAACTATTGTTACTAAAAAAGTAACTAGTTACTATCCATCACTGTGTACGGTACTAATTCTTCAAGGGTAAACTTCCCTACAGTGGATAATACAACCCACAGTGGATAATGAATAATTAAAAATACTAATGAATGTAAAAAGTCAATTTAACTAAATCAGTAGTTAAGACACGATAAACGTTAATAAATTAAATATAAAAATAATTATTTCACGTATATTTGCGCTTTAAAATAATGATTATCGACTGTAGATTGCATTATCCACTGTAAGAAGTTTTCCCCTTTCTACAAAATCTGTTTTACGTGATAACTACTTAAAATTGAGTTCACCAAAGAAGAAATAAGCACAGAATCGAAAGCTAAATTCTTAAGACTTTGTCTCGTTCCCTCGTGAGTCAAAGTCAGAATAAAATAGCGATTCTTCGTTTGTAAAGGTAAAAGGTACCAAGTGGCAGGGGTCAGAACTGAATTTTTGGGTGCGACATCTTTTTAGCTTGTAAGTAAGCTACCAGTCATGTAACTTGTATGAACTTGTATGTACCACTTGCGTTACCGACCGGGTGTTTTCACAAAAGCTTTTCTGCAACCTACTGCCGGTAAAATTCGTGCACAGCAGGTGTCGCCATCTGGAGGAAAAGCTCACAAGCTCTCACAAAATAAGCTTCGTGTGTGCTATCAGGTGTGATAATCGCGAAATTGGCTTTTCGTCCTTAAGTCCATTATAGAGAAAAATACACGACACTCGTTCTCTAAAGCTCGACCCACGAACAGCTTTAACATTATTCTTGTTTAATAGAGAAATATGACACACAAGGTGTGAAAAAAAAAACCAATTCAATATCTGGGCGAAAATAAAAACGTTGGAATTATTCAATTAATTTCTTCAAAAAAAGTATTTCACAAGAACATAAAACCTTTTTTACTCTTCATATTGATATTAAAAAGTGTTAAAATTATAGGCCGTTTAAAAACTATTGGGGGGGGGGGGGGGTAACACAGTATGTGACCTCACACATAGAAAATATAAATGTGAATAACAATTTTTGGAAGAGCTTACAAAAATGAAAATTAGTAATTTTATTTTACATGATATGTATCTAAATATAGACTTAACATACTTTCCCATATTTCCATATTACCCTCTTGACCTCTTTTTCAAAGAATTTCTCTTACCCCTGTTTTCAAGAAATTTAACTTTTTTTTTCCTTTTTCACTTGAATTTGAACTGAATTAAAAGAAACCTAATAAGAAAATACAACTATTTTTCTTTGAAAGTCAACTCTGTTCAATTGAAAAATGCACTATTATATTTTTGGTTCAGGATTAATCTCTTTTGATTAAAAATTCTATTATTTTGTTGAAGATTTAATTATTTTGTTGGAGACTCGCTTTTTTCAGTTGCAATTTAATTTTCCCAACTTAAAATTCATCGCTTTTAGTTGAATGTTCAACTATTAAATTTTTCATAGAAAACTTTTTTTTTATTTAAATACTTGGTTGAAGATTAAATTACCTTATTAAGCATTCATTCTAATAGTTGAAAATTTAACTATTTTTTTCGCAAATTTGTTCTTTTTTGGCTAAAAATTTCTAAATATTTGATTGAAATTCGAACTACTTTGTTAAACATTCATTTTAGTGGTTTAGCATTTATCTACTTTGTTGTAATTTTTTTTCGGTGAAAACTATTTTTTTCAACTGAAAATTTAACTGTTCCATTATTGGGCGAAAATTGATCGTTCTTAGTTGAAAATTTATCTATTTTGTTATACATTCATCTTGTTTGGTAGAAAAATAATCTTGTGGATTGAAAATATAAGTGCTTGGTCAAAAATTAAACTACTTCGTTGAATAATCATTTTTTAAATTACAGATCAATCTATTTGGTTCAAAAATGAACTCTTATATTGAAAAACCTTTCTTTTTTCGAAAATCAATTTTTTATATTTTTAATTTAACTATTCCATTTTTGGTTAGGAATTGATAGCTTTTAGTTCAAAATTATACTAATTTGGTTGAAAATTAACTTCTCTGTTAAAAATGCGTCTTTCTGGTTTGATAACTCATTTCCTTTGGTAGAAATATTGTCTTTTTTTAATAAAAATAAAACACTTGATTAAAAATTGATCACTTCTGGTTGAGTATTTAACTATTTTCTTGAAAATTCGTCCTTACTGGTTGAATCAACTGTTTTTTTTAATACAAATTTTTTTGTTAAATTTAACTGTTTTTAATTTAAAATTGGAAATTATGTTTTGGTTGAAATATCAACTATCGTACCTTTTGTTGAAACTTTATTTTCTTATCTAAAATTTAACTACTTGGTTGATAGCTAGTTGAACTTATTTCTTAAAAATTCATTTTTTATTGTTGAAAATTCTACTATTATTGTTAAAATGTAATTATTTTGTTAAATTGCGCCGTTTTAGATATAGAATTCGTTCTTTTAAATTGAAAATCAACTGCCCTATAAAAAATTTAACTTTTAGCCTAAATTTCAACTATTTGGTTGTAAATACATCTGTTTGGTTAATAATTTTCTTGTTGTTGAAGATTCAACTATTTGCTTGAAAATTTACCTTTGTAGGTCGAACATTCAACCATGCTGTTAAAAATTAAACTATTTTGTTGGATATTCAACCATTTTGTTGAAAATTCAACTATTTTGGTAAAAAGTGATCCTTTCTGTTAGAAAATTCATATTTTTGGATTTAAAATTCATCTTTTTCGGATTGAAGATTCATCTTCTTGGTAGAAAAGCTCTTGGTTAAAAATTCAACTGTTTGTGGTTATAGTTAATTCTTTTTACTTCAAAAATTCCACCATTTGGTTGAACAGCTTAACGTAGTTTTTAAACAGCCTCTTTTTTTATATTTCAATTTTTTCCATTTAATGCGAAATGTTTCATTCAAACCATTCAACATATTTTTCAAGTCAAAATAATAATTAGATCTGCTTTGAGAGCCTTCACGTAGGCAAGTTAGGACTTTTCTTTGAGTTTATTAAAAATATTACTAATAAAATAGTTAAGCTTTTTGAAACAGAGATCATTTATAATTATTTTTAAAATAAAAAAAATTCTGGAAATATCGACTTTTTCCTAGATACAACTAACTTTAATCAATCAAAATAAGTTTTATGTTACTAGATGACAGGGTTATCCAAAAAATTTTATTATAATGAAGTATACTATAAATATACTGTTCTATAAACCAATAACTTATAGGTCAGAAATACATGATGACATTGATAAAATAAAAACACTTCACGTGTAATTCAATTTTCATATTCAACGAAACTTAATTTTTACTCAATTTAAGTAGCAAAATTGAGCTCGGTTTTCTGATTTTCACCCATCCGGTAAAAATATCCTCGACTTTGGTTTTGATGTGTCAAATAGTTCCTTCACTGAGAAAAGAAGCTTTATTGATTCAATACAGTTTATTGAATTGACTTTACGAAGAGATAACAAATATTAATTAAATATTTTAAGGGAAGAATCCAGAATCGGTTCAAATCAATTAAATCAATTTCAATTATGTCTGAGTGGGCAATACAATTTAAAAAATAATAACTGTGAGTAGAAAATTAAAATTAAAGCTAAAAAACAAAAATGTAGGCTTCTTCACGAAATTCTTGTTATGTAACATTTACTTGACCTCAATTGTTACATGTAAATAAATATATTAATGGTAAAAATTGTTACATAACAATTGTTAGTTTATCTTGTGCTTGGATACAATTCAGTGAGACGCGGATTATTCTCTGTGGTTCAAATAAAAACAGACTGGTGAAAATCACAGTTTTGGGTCGTTGCAAAAATCGTATGAAAATTTTACTTTATTTGACATTTTAAAAATTCTAAGCTAAAATCAATTTATTTTTTTGCTAAATTGAAATTGCTGTGTAATGCTCAAAAATAAAGGAACAAATTTTAAACTGAATGTTGCTCTAAACATTTCTCTTTGTAATCATATAATTAGGAAAGTTCGTTTTGGAAAATATTAATAAACAATATAAAAATTTTTAATATTCCAATTCCAAATCAATCCATTATAATTGTTGAATTGTCAAACCGTTTTTTATTTGAGAAACGTTACACTGTAAGGCCTTCTTATTTTTTATTTACGAATGTTTTAAAATGTATATTATTTAATTTTGCAATTATTTAACTATACATATATGAAATTTGAAGCAATTTTCAATTTTAATTTTAAATTGTTGAAATCTAAATTATTTTTACTTTACATGGTTCGAGAAAATAGTGCAGTCCTTTAAACTTGCAAGACGTATTAAAATAAAATTCTAATTTATTTATACCTCTCTTGGTATAATAAGAGATATTTGTATGTTTAAAAATTAATCAGCTGTCTGCAATCAAAATATTATCATTGTAATTTAATTTTCTTTAGAATATTTCCTGCGGCAATAAAGAAAAAAGTGATCGGTTTAGCTTTTTTATAACACTCGGTCACTAATTTAACGCAAAAAACCGGAAGCTCAACCTATCGAGAAAAATTAGCTACTATGCACGTGCACTGATACATGTATATTACACGCGCCATACATATAGCGATATATTATATATTTTATTACTTATAATGAAGCACTCTGACCCCGGCCACGCGTATAATTTATTGCGTAAGAATATTAAATAAATAATGTAAACTTAACTATGCTTGATCCTTCCGAAACTATTCACGCATATCCTCAGATGTTTTAACTCATTGTCATCGAGTGACTAACATAGGCCCATTAAACGTACGAAAAATAGTCGACAATTTTCAAAAATTTATATTCTACTTTACGATATCTAAAGTCTATTCTTCAGTGTTCTGATTATTAAAAAACTTATTCTATTGGATCAAAGGAATGTGTAGAGAAAAATGGATATTGTGGATACCTTCCTTATTTAAGCCTCTCAAAATATTTCAAATATCAAGATTTTGAATATTTTATTCCGACACCTAGTGTATCCACTGTATGCCACATTTCCCTCTTTTGGTAAAAAAAATAAGCAAGCGCTTCGGATCTTTATCGATAATAAAAATTGTTTGTTGCCTTAATAAAATTAAAAGTTCCCTAAAAATAAAATCGCTTCCTAATTTCAAAATAACGATTAAATTGTTGTGGCGTTTTTGAATGCTCTTATTATTGTAATAGTTATAATTATAATTATATTAATTACAATTATAATTATTATAAAAAGGCGACTTGCGATTTAAAAAAGATCTTTGCTGCTTTTAATATTCGAATTAGAATGTAATGCTGAGGCACTTCTTAACAATTTAAGAAAAGCATTCTCATCTGATGAGAATGAAAAAATCTTCCAGTAGAATTTGCAGAATTCGTGTGTATTTATAATACCCGTGACTCGTCTCAGGCGATCTTTTAAGGAATATGTTCTTACCGCCTTAGAAAAAGCAACCAAATCAGGATAAGAAATGGTCCGAATTTTTTAACGACAGTTGTATGTACGTCGAAGGGCACACCTAATTAGGGAAAGAATGATTGTAATCGAACGGCATCGTTTCCACTATGCATATCTGTGTACAATAATGAGGAATAAGTCAGGAAATAATTGTGTGAGAGAGGAAGAAAGAGAGTGAGAAGCAAATATTGTTATAAGTTATTATATGGGCAAATGAGCGTTGATAAATAAATTGACATCGGGTTCGAGAAACCTATAAATCTCAACAACAAAATTGTTTACTTTATTTGGAACATCTCATCGATTTTTTAATGGTCTGAAGCTTTACTTTCAAAATGTAAATTTGATTTTTTGGTAGAACTGATTTCTCGCTTGCAAGTTGAAGCATTCTAATATCCAAAATCGAATTGCAATTAACGCATTGCAAATTATCAGCCCATAACTTTGTTTAAAACTATTTACGTAATGATCGGAAAATATTTTATTTACTAAAAGAAGTATTAAAAGATATTATTCCATTGATGGTAGTGGTCAATAATAGCCTGCGAATAAAGCACTCAATGCGGAACTCTAAAATTTTAGACTTTTAAAACTGAAGCTTAAACATTTTGTATTTAAATATTTTTTATGTGAATGCTCAATAATTTACACGTATAAAATATAAGCTACTAACACTTACGGACCGAATAATTTCAAATTAAATACAGTTTTTTTCAATTCAATTAATTCAATTAATTAATTAATTAATTTTAAAATTATATCATTTCAAGCAATTTTAAGTCAGAAATATTGAAAATTTAACTTAAATTAGAAGTTAACTTATTTTTATTTCAAATAGTTTGAAAATCCTTGAAAGGCTTCAAAATTGGATTTCAAAATCTTCAAAAATCTATATGTTGTTTCACATTTCATCACTTTTTTAATTATTTTTGAAATTTTTACAGAACTTCTAAACATCTTTTAAAATGAATCGAATTTTTCCTAAAAAAATGTTGAAATCCTGCCAAATAAAAAAAATGCTCAAAATCTTCCACATTTATTTTTGAAAATTTTTTTAAATGTTTCTAAATAAACTCTTGAAATTAATTTTTTTGAAATAAAAAATCATTTTTAATTTTCTCATGAATTTCAAGGAAATGCTTTTTATTATTTTAAAGCCTTTCACAATTCTTAAAAACCTTCTAACTTTTTTGTTTCAAATCTGCAAAAATCTATATTTTGTTTTAAATTAGGCGGTGGGCTATTTGCACCGAAATTTCGGTACGAATAGCCGGATTTTTTGGTAAACGTAGACACTTTCTTCAAATTATTCGAAATCATTTCAAATTTTTAAATAATTGGAAATTTTTTCAAAACTTCTAAAAATCTCTTCAACTTACTCGAATATTTTCTAATAATAATAGGTGTTCAATTGTTATTTATACATCAAAATACAACATTTAGACTTACAAATTAAGTTTTTTTAAGCAGAACAATTACTTGATTTTGATTTATAATTACTGGTTTTAAATGAACAGTCAGATATTTATAAATATTAAGTAATTGTTCTTTTTCTTCATCAAAAAATTTCAAACTGAATGGTTTAAAAATTGACATATTTTAGACTAAAGCAATATTGGAAATTTAATAAAATTCTTTAATTGTGAATATATTATTCTGACCACTCATAAATCGGAGAGATAAAAGTAGGAAATTTTAAATCAGCAAACACTTAATGCTATAAATAAATGAAAAAACAATATATCATTTATTAAATTTTATTTCAAGATTCAAGGGTAAAGTTCGTTAAAGGTACTCATGAGAAAAATTCTGCGTGAAAATAATTATTTCTCAAATTGCATGCATTCATGTGGTATGATTGTATCTACAATCAAGAATCACAATTAGATGACAAAATTCATCTGGAATGATTTATAATCAAGAAAAAATAATTTTTTGAATTGTTGCATCTATAGCTTGAGCATTTTTGAAGAGAACCAACAAAACTAGATGTTTAAATATATCAATTAAATACATACTTAAGTAATAATAATTACAGATTCACAATAAAATATTGCTTCTTAGTGTAAATTCAAATACTCATGCTTCCTGAAATGAATTCTGTGTAACTAATACAGTCATCAGAGAAAAGAGAGAGAGAGCGATTATCTGAATTCAGAATTTATATATTTGAAAATTATAAATACAAACGGCGATTAAATTCTTTACATAAAAACTGAATTTAATTTACTGAATGTTTTACATTTTAAGGGCGTAACAGCCAGTAATCAAGCTCAAAACTGAATTTCCTCCTTTTAGTCCATGAATACTAAAATTACATATTTTAAATATAATTAGGGACTATTCCTGTTTCGAATACAACATATATTCGAAGAAATAGTTGGCCAATTTCGATACTTTTTGTGTAAAACGTTTGTTTGGATTCTAATCCGAGCATAAAAAACAGTTTCACACAAAAACTATTGAAATTAGATTTTAACGTTCAAAATTAAAGTATTTTAATTGAAAAGTCGTATTAGTTAAACTAATTTAAACGCCCGATTGAAACTTTTTAAACTTTTTTCTATTTTAAAATAACTTCAAAATAATATATTCAGAATTAAAGAATTTGATTAAATTTCAAATATTGTTTCAGTCTAAAATGTTTTATTTTTAAGCCATTCAATTCGAAACTTTTTAATTAAGAAAAAGAACAATTACTTAATATTTATAAATATCTGACTGTTCATGTAAACTCAGCAACTATAAATCAAATATTCAAAACTAAAAACAAAAAAAACTAAATTTTGAAAGTTACATTTTAAATTGTTCTATTTAAAGGAACTTAATTTGTGAGTCTGATTGTTGAATTTTGATGTATAAATAACAATTGAACACCTATTATTCTTAGAACAAGGTCGATTAATTTGAAGAGATTTTTAGAAGTTTAAAAAAAATTCAAAATTATTTAAAAATTGGAAATCATTTCAAATCATTTCAACGAAGTATCTACATGTACCAAAAAAATTCTGCTATTCGTACCGAAATTTTGGTGCAAATATCCCACGGCCTAATTTAAAGCAAGATATAGATTTTTCTAGATTTCGAACAAAAAATTTAGAAGCCTTCTTAAAATTGTGAAAGGTTTTGAAAGAATAAAAAGCATTTCCTCAAGATTCATAAGAAAATTGAAAATGATTTTTCATTCAAAAAAATTAATTTCGAGATAATATTTAAAAACATTTACAAAATTAAAAAAAAATTAATGTAAAAGATTTTAAGGATTTTTTTTAAATTTGGCGGGTAAGGAAAAATTCGATTCATTTTAAAAGAGATTTAGAAGTTTTGAAAAGATTTCAAAAATAATTTAAAATGTGAAAAAATGTAAGAGAACATCTAGATTTTTGAAGATATTGAAATAAAATTTTGAGGCATTTTGAGGATTTTTAAACTATTTAAAATGATTTAATTTTTATTTAAGTAGCGTTCAGCTTATAAAAAAAAATGAACTGTTGAATTTTTCATATTTCTAGCCTAAAATTGCTTGAAATGATATAATTTTGAAATTAAAAAAAAAAAAGATTGATTCTTCAATTTAGAGGACTGAGACTGATAACGTGGATTTATATTTTTGGAACTGAATCTGCTTCTTTGAACTCTACCATTTATAAAAGTTAAACATTTTTATTTGGCAGTTTAACTGTATTTAATTTTAAATTGTTCAGCTGGAAATTGTTGATAGCTTATATTTTCAAATGGAAAATTTTGAGCTATAGAGTTCGAATTTTTTAATTTCATTGACCGTGAAAAATGTTTGTGAACCGGGGGAAAAACCCGGAAATTTTGTTCATTGAATAAAACGGCCCATTACCAGCAATGGAATAATATCTTTTAATACTTCTCTTAGTCAATGAAATATTTTCCGATCATTACATAAATAATTTTGAACAAAGTTATGTGGTGATGATTTCCAATTTTTTAATTTCAATTAGATTTTGGAAGCTGTAAATGATATATTTATTTTGTGTGGGACACTGATTTAAATTTCCCGCTACTAATACGCCTTCAGCCGCGCAGGTGCATCATGAGCATAAGTTCCACATTTAGTCGATGCGCAGCGCTGGGTGCTACTTTTTCTCGCAACTGAGATTAATCGCCATGGATGTAAGAATGCCTGAACTTGCAAGGCTGCAATTAATTTGTCATACGGCTTGCCAGTTGACGCAGCTTTTTTCTATAACAAAATAAATACTTTTTATAGGCGCTTATTTGAAATGTTAAAAAATACCATTTTTTTTATTTATTATTATTAATTGAAAATAATTATATTTTAACATCTTTAAGTGGTACGTGGATGATTTTTAATATATTCTGAGCATTAGGTTAAAAAATAAAATAAGCGTTCAGAAAATAGAAATTTCATGGTATGCAATGCAATCTTTTATCATTTTTCAAATTATTTTTGCTAATTTATGCTTTTGAAATTGTGCATATCAATTAAAATGGATATGGAAATTTTAATAATAATTTTATTTATAATAAATAAAAAAATGGTATTTCGCAACATTTCAAAAAAGCGCGCGAACGGCAGCAAATGGAGCTCCTTATGCATCGCATGCGTAGTAGCCCAAGGTGCCCGCGTTGTGAGCACTGGCTACTGTCTGAAAGTCCCAATTTGAAGAAAAAAAAATCAAAAAGTACTGGACTGAATTATATTATTATCAAACACCATTTTCATTCAAGACTCTAAACCATCCTTAAAAAATGTGTACAATTTATCTAATTTTTTTACAACCAGAAAATCGCGGCGGACATGAACCTATGTTTTAACCAAGGTTTTTTCGGGAAGTGTGCTATGTGGGGACACTCCAAAGTTATTTAACGTCCCTTTACGCTACAGTGTACCAATTTCACTTTATTTAAAGTCGATAAAGTAATGAATTAAGTAAGGTTGATTTTTGACATTTCCGACCTTCCCCCATTGTAAAGATTGGTAAGTTTTTTACTACCCCCTCACGCCCTTGTTGCGTCAGATTTAATATTTCTTACCTAATATATCAAAAATATATCAATTATTTTCACTGTCAAAGACATTTTAAGGATTTTCAAAATATGAGAAAGACTTTCAGTGATTTAAAAGTACATTAACATTCAAGGGATATTGGGGTATTTTGAAGGACTACAATGTGTTTCAAAGAATTACAAAATTTGTACGGAACTTAACAAGATTTCCAAAGCTTCTCAGGGAATTTCAACAGATTTCACAGATTTTAAATGATTTAAAAAGATTTCAAGAAATTAATAGGTACTAATTCAGAAGGAATCTCAATTTTTCAAAGAATTTTGCAAGATTTTAAGGAACTTCAAAGACTTTTTTCTGATTACCAGAGATTTCACTGAATTTCAAAAAATACCGATGGATTTGGTCCAATTATAAGGGATTTTAAGAATTAGGAACGATTAGAAAGGGATTTTAAGAAATTTTGAAATATTTCAAATTAATACACAATATTTCAGAAGATTTTTGAGGATTTTATGAGATATCGAAGTATTTTCACAAATTTTGAAGAATAGAGTAGGAGATTTCAATGGGATTTCGAAGATTTGAAGGGATTTAAAGAGATTTCAGAGATTTAAAAAAAAAGTAAAATTTGAAAGGATTTTAAGAAATTTTAATGGATTTCATGAGATTTAAAGGGTTCTTGATAATTTCGCAGGGTTTCAAAGGATTTTAAGATATTTCAAAAGATGCCAAAGTAGTATTTAATTTAATTCAGTCGTGTGAGGGGTATCAAGATATTCTCAAATATTCCCACGGAGTTTAAAGATTTGTATATGTTTTGAAAATATTTCAAATATTTCAAAGGATTTTGCATGATTTGAACAAATATAACGGAATTTCAAGATTTTCAGTCGATTTTTTAAGATTTTAAGGGATTTCTGGAGATTTCAAAGGATTTTATATGATACCGAAGTATTTTTCCCGATTTTCCAATGATATTTAAGAATTTTGAAGAGATTGCAAAGATTTGAAGGGATTCAAAGTGATTTCAAAAGATTTCAGGGGATTTTAAGAGTTTTCAAATGATTCAAAGATATCAAAGAATTTTAATAAAGTTGTGAAGATTTAAAGGGATTCAAAGATATTTCAAAAGTCTTCAGGGAATTTTAAAGATTTTAAGAGTTTTTAGAAGATTAAATTCACGGATTTTAGAGGATTTCGTAAGATTTCAAAAGATTGATTGAAAATTCAACGAATTTTTGAATATTATAAAGGAATTTAAAGGATTATAAGGGATTTTACATGATTCTGAAGGTTTGAAGCGATCTAGAGGATTTTCATAGTTTTTAAAGGATTTTAAGAGATTTAAATAAGATTTCGAAGATTTGCACAGAGTTCAAAGAATTTTAACCAATTTTGAGAGATATTAAAGGGTTTCATGAACTTACAGGATTTGAAAGGATTTCAAGAGATTTCGAAAGATTTTGAAGTATATCCACGGATTTTAGAGAATTTCAAAGGATTTTCTAATATGTATTATAAAGGATTTTAAGAAATTTGGTAATAAGTCACAAGATTTTAAAGGATTTTAAAGGATTTCATGTGATTCAAAACGATTTTAAGGGCGTTACACGGATTTTAAGAGATTTAAAAATTCACTGAATTTCAAGGGATTTTAAGAATAAAAAAAATCCAAAGCACGTCCACGGATTTTAGAGGTTTTCGAGGAGTTTTAAGATTTCAAATAATTTCGAAGGAATTTTAAAGATTTCAAGGGATCTCGTGAGATTTCGAAATATTTCACGAAATTTCAAGGATTTTAATCGATTTTTAGACATTTGCAAGGATTTTAGAAAATTATAAGGTATTTTTACTTGATTATGATAATTTCGAGTGATTTAAAAGATTTTCAGAGTTTTAAAGCATTTTAAGAGTTTTAAATAAGATACCGAAGATTTTAAAAGACTTCAAAGTATTTTAACAGATTTCAAGAGATATAAAGAAAATTCGATGATTTCACAGGATTTCCAAGGATTCTAAGAGATTTTTAAAGATTCCAAAATATATCCACGGATTATAAAGGTTTTCAAAAGATTTTTAAATATTATGAAGGATTTTAAGTTATTTTAAAAGAAGTCAAAGGATTTTAAAGGATTTCATGTCATATCCAAGTATTTTCCGAATTTTGAAGAATATCAGGCATTTTAAGAAATTTTAAGGAAGTTTAATGGATTTTAAGACATTGTGAGGGATTTTAAGAGAATCGGAAAGCGTTCCGCGGATTTGAATTTTTTTATTAATTTTAAAGGGATTTTAAAGTATTCAAGAGGTCGCATAAGATTTCAAAATATTTCACTGAATTTCAAGGATTTAAACTTTTTTTTAGATATTTTAAGGGATTTTCACGGATTTTCGAAGATTATGAAGAAGTTTTTTATAAGTTTTGTGGTTTCAAGCGATTTCAAAAAATTATAAAATTTTATAAAGAATTTACAGGATTTCAGAAGATTGCAAAGATTTCCAGGGATTCCACAAGATTTCTTCAAAATTGTATGCAAGAGTAAATGACAAGTTCGAAAGTATTTTCAAAATATTTTTGGATTGTTTAAACAATTATTATTTGTTCAAACGACTTTTTCCCGCTGTAAATCACTAAAAATTATTATTTTTCGGGATAAATGATACAGTTGATGAATTTCAAGAGTAATATTTCTTTTTTAACGTACTTACTAATTATCTAAATAGTTTTTTTTTTCTCTTGTTAATTGTAAAGAATTATTATTTTCGACCATTGGTAAGAAAATTAACTATGTTGAATTTAATATATTTTCTCAACGATATGTGCCACTCATTTAGGCAATTTTTATTTTTTAAACCATTTTGTCCCCCAGTAAATGTGAAGTTTGATTTTTTTGTTCAGGAACGTTTTAAATTATTTAAACAATTAATAATCATTTACTTGTGCTTTTTCACATAAAAGGTGGATAAAAATCTTTTTTTTCAATGTCTTACACTATTCAGCTTACTATTCAGTATGACCTTATCTCCGAAACTATACCCTTTTTTTTAAACAATAATTATTTTCTTAAACAATTTATTTCAATTAAGTTAATTATAGTTATTTTTTCAGATATATTTTGTTGAGATAAGAAAATACTGCTTAATAAGCGGCATAGTGTAAGAGATTCGAAAAGACTGGAATTTTTTTACTTTTTCTAGGAAAAGGAGCAAGTGATTTTAATTGCTTAAATAATTGCTAACTGGCTTTCACAAAAAACATCACTCTAAACATTCATTAACTGTACCATTAATTTCCGCAAATAATATTGTTTTACGATTTCAAGAAGAAAAAAATGGTTTCAGCAAATAAAAATTGTTTAAATAATTGCCAAAAATCTTGAACAAACAAATATTACTTTGAAGTTGTTTAATTGTATTATTAATTCCAGAAAATACTAAATTTTCACGTTGTCATTTTAAAAAAATTATACAAATCGAAATTATTTTAGCAATTGTAAAAACATAATGGAAGAAAAATATTGTTTAAACAAATGCACTTTTTGGGACAACTTCCGAGAATGATACAAGGGGGTTAGGGGTATCAAAATAAAAAATATATTGGGTCAAAGTTATTCCTTGAACATTTCTTAAAAAGTGACTAAACTTAGTTTACAAAAAAGTTACAAGTTCATCTTTTTCCCATTTTATCAAAAACCAAGCTTTTTCCAATAAAAACTCCAGTTTAATTTTAAAGGACCGGGGGCACGGGTTGATGCATACCGATTTGATAAAAATAGTGAATTTCCTTTTCCGGGAATCGAACCCTGAAAGGGCCTTACGTAATTAATGGACGCTCCCTAACTACTAATTCCTATTTTCTCACGCACTTTGACCTCCATTTTTCTTTTGAAGTTTTAAATTGCTGCCAAAGTTCAGAATTGAGGTTTACAATATCTTAATTTGGAATATCTCAATTTGTTCTTTATTTTCGTTGTGAGATTGCAAACATATAGCAAGAGTCAGATGCCCCGCTCTTACAATCGTATTTGACGCGACCGCGACCCTTCACTCACACCAGCTAATCCCACTTACCCCCAGGAAATAAGTGAAGGATTTAAAAGCCACTCGTCAAAGAGCATAACTTCTTCTAGCCTATAATAATATTTTTTGTAATGCCAGACAATCACCCAGTGGAAACTTAACAAGAAAGTTTTTTAGTAATTTTTTATATTAAATTTCAAATAGGTTAACGTTTCACTCGTGTATAGTGGCTTTCCTGGTTCAAATCCGGGATGAGGTAGACTTTTTCTCATGTCTCCAAAAAAATTATAAAGCAGCAATCGACGCTATTTAATATTCATGTAACATAAAGAAATTAATTAATTACCCGGGTCAACAAAATAACATCATTCTTTAATTTTGTTAGTAATTTTGGGAATTCATAAAAAGATCGTAAATGATTATAATTTTGCATCGAACCCCAGAAAATGTATGGCAATAAGCAAACCTTATAGTCCAGAACAAATTCAGGAAATTTATTTCAGTTGCTAATATTTTAGAGTGGACAAATTGTATTGATATATACCATGTGATAAAAAAAGCAGCGCAATAAAATTTTTAATTCACTTTTTTATTACCGATCGTGACTTCCATTGTTGTTTTGTGCAATTCATTATTGCTGAAAGTATCCGTAACAGTTATTGGACAGTAACTTTTTTTAATTGAACCCTGAAATATCATCTCGTTCGATGAAAATGTTTTGTCAAAATAAAGAGACATTGTCCAATTAATTATCCGAGTCATTTTAAATTCAAGATTCTATTACTATGTTAATAATGGTAATAAAGGTGAATTTTTGGAAGGAGCTTTAATATAATATGATCATTCGTGTTAAACGAATGTCGAACATTTGGATAATTTACATTTATTAATTAAAAAATGGTAGAATAATAAAATTTAATTCATGTTGAATAATTAATTCAATTTAATTGATAATTAGGACACTATATATCTTAATAAATTTAAAATAAAAATAATTATTTTTAATGATTATCTACTGTAGGTTCTTTATATAATGTAAAGTGGTCTCCTTTAAGTAATTAAATTTTGTATTTAAGAATAAAATTCTGATTCAAATACTCTACTTTTTATTAATCAATGTATCACGTAACTTATGCTTATATGCATATATTTTTACTGTTTCAGAGGCAATTATTTCTATTTATTAGTCCTAAAAACCTTTATCTTCTTCTATTAGTATTTACGCCTCTGCAGTGAAATCTTGTTAGGCGAAGAACTGACTGTACGTGTATTATCGTACACAGGGTGACTAAGAATTCAATACCTAACAGGATGACAATTTCATTTTAACAAAATAATAACTTTTATAAAGTTTTTACGAATATAAAAAAATATGTTGATATATAATATATAATAAATGTACAATATAAATATTATAAACATAATAATCTTATTTACAATCTAGAATCCAGCAAACAATTACGAAACGCTTTTCAACATTTGTTATTCCTGAGAGTTTGTTTAAATATCTATTCAGATATCCTTATCTAGAAAAAAAGATATTCAATTATTTAAAAATTAATAATAGTTTTTTTTGTGACAGAAACAATTTTGACTAAAAATTAATGCAATTTGGAGCCATAAGAACCAGTACCAACTGATTTTTTGAAAGATTCTTTCCAACGAGATTTAAAAATGAAAATTGGGAACGTTTTTCTAAAATGACTTTCAAACTCCATTGGTAGTGATTTTACAAAAAACTACTCGTATATAAAAATATCGTGCATTAGGAAAACCTGCAAATACTTTAGCAAATCACAGATTTCATATTGTTGATTCAAAAAGCAATATTTGATTATGAATGGACAAGTCCCGAAATTTATGAAAAATATTTCTTTTTGTGAGAAAATGGTACCCTTATTTTGTAAGAATTTGACAAAAATATTCAGAGGTCACTATGATGGTTTTTATGCCGAAAATCCGAATTTTTATCATTTTTAAATTGTTATTTTTACAATTTTAACCATCCCAACATATACAATATTAAATTTTTTCTTAATTATGAAACTTTCAGAAAATATTACTAACTTTACTAAGAACAGCTTTCTATTGTTTATATTTAATTTCAAAAACCGTTCTTATTTGAGAACTAATATATAACGATGTATTACGTTCTTCATCTTTTAATACATAATTTACTTGAAATTTCGAAAAATAGAAGCTTTTTAAGAATTATGTAAAGTTTCAAGCAAGTATACAAATTTTCTTAAGATTCCTGAACAAATTTTGTATTATCTTTTATGTGGGAAAACTAATATTAAGAGATTATTTGCAAAGATTTTAATACATTTCAAAAGATTTCCAAAAATATACCAAAAAAATCTGAAAGGTTTCAAAGCAATGTTTAAATTTGTGTATAGATTTTCAATAATTTTAGAAATAATTCGATTGAGCTCAAAATATATTTAGGAATTTGAGAAGTATTTCAGTGATTAAAAATATTTTGAAACTTTGAAAGTGGGGGAAATGAGGGAGAGTAGCTTCACCATCTTTGACCTGAAAGTTGTGGAGCCTCATGCTTCTTTACAGAAAATATCTTCCTGATAATTTACGAGTAGTTCAAAGCCAAATTGAAAATCTTAAAGAGAATTAAACATAAAAAGAAATGAAAGAAATTGTTATCCAACTTTTTAGGGTTTCAAAGCCCCGAAAGGAAAGTAGGCGTAGTGGGGGAAAATTAGGGTCTGTGAGTAGGAGCAGTGAAAGGAAATGAGGGGAGGGAAGGAAGGTGTAGTAGGGGAAGCAAGAGGAAAGAGAGGAGGGGAAGTGGGGGAATTGAGGGTAAACGAGGGGAGGGGAATTAGGGACAGTGCAGAGAAATGAATGAAGGGAAAATAGGAAAAGTTTGGGGAAATAAGGGAACGTAGGAGAGATGAGGGGAAGTAGCTCAACCATCTGTGACGTAAGAGTTCTTGAACTTAATTTTTCTTCACAGAAAACATCTTTATCATGATATATGAGTAGTTCAAAGGCAAGTAGAAAATCATAAAGAAAATTAAACATTAAAAGAAATGAAAATGGTTTATCCTACTTTTTTGTGTTTCAAAGCCCGGAAGGAAAGTAGGGGTAGTGAGGAAAAATGAGGCTCTGTGAGTAGGAGAAGTGAAAAGAAATGATGGGTGGGAAGGAAGGTAAAGTAAGGGAATTGAGGGTAAACGAGGGGAGGGGAATTAGGGGCAGTGAAGAGAAATGAATGAAGGGCACATAGGAAAAGTGATGGGAAATAAGGGCATGAAAAGTAAAGGCAGAAGGAGACATGAGGAGGGGTGGGGTGCATGCCAAAGGAAATAAGGGAACGTTTTTAAGGGAAGGTAGGGCAAATTGAATATTGCAGAGAGAATTTATTATAAAAATAAAACGAAAGAATATTGTTATCCCTCTTTTTTAGGAATTTTTAACCACGGGCAGAAACTCTTATAGTTTCGGTTGGCAATGTAAGAGGAAATGAGTGTAGTAGACCGGGGATAGGGGAAAAAGGGAACATGAGAGAAGGGGAATTCGAGGCAGTGAAGAGAAATGAGTGGAGGAAAATCAGGATAAGTGAGGGGAAATGAGGGGAGAGAAAGTAGGGTAAGTGAAGAACAATAAGGGAAGGGAAAGTCGCTGCAGAGGAGAAATGAAAATTAGTTGGAAAGGAGAAGTCATAAAGGGGGAAGGGAAGTGAGGATAGGAAAGTGATAGTTGGAGAAGCGGGGTGAGGGAGAAATATAAGAGGAAGCAATTGGTGAAGGGGGGCGGAGGGTGAAGTGATGAGAGGAGAAATATGGAAATGTTGAGGGCGTAGGGCAGGGGGACGTTGAACGACTTAATTAACGTCTTTAAAGGCTATAAAACCATTTTTGGTAGGCCAGTAATAAACAATGAGGAAAAGCGGAGTACAAAAACATTTTAATAACTTTAATAAATATTCTGCTATACAAATACATCCATAAAGCGCTGTTTCCAATTTATCCAATTCTTTTATAAGAATGTTTATGGTTTCGTAGGCCCGGGCAGAAACCGTTGTTGTTTCGGTCGGATGTTCGTCTGTCAGTCGTACTTTTTTTCCAAGAAAGGGAAGTAAGGGGAACTCCTTACTCACAACTCACATGGGGAATCGAATTAGAGGAAATGAGAAAAGAAGAAGTAGGGGAAATAAGACAAAATTGTGGGTGGGAAAGTAGGGGTGTGAGGGGAAAAGAGGGTAGGTGAAGAAGGAGAAGTGCAGGGAAATAAGGAACAATGTGGGGGGTAAGTAAGGGAAGTGAGGGAAAATGTTAGGGTAAGTAAGGAGAGGGGGAAGTATATGTGGCAAAAGTTAGGGAAGAGAGGGGAAGTAGGGGAATGTAGGGCAAGTAGGGGCAGAAAAGTATGGGAGGGGGAGGTTTGAAAAATTTATTTACGCCCTAATAGGCTAAGAAACTCTTTCTTGCAGGCGCAAGGCACCTACTTTGACTAATTTTTTACTAATTTTTCAATGAGGAATAAGACTTTCTAATCAATTAATTAAAAGATATAAAAAAATTGCTTACTTTTGAATTTTATCACCTAAAAAGATAACTCAATCATTTATTTTTGTTTTGAGTATAAATCACTTCAAAATCATGAGAAAAAAGTGTTCTCTAAAGAGAAGTCGAGTGCACGAACATTCAGGTTAAAAATGATTGCGGCTCATCATTCCTTCGCGAACTGTAACTATTAAAAAAAAATCAGGAAAAAAAAGGGGTGAAAATTATCTTACCAAAAAAAAAGAAAATTTTCGTTTAAAGTCTTATAAAATCTGAAAAGAGGATTGATGAAGCACCCTTATAGGTAATCTTCTTCAGGTAGCCTTTACGATTGATTTTAAAGACACCCCTTGTAGATCCATCATGAACGCATACGCAGACGCAACAAAGCCAATACAATTTGCAATATCTAGACGAGCACATGTGTAGACTTACTCTCACGATGAAAAAAAAATATAGGGCTTAATCAGCTAGTCGATAAGCAAATTGGCTTAGAGGCACCGACCGAGGATGGTCTGTAGAAAAGTAAACCCCGCGTTGTCCGGTTGCTCGATTGTCGTGTCATCGCTTGAAACACCAGTGAAAAATAAATTATAGTGAAATAAAATACCGGGTTTCGTTTCGGGAAAAACTGGTTGAAAAATCGACCAAGGGGGCGTGAGGGTTGCGTCAAACTGGCGCCAACGTCAGACCTCAACGCCGGATGGTCGGAGGATTCGGAAGAAGAAACAAAAACTAAAGGAATTCGTCAGGATCACCAGATGAAAGTAATACGATTTTTTTTGGACTTATTATCGGAAAATTTTCCCGCAAATTTTCAATATTAGGTACATTTCTTAGGATACCGCACAGTGGGAGGAAATGCATTTTTTGTTTAAAAATTTATAGAGTCTGTAATTTTGGTCCGATTATTAACTTTTTTTTAATTTAGTGCATTAAATTTTGTACCTCTCTGTCGGAACTTTTGACTCATTTATTTATTCATTCATAGAATTTGCAGTCAAAGTATGGAAAAAAGTTACATTGTTTACTTAACAATTTTTTACGCTTTAATGATTGGTGACTGAAAAGAAATTTTATAAGCAAATGAGTAAATATTATTATTACTCATTAAGGCAGGAATAACATTTCATTACAACAATAATCTAGAAGTCAACAATAACCATGGTTATAAATATCTTTCGTTGCAAAATATCTAAATTTGAGTTTTTTGGGAAATATTCCTGAAAATAATATATGTTTGAATTTTGTATAATGTAGCAACTTAAATTTTTATAAACAAATTAGATAGAACAATATGAAATTTTGGCCCGTTTACGTAGAAGAAAACTCTTTTGTCACTAGGGATGTTTTAGATTATTGTAAAAATGACCGCTAGTCACAAAATATTTGAAATCAACTATAGCTATGGTTGTAAACAATTATTTTGGCAAAATACTTAAATTTCAGGTTTTTTCAAATTTTAATTTCCTCTAAACGCCGAAATGGCTACATTTATTCCTGAAAATAATATATCTTTGATCATATCTGGCAAAATATAAGAATTTAAATGTTTATAAACAATTACGATGAACGATTTCATCATTTTGGCCGTTTCGCGTAAGAGAATTGGTTTTTAAGTCAAAATAGCTTTAGAATTTTGAATGTGTTCATTATAATTATTTATAAATATACAAATTATAATACTCTACCAAATATTATCAAATACATATTAGTTTTAGAAATATCTATAACATTTCCGTCGATTAAAGGAAAATAGAATTTGACAAAACCTCAAATTTAAATATTTGCCCACGAGAGTTATTTTTAGCAATGGTTTTTGTTAACTTTTCAAATATTTTGTGACTAGCAGGCATTCGTAAAAATTATTCTAAAACAGTTTTAGTGAGAAAAAAAAACATTTTTTTCTACGTAAAAGTTTAAAAATTTTGAATTTTTCTTATCGAATTCGCTTATAAATACTAAAACTTTTATATGTCACTAAATATTATTAAACATGTATTATTTTTAGAAATATTTTCAGCTATTCAGAGGATTAAAAATAATCAAAATCCGAACAAACCCCAAATATTTTGCCACAAAGACTGTTTATAAGAATGGTTATTGTCAAAGTTTTAATTATTTTTGTGTTATATACCATTTCTATAATAATAAGAAGTAGTTTTGGCAAAAGGAAATTTTTTTACCGATAATAGCCCCATTTTCCAAATTTTTCATGAAAGTTTGCAACAATTAATTCACTGATTTAAGGCAATATAAAGTGCACCTAAGCAGTTATTACAGTGTAAAAAATTGTTAAATAGAAAATATTACTTTCCATGCATTGAGTGAAAATGTTTTTAATGGACAAATAAATAAGACAAAAATTTCCTACGGCAAAGCTGTTCAAAATTTAGTGAACTTTAATTTAAGATAAAAAATTAATAATCGGACCAAAGTTGAATGTTCTAGTATTTTTGGAACGAAAAAAGTGAATTTTCTCCCACTGTTGCCGGTTACCGGAATCCTACAACTACTTTCTGATTTCATTTGTTTAAAAGCAGTTTATACTCGTACCAAGAATATCCGACCATTCATACAGAAATTTCAGTATAAATGACCCCTTTTCTAGGTCCCGTTATTCTTATCGAAAGAAACCGGATATTTGAATCGAAATTTCGGTACATGTAGCCACGGCTTTATTTAAATGTTTCGTCCAGGATTAAAAAAAATTAAAACGTTAGAATTTTTCAAATTATAGGCTTTTTCAAAGAAATAGAAGTTTCAATATTGGAATAACTAAAAAATGCAATCGCTAAATTTATTCAATTTTTAAAAAGTAGTTTTCTGAAAATTGTTCAAGTATTTCAAGTGTCTATAGGAGATTTTTAGTTTTTGAAATTCTTCACAAAAATATATTGAAATGGCAATTACGAGTGACACATAACAAAATTGAGGTTTTTATGCCTATAGGTTTTTACACTAAGTACTTATTAAATTTTTTTAGTACTTTTTAATTTTCAAAAAACCCTTATTACTGCAAATATCCTCTTATAATTCGTTTCGAATATTTTTTAATTGTCCCTTTTTTAATTTGTGATTAGTCGCGTCATATTGGTGAACGATTCACTCGTTCCCTCTATTCGAATCAAATTTTCCTTGACACAAGGCAAAAAAGTCTATCCCTGGAGTTCGACTGAGGAAGAGATATTTACCAATATCGGAGATCAATGAGAGATCCATAGTTTTGACGACTTTGGGTGGACCAGATAACGCAATAGCCCTTTTCTCTGGGACCAGAAAAGTCGAGGGAAGAGGATATTTGCGATAGAATGTACAGTTGATCGGTAAGGACAAAACATTTTTTATTTCTTTTTATTTTAGACCTGAGAGTCGTTTATTTAGTTTAAGAAACATAAAATGATTTTACAAACTTCTAATATTTTTCAAAAAATTTATCTTGAGCACTGGACTCGGTTTCTGTCTCAAAATTGGTACGGTTTCTTAGTCACCTATTCAAACCTGATTTGAAATTAGCAAAAAATTGCGAATAATATTCATAAGGTAACGCAAAATTTCCCAATCGACTGCAGTATGCTTTTTTCGGCAAATCATCCTTTTTTTTGGTTCCAATTTATAACACAGGTTTCAAGTGAATCAAAAGACATTTTATCTTCATTTGAAACTTTTTGGTAATATCTCTTAAATATTTAAACGATTCTTTCGTTTACGTTTTAAATTCAATTTATAAAAAGAATTTTTACATTATTTTATGTCGATTATTGATTAATTTTGAAAATTAAAATAGTTGAAAACTACACCATTTAAAATCTCTTTCATTGTAATTATCTTCTGTTCAAATTTATTAAAGACAAATCTATGGCAAAGTTTTGAATATATTGCTGATTTGAAACATAAAAGCGATTTTGTAATTCATTGAAAAACGAATAAATTTCTAGTTATCAAATAGTTATTGATAAACATTAAGTTTCCTTCCATTTTACAGGCATGAGGAAGCACTCTCTGATTATTCTATGCTGTTATCTGTACACCTTGTTTGACATGGCTGCCTTGACTTTTCCGTAAGTAAAAAAATTTAAATAAATTAACTTTAAAGTTGTTAAACAATGTTCCAAATTTAAGCTGATTAGGGGCCGTTAAAAACTACGTCTTACTGTCATATGGGGGGGGGGGGGGGGGGGGGGGGTAAAAGTGTGTGTGGCTAATCGTGACGAAAAGGAGGGAGTGGTTAACGCAGAATGTGACATCACACTTGCAAAATATAAATATGAATAAAATTTGTTTGTTTATCCCTTATTCATAGAATTCATCTTTTTTTACGTCTTTTTAACAAACTTCCTCTTTGTCCCCTTTTCATAATTTTTGGCTTCAATTCGAAGTGAATAGAACCTGAAAAGATAAACATACTATTTTCTACTGAAAGTTAATTATTTTAATTTGATAAGTCTGTTGTATTTTTTTTTGCTTCCGTATTCATCTATTTTAGTTAAAAATTATACTATCTGATTGAAGACTATCCTATTTTGTGGTTGAAAATTATATGTCTCAACTTCAAATTTAACTAATTCATTATTGGTTGAAAATTGATTGTTTTTAGTAGAAAATTCAACAATGTGGTTGGAAATTTATGTTTTTCGTTGTGAATTCGCCACTTTGTTAGAAAATTAACTTTCTGAAGTAAAAATTCAAGTAGTTTGTTGAAAATTGAACTATTTAGTTGAATTACCTTTTTGTTGAACATTTAACTGTCTTCCAAAAAAATTGTCTTTTAAGATTGAAACTTCAACTATTTTGTTGCAAATTCGCCTTTTTGGGTTGAAAATTTTCTTATTTTCGTAGAAAATTTAACTACTTGATTAAAAATTCGTATTTTCTGGATTAATTTGAAAATTCAACTGTTTTGTGGAAATCTCGTATTTTTAAAGTAAAATTTGTTTAAATTGGCAGAAAATTCAATCATTTGGTTGACAATTAAATTATTTGATTGAAAAATAACTTTTTGTTGAAACTTCAACTGTTTTGTTGAAAGCTTATATGCTCGGGTAAAAAATTTAACTGTTTTGTTAAAAATTCGTTGTTTTTCTTTTTTGTTGAAAATCAATTTTTTCGGCTGCAAATTCAACTATTGCATTTTTGTTTGGAAACTGATAGTTTTTAGTTTAAAATCAAACTATTTAGTAAAAAATTATTTTCTTTGCTGAAAATTCATATTTGGTGTTGAAAATTCAACTGTTTTCTAGAGAATCTGCCTTTTTCGTTTGAACATTCAACAATTTAGTTGAAATAATTTGTCTCTCTTGACTGAAAAATCTCTCCTCATTGAAAAATTTATTTTTTTGTTAGAAATGTTATCATTTTTTATCTAAAAAGAAATAATTAATACTTTTAATTACTTTATTTATTCAATTAATTATTAATTATTTTATTAACCTCATATTGTGATTCAAATTAATTTATTATGGTTGAAGAGTTTACTATTTTGTTGAAAATTATTCTTTTTTTAGTTGAAAATTCAACAATGTGGTTGGAAATTTATGTTTTTTGTTGTAAATTCGCCCCTTTGTTAGAAAATTAATTTTCTCGATTAAAAATTCAAGTGCTTGGTTGAAAATTGAACTATTCAGTCGAATGAACTTTTTAAGAAGATTTAACTGTTTTCCAAAAAATTTGTCTTTTTAGGTAAAAACTTCAGCTGTTTTGTTGCAAATTCGACTTTTAGGGTTAAAAATTTTCTTATTTTCGTAGAAAATTTAACTACTTGATTAAAAATTCGAATTTTCTGGACTAATTTGAAAATTCAACTGTTTTGTGGAAATCTCGTATTTTTGAATTAAAATGTGTTTAAATTGGCAGAAAATTCAATCAATTGGTTGACAATTAAATTATTTGGGTGAAAAATAACTTTTTGTTGAAAATTTAACTGTTTTGTTGAAAGCTTATATGTTCGGGTAAAAAATTTAACTGTTTTGTTGAAAATTCGTTGTTTTTCTTTTTTATTGAAAATCAATTTTTTCCGCTGCAAATTCAACTATTCCACTTTTGTTCGAAAATTGATAGTTTTTAGTTTAAAATCAAATTATTTAGAAAAAATTACCTTTGTTGTTGAAAATTCATATTTGGGGTTGAAAATTCAACTGTTCTCTAGAAAATCTGCCTTTTTAGTTTGAACATTCAACAATTTAGTTGAAATAATTTGTCTGTCTTTACTGATAAATCTCTCCTTATTGAAAAATTTATTTTTTTAGTAGAAATTTTATCATCTTTGATTGAAAAAAATTAATTATTTATAATTACTTTATTTATTTAATTAATTAATAATTAGTTTATATTGTGATTTAAATTGATTTGTTATGGTTGAAGATGTAGATATTTCGTTGTCAATTATCATTTTTTTGGTTGAAAATCAATTTTTTCAACTGGAAATTAAATTATTCCATTTTTGGGTTGAAAACTGATAGTTCAGGTTTAAAATTCGAATAGTTGATTGTAAAGAAGTTTACTAATAAACATTTATATTTTAGGTAAAAAATTCAACAATTTGGTTGAAATTTTGTGTCTCTCTTCACTAAAAAATCTTTTCTGGTTGAGAATTCAACTCTTTTGTAAAAAATGCCTCATTTTAGTTTGAAAATTCATCTCTTTTGGTAGAAATGTTATCTTTTTTTATTAAAAATGAAACTGTTTGGTTATAAATTGATATGTTATGTTTGAGGATGTAACTTTTTTGTTATATGTTCTGTTTTTATTTGATAGAAAATGAAGTTTTTAACTCAAAATGAAACTATTATTCAATTTCTTGTTAAAAATTGATCGTTTGTGCTGAAAATTCAACTATTAATTTTTTTATTAAGTTTATCTTTTTGGTTACATTCTACTGTTATTCATTTTAAATTGAGATCTGATTTCGGCTGAAATATCAAAATAGTATATTCTTCAGTGGGAAGTAATGTTTTTTTTATTGAAAATTCTACTACTTGGTTGAAAGTTCAACTTCTTTGTTAAAAATGCACTTTTGTGTTGAAGATTTATGATTTTAGTTGAAAAATCAACTATTTCATCGAAAAATTGATTATTTTGGTGTAAATTAAAATTTTTGGTTGAACATTAGCCTTTTTTGTGGAAGATTCATCCTATTTGATTGATAATTTAACTGTCTTCTAAGAAATTAGCGTTTTTGGTTTGAAAATTCAACTATTTGGTGAAAAATGCAAATGTTTTTAGTGAATTTTAATCCTATTTAGTTATAACTCGAATATTTTTGTTAATAATTAATTTTGTTATTGCTGATAATTCAATTATTTGGATGAAAATTCATTTTTGCGTATCTAGCATTCAACTAAGTGGTTATGAATTCAACTATTTTTTTGAAAATTTGATTATTTTATTCAAAATACAACTATTTCATTAAACATTCTTTTTTTCGTCAATTCAACTGTTCAGTTGAAAATTCCCCTTTTTGGAATGAAAATTCACCTTTCTTGTATAGAAAATTCATCTTTCTTGCATAGAAAATTAATTTATTTTTATGTAGAGAAGATCTTGGTTAAGAATTAAATTGTCTCCTAAAAATGTGTCTTTTGACTTAAAAATTCGACTAATTGGTTTAAAATTCAACTGCTTGTACTTGAGGTTAATTATTATTGGTTTGAAAATTTGAAGATTTGATTGAAAATTAAACTATGCGCTTACAGATTCAAACTATTTTGTTGAATATTTGATTATGTTCTTGAAAATACAACTTTCCTATTAAAAATTCATTTTCTTTTCGTTAATTCAACTGATAAGTTAAAAATTCGTGTTCTTGATTGAAAATTAATATTTTTTTATTGAAAATTCTTTTTTTTTTGTTAGAAAAGCTCTTAAATATAAAAATGAATTGTCTTCTAGAAAATCAACTTTCGGGCTTTAAGAGTCGAATAATTGGTTCAGATTGCAACTGTTTGTATTTGAATTAAATTATTTTTTGTTTGAAAATTCGACCATTAGGCTGAATATTCGTATTTTTGGGTTGAAAATTCTTACTGTATCTGTTTTTTCTTGGAAAATTTTACATTTTTATTACCTCTAATGATGAATTACTACACGGTAATTAAAAAACAGACTAAGGGGTAAATGTGATATCTATTTTTTGGTTTTCTTTTTCATTGTGAATTACAAAAATTTGTCAATAGTTCCAGGTTAGTTGGATAGGTTCATAACCTCGATTTTTTAAAGAAATATGCAAGTAAATAATTATGATTTTGAAAAAATTGTAGTGTCAACATTTCAACAGAAAAATATTTCTAAAATAAATTGACTCAGAAATTATATAATTTACAATAGGTATGTACTATAGGTATATACTATAGGTATATGCTTACGAGTAAAAAGTCCAAAGATAATTTGTGGCCAAATTTTAAACAAGAATCTTCTCAAATATATTGAATACCACCAATCAAAGTCTAACTTCATAATTTCGTATCACACTTACCCCTATCAACCCTATATATATAGTTTCTACATAATGGAAAAAATTATGTATAATTTTCATTTCTTTTATTCAAAAAATGTATAAAACAAATGAAAATTATATATAATATTTCCGTGTTTCAGTGAGAAAGTATGCGAGGCTGTCCTTTCCACAGAAGTCGAAGATTGGCACGTTAAAGTCGATAGTCTCTCGTCTCGTACAATTCGACTTTCGGCCAGAAAACGCGGGTACCGGTTTTTTCCGAAGATTGAAAGGTAAAGCATCAATTCTGGATTGCATGATTTAATTACTCTCTGAATAAAAATTGCATCCTGATCAATTATAAGGAAGAAGAGATCACGTATATCAAACGCGTTTTGAAAAAAGCAAACTGTTCTCATTTGTCAATAATTTCTTTCTTTTTTTAAAACTTTAAGACTGAAAACCAAAAACTTGAAATATCAGCAATCCAGAATTAAAAGCATATTTCAAATTCTGTTGTGTATGCCGGCCTCGGACTCACCACTCTGTTGACACTATTGACACTATTTGACACTTTTTTTAGCCATTACACTATTTTGTTACTGTTTCGAACAAAATGACACTAAAGACACTATTTTCTCAAAATTGTCTGCTATTGCCACGATTTCTTTACTTTTCCTTAAAAAATATTTTTGAACTTCTTCGCAGCGACTCACAACATCCCAGAAAATAGTCTGAATTGCTGATTAGGGATCGTGCATAAATTACGTACGCTTTTTCTGAAATTATATTAGGGACTGTTAGTTTTGACCCCCATATCTCACGTAATTATTGCCAAATAATTTTTTTTCGCAAAAGACGAATTTCCAACAAAATACATAAATGTGTACCAAGTAGTTGAATTTTCAAACAAAAAGATTAATTCTCTATCGAAAAGACAAATTTTCAACAATTTATATAAATTTTCAACTTAAGAGTTTATTAAATAATCAATGCAATGTCATTATAATTAAACTAATGTAACTAGAGAAACGAATTTTCCACAAAGCAATTTAATTTTTTACCAAATAACTAAATTTTAAAAATTCTTGAATATTCAAGCCAAAAAGACTAATTTTCCATGAAACAGTTGAATTTTTAACCCTTGAATACGAATTTTCAACAAATTATATACGTTTTTAAGAAATTACATAAATTTTTCATTAGACAGTTGGAATAATAGATGTGACGTTAGTCCAAATTTTATTTTAACAACTTTTAGTTTTTTTTTCGTTCCTAAAATTTTTTAACCAAGTATTTGAATTTTTAAACTAAAAAATATCAATTTCTAGCCAAAAATGAGGTAGGTACATTTTTGTTCAAGATAATTAATTTTGGATGAACAAAAAAGAATTTTCTGCAAAACAGTTTAATTTTGTATCAAATAGTTAAATTTTCTACTTAATTGTTGGATTTTCAAGCCAAAAAAAAAACTAATTTTTTACAAAACAGTTGAATTTTCAACCCGTGAATATGAATTTTTAACAAAAAAGAAAATTTTCAGCCAATCAGTTGAATTTTCAATAAAATGAATAAATATTCGGCTTGAAAAAATTAATGTTTGACTGAAAAAAACAACAAATTTTCAACTAAAATGATAAATCAGACAACAACGATAAATGAACTTTCAATAAGTAGTTCCACTTTCAACCGAGAAGTTGAATTTAAAAAAAAATTATTCAAAATAAAGACAATTGAATTTAAACTAAAAAGACAACTTTTTGAAGAAATACTTGCATTTTTATCAAAAAAAGATGAAGCTTCTTGATGAAGAATTTTATAGCAAAAAAATGTGTCAGCAAGAAAAAAAAATTAGATCAAATTGTTGAATTTTCAAGCCAAAAAGTTGAATTTTCAACAAAAGAGTTGAATTTTCAACCAGGTAGTATGACTTCTTAACAAAATTGTTGAATTTTTAACTTATCAATTAATTCAGTCCGCGTTTAATTGGAAAAATGAGAACAAGAGGGAAGTAGGGCAAAAACTGTAAAGCCTGTGATAAATATATAGGATTTTTTAATAATTTATGGACTCAAGAATAGAAGTTTAAATAAACATTTGCGTTCTTTTTTAATAATTGTAAAATATTATGCTAGGAAGCTAGACATTTTTATAAAAAAAATGAAGCTAATTTTCAATTGCACACTTTTTGGTTTTAGACTCAACACTTTTTAATTCAGACTGCACGTAAATTTAATACTTGAACAATTTTATGAGACTATTTTGACACTATTTTTTTCAAATTTTGTACATTATTCATGCTATTTTTTATCTCTAAAAATGCTTTCGAAATACTAGGTTAGGAAGCTGGACATTTTGCTAAAAAAACAAAGTTAATTTTCAATTGCACACTTTATGGTTTTAGACACTACACTTTTTTCTACACTTTTTAATTCAGACTGCACGTAAATTTAATACTTGAACAATTTTATGACACTATTTTGACACTATTTTTTTCAAATTTTGTACATTATTCATGCTATTTTTTATCTCTAAAAATACTTTTAAAATACTAGGTTAGGAAGCTGGACATTTTGCTAAAAAAACAAAGTTAATTTTCAATTGCACACTTTTTGGTTTTAGACACTACACTTTTTTCTATACTTTTTAATTCAGGCTGCACGTAAATTTAATATTTGAACAATTTTATGACACTATTTTGACACTATTTTTTTCAAATTTTGGACATTATTTACACTATTTTTTATCTCTAAAAATACTTTTAAAATGCTAGGTTAGAAAGCTGGATATTTCGCTAAAAAAACGAAGTTAATTTTCAATTGCACACTTCTTGATTTTAGACTCTACACTTTTTAATTCGGACTAGACATAAATTTAATACGTGAACAATTCTTTGACACTACTTTGACACTATTTGTCTAAATTTGTGACATTATTGACACAATTTTTCATCTCTGAAGTGAGTCCGAAGCCTGTGCATGTCTACTTTACATATTTTTTCACAATCTTGTTAATAAAGAAGTACGCGTACCGGTTTTCTACGAAAGTCGAATTGTACGATAGCAAGAAGTACGCGTACGGTAATTCAGTATTTAAACATAAATTTTCCACTTAATCGAGCTTAAAATTTTTTAGATTTTAAATACCAAAATCATATCAATGAAAATTAAAATATTAATATAAGGTGCACGCGTACTTCTTTTCAAAAAGAAACAAATTTCCTTTGTTTTGTTGCTTTTTTATTCAACTGATATTACAAAATTGAAATTTAAGAATCTTAAGTTAGATTAAAATCAAATTCAAAATCCCATGAAATGTCCAACACTCAAGTCAATGTATAAATTCTTGAAAATAAACCAAGAATCTTACGATAAAATTTGAACAAACACCACAAAATGCTCCTATTGTAATTCTGAAAACAAAATAAAAATGTGTTTCTTTGGACAAAAATAAAAAAGAGGAAAGAAAAATGAGAAAGCAACGAACCAAATCCCCTTCCTTCTCTTTTTTATTTCTTTCGTCTTTTTTATTTTTTTTTACTTTGAAATGACAATAAAAAAGCATGGATGATATTCACCAATTAATTAAATTACAATAGGAATTACAATAGGAGCATTTTGTGGTGTTTGTCCAAATTTTATCGTAAGATTCTTGGTTTATTTTCAAGAATTTATACATTGATTAAACATTTTCCTAGAAATCTTTAGACAATTTTTTCATTCTCTTGTCTAAAAGTTCATGAAAACCTTTTTCTGCTGATAACCGTTTGAAATGTTCTGAAATATTTTTCTACTTTCTCTTAAAGTTCATTGTTCAAACTAAAAAATTATTTGAAATATTTTGAACTGTTCTTCAATTATTTCAAAAAATGCTTCTTTTTCCTAAAAATATTTTTTCCTTTCTAATTCCTAAATTGGTTGACAATGAAAGTAATTAAATTGAAAGTAAAATCATACAGTTCATTATCTTCTCTTCTTTAATAGCTCACACCTAACATGCGTCACGTCGTTCATTTCACACTTAGATAGATATTTTTTTACTAAACAACCCGCTTCATTAACATTATTTTTTTAATATAGCCAAAATCAAACTTCAGAAAATGATACTGCTAGAAATCTAAATTGTCAAAAATAGTACAATTTAGGCCAAATTCGAAGATAAATTGTATTTTTTCGTATTTAATGCAGCGAGAGCTTTGGCAGATGCAAATCGAAAAACAAAACCAACGGTTGATCATAAGACTAAAAGACGAATGCATCAACTCAGCACAAAGATAGGCTGGGCAAAGTAGCACACTTCTTGCATTCAGTGTGTGATTGACTACATAACATCTGGTAGAACTTTCACGGCCGAGATTTGACAGTTCGTGCGAACTGCGGGTCTGTCATCACACACTCAACAAGTCAAAGCTACTGACCATCAGGCAGCATATTGTTGAGAGAATACGAGTACTATCTAACGCTAGGAGAAGTCTAGAGCGGAGAGAGAGGTGGGTCAGAGAAAATCAACAGTTTTTCCCGTAAACATGAATTTTCAATCAAACATTTGCATTTTTTTCATTAGAATTTTCAACAAAATTTTCGAATTCAAAACCAAAAGAACGTAATTTTTAACCAAAAAGTTGCATTTTTAATTGAAAAAAAAAGATAAAATTTCTAACAAAATTGAGCAATTTTGAAGCCAAAATGTCCCATTTCCTACAAAAAAGTGGAATTTTCCAGCCAATAAGACGAAGTTTAAACAAACAGTTTAATTTTTAACTAAAAAATGATTATTTTCAACCAAAAATGGAATTGTTAAATTTTCAGTTGAAAAATTAAATTTTAACAAAGAAAAAACGAATTTTTAAGAACAAAATTAGATACATTTAAACTATAAACACTCCAAATAAATGAACCTTCAATTTTAATAATTTTTAACAATAATTGTAAATTTTTAATATTGAATCAACTTCAATTTTAAATCTTGAAAATTGAACCATTCCAAAACAACGTTAAAAATTACATAACTTGAAAATATAATCCTTGAAAATTGAATAATTTTCATTAGGTATATATTAACATATTTTCTATTTTTAATATTTTACAAATTTACAAGTAAAAATTATAAGAGCTTTACTTTTTACAATTAAAAATTCTTTAACATTGATGATTCACGTTCAAAATTTCTTCAATTTAGAATATTTAGAATAGTTCATATTTCAAACGAAAAAGCTTTGAATTTTAAATTTAAAAAAAAACAGTCGGATTCAACAAAAAATGACGAATTTTCAACCAAAGAGTTTACAGTGAAGAGAGAAAAAAAATCAACCAAATTGTTGAATTTTCGATCTAAGAAGGCGAATTTTCGATCTAAGAAGGCGAATTTTTCACCAAGGAGTTGAAATTTGTACCAAACTCTTGAAATTTCAAGCCAAAAAGATGAATTTTCTCCAAAACATTCGAATTTTTAACACGAAAATATGAACTTTCAACCGACTCGTTAAATTTTTAATCAATTAGATGAATTTTCATAAAAATACTTAAATCCTCAATTAAAACAGATTAATTTTAAACCAAAGAGTTGCATTTTAAACCAAAAAATTAGAAATTTCTACCAAAAGTGAGATATTTTGAAATGAAAAAGTTGAATTTTTAACAAGAGTTACAGTTTCAACCAATCGAATTTTCATCCGAATTTTAAAAGCGTCTAAATTTCCGTACATAAAATGAAATGTCATTATTATATTAATATATGATCAATATTATTATTATTATAGTCATTTGAATTTTTCTATATTTGTTGATTTTCACTTTCGGAATATTTCCATTAGGTTAATCAATATTTTCTGTAGTTATATTTATCTTCGATACTTTAAAATTTCGGGAAATTTTCTATTTCCGTAATTTCATTATTATTATTATTATTAAAAATAATATTTTATAGAACTTTAAACTTAAGCATGTATTTTAATTTGATAATAAGGCAATCAAAATAAGAAAACGTTGTTGATAGTCCTTTTAAATTGATTAAAATACTTTCAAATCTTGAAATTGAAAACTGTTTAGACAATTTCTGATGCATTTGATGAAATATGTAAAAGAATGATATCCGTCTTTTTAATGAGTTCAAAATCATTCAGAATTAATATTAGTTTTTCCTTTAAAAAAAAAAGCCTTTCGACTAAAAACAAACAATTCTGTAAACTGTGCCACATCAATTTTAACGATTTTAGTAAACAATTTGGTTTTTTTGAGACTGACTTTTGAAAATAATATTTCAGTAATTTTGTTCTCCTTGCAATTGAGTTGTGAAAAATATGTTTTGAGACCAAGGTTGATGCTTATTAGTCAACGGAGGTAACGAATTCAGTATATAAACTCCAACCGAAAAACAGAATATTCATCAGTTAACGAAATTTTTGAAAAATACTGTAATTTGTTCTTTCTCAACTTGGCAAAAATGAAGATCGATTATTCTCTGGTTCTCAATTTGGTGGTCATCTTTAATTCTATTGGTAAATACAACAAGAATTAAACAAAAATTAAGAAAAATAGCAACAACAAAATTCTACGATGCAAGCAACTTTGCCCGGCAGAAAATTATCATCAACACGTTATAGTTTGTGAAATAAACACTCGCCAAGTAATTCTGAAAGAAAGATAAATTTTGAAAAATTTATAAAACTGAAAAAATTATCGAAACATTTAAAATTTATTATAAGAAAAAAAAATTATGAAAACTTAGCAAGATTATTATTATAGATAGAAGAGAAAATTCTGCCAAATTTTAATTTTTAATTTTTTTAAAATTCTTTCAATACATTTTTTAAGTTTTCTCTTTTAAAATTAATTTAAAAACTTTGACTTCACTCATAATGTTTTACAGGAAGTATTTTCCATCGTATATATTTTGGCGAGATTCCACTTTGTTTTATAATTTGAAATAAAAAATTTCACAAAATTTTATCGAATCTTAAATGTTTTGAAAATATGAAAAACGCATGTTTCTTTTTCATTGATGCACTTATTTTTCTAAAAAATGTATAAACCATCGAAAATTCTATGAAGAAAAATAAAAAATTCCCATTTTTAACAAACAGAGGTATAATATGAATAATTAAATAATAACGGTTTTCATAGAGGATACAATAAAATTTTAATACACTTATGTTGCATTTTCAACAAAATAATTAAATACTCACATGATAAATAAAATTGAAGAATTTTTAAAAAAGTACTTGAGTTTTTAACCAGATAGCTGAATTTTCAACATTCGTGTTTTCAGCTTAAAATTCGTCTATTTAGTTCACAGTTAAACTCCTTTCTTAAAAATTAATTTTTTTTGGTTAAACATTTATGATTTTAGTTGAAACCTCATCATTTTGGTTTAAAATTGAAATATTTGGTTAAATATGCGTTTTTTTGGTTGAAAAAAATTTTTTTTTACTTAAAATTTAACTATTCCACTTTTGGTTGAAAATTCAACTATTCGCTCAAAATTCATGTATTTTATGAAAATAAAAATTTTTAGTGTTAAAAATTCTATTATTTGGTTCAAAATTTAGTTAACCACCTTTTAGGTTGAAACTCATACATTTAGTTAAAAAATCACCTCTTTGATTGAAAATTTAACTTTTTTGTTGAATATGCGTGTTTTCTTCGTTAAAAATGATTTTTATTATTTAAAATTTAAATATTCTATTTTTGGTTCAAAATTCAACTATTCGCTGAAAAATCATGTATTTTTATAAAAATTCTTATCCTTTTAGTTAAAAATGTTATTATTTTATTTGAAATTGAATTATTTTTCTGAAAATTCAACAATTTTGTTTAAAAATCATTCTTATTGGTTGAAAACGTACAAATTTTGTGGAAAACTCGTATTTTTTGTTAGAAAATTAATCTTTTTGGTTAAAAACTCATTTCTTTGTTTGAAAATTCATAATTTGAGTTAAAAATTCATCTCTTTGGTTGAATATTTAACTATTTTGTCGAAAATTCTTTCCTGCTTGGTTGATAATTCTTATCATTTTTATTTAAAATTTTATTATTTATTTGAAAAGTCATACTTTTTCATTGAAAATGGAACTATTTGTTAAAAAATAATATATTTTTCTGAAAATTCTAATTTTTTGGTTCAACATTTCTATTATTTTGTTCAAATATAATTACATTGCTAAAAATTCAACAATTTTGTTAAAAAGTCATTCTTCTTTTCCTTGTTTTTTCTTAATCGAAAATTAATTTTTTTTAACAAAAAATTCAACTATTCCATTTTAGGTTGATTTTTTTTTAAATACATTTTTTTGATCAAAATTCAACTATTTAGTCGAAAGTTCATGAGTTTTCTTGAAAACTCGTTTTTCCTTTGTTAAAAATTAATTTTTTAGCTGAAAATTTAGCTTTTCAATTTTTTAGTTGAAAATTCCTAGTTTTTAAAAATTAAAAATTGTATTTTTTGATTAAAAATTCAATTAATTTGACACAAATTCAACAATTTGGTGAAAAAATTATCCTCTTTAGTTGAAAACTCATAAATTTTGTTCAAAATTCGTCTTTTTAGTTGAAAATTTATCTCTTTGGTTGAAAATTTTACTATTTTGCTGAAAATTTATTTTCTTTTGGTTAAAAATTAATTTTTTTCTAACTGAAAATTCAACTATTCCATTTATCGTTAAAAATTCTTACTTTTTATTACAAATTGTATTGATTAATTAAAAATTCTAATTATTTGGTGAAAAATTCGTATATTTTGTTGAAAATTCGTATATTTTGTTGAAAATTCGTCTTTTTTTGGTAGAAAATTAACCTTTGGAAAAAATTCATTTTTTTTTTGAAAATTCATTTATTTAGTCGAAAATTGAACTATTTTGTTGAAAATTTGTTTTATTTTTGTTAAAAATTATTTTTCTCCCCATTGAAAATTTAACTATTCCATTTATGGTTGAAAATTGTTACCTTTTCGTTAACAATTGTACAATTTAATTGAAAATTCAATTGCTTTGACGGAAATTAAACAATTTTATTTAAAAAAAAAACATTCTTTTTTATTAAGAATTCAACTATTTCGTTAGAAATTCGTGTATTTTGTTGAAAATTCGTCTTTTTTTGGTAGAAAATTAAACTTCTCTGTGAAAAATCCATTTTTTGTTTGTTTAGAATTCATAATTTTACTTGAAAATGTAACTTATTTCTTGAAAATTCTTTTTTCCTTGGTTAAAAATTAATACTGTTTTTAACTGAAAATTTAACTGTTCTATTTTCGGTTAAAAATTTTGGATTTTTATTAAAAATTGTATTTGATTAAAAATTCAATTCATTTGACAAAAATTCAACAATTTTGTTTAAAACCCCATCATTTTTTATTAAAAATTCAACCATTTGGTTAAAAATTCGTATTTTTTAAGTAGAAAATTAAACTTCTTTATGAAAAATCCATTTTTTGTTTGTTTAGAATTCATCATTTTACTTGAAAATGTAACTTATTTCTTGAAAATTCGTTTTCCCTTGATTAAAGATTAATAACGTTTTTAACTGAAAGTTTAACTATTCCATTTTTGGTTAAAAATATTAAATTTTGATTATAAATTGTATTATTTGATTAAAAATTCAATTCATTTGACAAAAATTCAACAATTTTGTTCAAAACAATTATTATTTTTGGTTGAAAAATTTGGTAAAAAATTCGACTTTTTTTATACAAAATAATTCTTTTTCCATTGGAATCAATTTCTTTTTGAAAATTCGTAATTATCTTTAAAAATTGATTTATTTAGTCTAAAACTTTACTATTTTATTAAAAAATAATTTTTCCTTAGTTAGAAATTAAATTGTTTCAATAAAGACTTAACTGTCCCATTTTTGGTCTAAACAGTATTTTTTTTTTAGTTCAAAATTCAACAATTTGATTGAAAATGTATGAATTTTTGTACCTCGATTTCAACTCGCATCATGTCCTAGGATAATTGTGGTAAAAAACTGAAATTTAGAGGTAGGAATCCTGAAAATCTTATCTTCAATTTGAGCCAAGAAAATTGGAAAAACCTTCACTGGTTCCCGAATTATGACTAAAAATGTCCAAGCGTCAAGATTCAGCGGCTCAAGCAGAAACTCTACTCTTCAACACTTTTTGTCATAACTAGGGAACCACTGAAGATTTTTCAATCTTTCTTGTCTCAAATTAAAGACTATATTTTGAGGAATACGTACTATAAATTTCAGATTTTTCCTACAACTTTCCTCGATCATATGATGGGTTGAAGACGAGCTGAAAAAGTTCGTGAAATTCTAGAACTTTTTATTTTCTTCAATTTAAAAATGAATAATCCATTTCTATTTCCTCTTGCAGAATTAAGTGCCAATTCGCGCCAGCCACTATTACCTTATGAAGCAGTTCCTACGTCTCTACAGGATCTATTTTTCGCAAACGTATTTTTGCCTGGAGGGTATGATCTTGGTTATTGGGGAGTCGTCAAGGGTAGCAATCCCGTCAAAAAGGACGTGATTAAATTAAAACAAGGCAATTATCTAGTTAGAATGAACCATTTTCGTGAAGTTTTAGGATTTTATAGCAAAAGAAATCGTGATTTATATCACAGATTATATGTTGGTCAGGAACCGGGGGTATACGTTTTACATGACGAGCGATGGCCTTTGCGCTCAACGACCAGGTCCCTTCACCCCGAAGAAGTCAAGTTTCTTAGTAGACATCCAAAATATATCCAAACTAATCATTTTCAATCTTCCACATGATCACCAGAACCCGCTTTTCATTCAAAGTGAGCAAATTACTTTTCAACCAGAACATTCAATATAATTCGCGAAAATCAACATTTCGTGTGTTCCGCTTTGCCCCTATTTTGTCCCGCTTAGCCCCGTTTTACGATCATTTCGTGTCATTATTGGAAATATTAACAAACCCCATGCAATCTCTTTTAATGCCTTCTATAGATAAGATTTCATGAATTTCTATTAAACAAATATATATATATATATATATATTTAATACATAGGAATACAAACTGGTGGTGGATGCAATCTTGATAAAAGGAATAAATTTGGGGTATTATTAAGGCTATTATTTTTAGTTTTATTTATTTTATTTTAATAATTAATAAATTTAGTACTAATTATTAACAATTACATCATTATTACGGTAATTTTTTGTAATTATTTTAAATATTGACGACGAACCTCATGCAATCTCTTGTAATCCCTTTTTCCGTTTCGAATATTATTAATATAGATCAGATTTTATGAATTGTTTCAATTTCTATTAAATAAATATAATATATATTTAATACATAGAAATAAAAAGGTGGTGGAGACAACTTTGATAAAAGGAATCAATTTTGAGATCCTATGATTTGGGTTATTGTTTTTAAATAATTTAATATTAATTATTGTTAATATAATTATAATTAAATTAATTAATTATTATAATACCATTGAGCCATTTCCCTTTCGGTGTAGGCTAATAAATTCTATTACCCAAAAAGCATCTCCTAGTTCTCATTTAATGAAATCCTATGAATCTTTTGAAATCCCTTAAAATCCTGTAAAATCTGTTGAAATACTATTAAAATATTATGAAATCCTTCAACATTTTTAATTGTTCAATTCTGAACATAATTGTTAAATTTTCAACCAAAGAAATGAATTCTTAAACAAGATTAATTTTCGGAAACAAACAATTTTAAATAAAACACTTTGAATTTTTAACCAAAAACAATGTATTTTTAATCACAAAAGATGAATTCTTTACGAAAAATATAATATTAGACTTTTTACAAAAAAAAATTAACCTTCAACTATATTTATTTACTCATTTGTAATCTTCCGAATAATTCCACATAATCGTCTCGAATTATTGCAAATATTGTCTAATAAAATATAATCTAAACAAATACAATATATATAATACATAGGAATATTAAAGTGAAGGATGTCAACTTAAGATTAATCAATTTTACTGTTTAAAAAGGTACTTTAAGTTTTCACAAAAAGATAACTTTCAATCAAAAAAATAAGAATTCTCAACTCAAAAAGCTGATTTTTCAACCAAAAAGAAAAAAGTATTTACAAAAAAAGTGAATTTTTCATACGCAGAAATTAATTTTCAAATGAAATTGATGAATCTTCAACAAAATAAATGTTTTAAATTACTGTAATTAAATAAAAACATAATTTGTTGACATTATAGTTCAACTTTCAAGAAAATAGATCAAGTTCCATCAAAAAAAGATAAATAATCACATTACAAAATTAAGGTTCCCTAAAAAGAAACGAATTTTCAACAAAATAGTTCAACTTTCAAGCAAAAGGAAAAACGAATTTTCAACGAAATAGTGAATTTTTTCAAACTCAAAAATAAAATTTCAACCAGAATGGTGAATTTGAAAAAAATTATTATTCGAAAAAATAGATGAATTATCAACAAAGAAAGATGAATCTTAAACCAAAATATAAATTTTTGACAAAGAAGTTCAACTTTCAAGAAAATAGATCAAGTTTCATCGAAAAAAGGTAAATCTTCACTTAAAAAAATTGATGTTTCCTAAAAAAAACGAATTTTCAACAAATTAGTTCAATTTTCAACTAAAAGAAAAAACGAATTTTCCACGAAATAGTGAATTTTTTCAAATACAAAAATGAAATTTCAACTAGAATGATGAATCTTCCAAAAAAAGTTAATATTTGAAAAAATAGATGAATTATCCACCAAAAAAGATGAATCTTAATCCAAAATATAAATTTTTGACAAAGAAGCTCGAATTTCAAAATGTAATAGTTGATGTTTCAAGCAAAAAAAATTTAATTTTGAGCAAAAAAGATTCTTTCATTCAAAGAAAATTTCTTTGATTAAAGGAAAAATATTTATTGTCTCTCAGTCAAAGAAAAGTTTCTTTTGATTCAAAGAAATAGTTCTTTGTTTCTATGAAATTTTTTACATTTAAAATGATTTTCTTTATTTTGAAGTTATTTTTGATTAAATAAATACGTAAAATATTCATTTTTTTCTGATATTGATATGATAAGTGACGAAATTGTTAACTTTTTTCAGATACAAAACAGGTGAATAATAATACACAGACTATGTGTAAATAAAATAATGTTGCTTGTCATTGTTGAAGAGTAAATTCACACAAACAGTTTAATTTTCTCTCAAGTTTCAATAACATTCTTCCGTGTTTTGGTATTAAATTTTTAGACACCTCAACATCATATTTAACATTAAAAAAATATATATTTATAACCTTTAAAATTTCAGATCAAAATTTGAAAACGTCAAATTTATTTATATTTTTGAACAAAAAAAACATGCCTTTTTACCGTAAAAAATGAATTTTTAATCCAGAAGGGCAAATTTTCAACAAAACCGTTGAATTTTCGACCAAAATAGATGACACTTTTACAAAATAATTATCAAAAAAGATTAAACTTCAACCCAAAAAGTTGCATGTCTTTGTTTTATTCCATCAATTTTATGATTTACATTCAAAATTTATTCAATTTGGAAGATATGAAAACTTGACTTTTATCTTCAAAGACGTTAAAATTGTAGAACTTTAAATATCAAATCTTTAAAATTCAAGAGTTTTTCATTTTTAAACTAACAATTAAAAATTATGCAAGTTTTGAGCTTTAGAATTAAAAACTCTGTAATCTCGATGATTTGCATTTGAAATTTCTTTATCTTCATTCTTCATTTTTTTAATTGAAGAGTTTGCAATTGTAAATCCTAAAAATTGAAGAATTTTAAATTGCAAATTATTAAAATTGCAAAACTTTCAATTTTCAATTCTAAAGATCTTGGTATAAAAAGTTTCAATTTTTAAAACTAAATGCTCCGGAAATTTTTGAAATTCCAAATCTCGAAATATACAGAATGTTTTATTGCGTATTTTCAAAATTAAATCTTTCGATTTTAAAGTTTAGGAATTCAAATTTCCGTCATTTTAATGATTTAAATAAAAAATGTCTACCATCTGGAAGATCTAACATTGAAAACTTGAATTTTAATCTTCAAAATCATCCAAATTAAGGAATTTTTATTTATAAACCTTTTACACAGAAGAAATTTTGATTCTAATTTTTAAAAATTTAAGAAATTTGAATTTCAAATAGTTAAAATTTAAAAAAAATGTAACAGTAAATCTTCAAAATTCAACTATTCAAAAAAGCATTCAAAAATACATATATCTTTGAAATATAAATCATAAAAATAAAAGAATTTGCAGTTTCATATTTTCAAAAATTCAGGAATTTTTTAATTGTAAAAATACCGGAAAATAAAAATTTTCGAAATTTTCAAATTTCCGAAACGAGGTAATTGCTGAAAATTCAAATTCCACTAAATATTAAAATGGCGAATTTTCCAATTCCGAAAACACGTATTTAATACATTTTTTTCTTTTAGAATAACCTCTTACTTTATATGAAAGCAATTACTTGCTCAGTTAAACAAAATTTTAGGACTGTATATAATAATTTTGAAATAAGTTATGAAAATGGAAAACGTGAAAATTAGAAAAGTTTAATAAAACGACGCGATGATTTTACATTTTGAACTCGATTGCAACAATAAACGTAAACTTGACCCAGTCTGGTTCTATTTTCAAAATATTGCCTTCTGACTGTTTGAACAAAGTTAAGAAGAATAAGCATTTTTTACAATTTTAAAATGACAATGAATCGATGGCCTTGAAATTAATCATATTCAGGGTCTTAAGCTACTTTTCAACAGAGTTCAGTTTTCGATTAAAAATTTTTTTTTCTATTCTGTATTTTTATAATTTTCCATTGAAAATTGAAATTATTTAGCAAATTATGTGAAAAGTATTTGCCGTGAATGAGGATAAACTTGATTGCCTGAAGAAGTTTATATTTATTTTATATATTTTCAAACAAATTAATTCGGACACTGTTTGGCCTGGATGATTTTTCAATAACAAATGAAAAGTCTGGACGCTTTCCTCTTAAAAATAGCAATTTTTTAAAAACAATTCACGGAGAGAAATTTTCATTCGATCGGAAGATTTCTTTTCACTTTCCAGAAATCTGGCTGCTCAAGAAAACTGTTTAAACAAAAAGTAACTAGGATTTCAAAAAAATAATCAAAATATTCATAATCAGGAATTCTAAACCTTTATATCACATATTTTAAAGAATAATGTAGTTTATTTCATTATTTCAACGTTTTGTAAAATTAATACTTATTAGTTTTTTTCCATAAAATATGAAAAATTGTAACTGAATTATGTTAAATAAATATCTTTGAAGGACAAGCTCGATTATTATAATCTATCAGATAACGTAATTAGGAAAATGTTGAGAGATTATTATTATATAAACCTCTTTTTTATGACTGATTAACTTCTCTTAATTTTAATTGGAGTAAAAAAATTTTCTCTTTGTAGGATTGAATGCTTGAAAAATTCCGTATAAAATGAGCCAAGTATGAAGTCAATTTGTCTATTTTTTAAATGGATATTGCAAAAATAGTGTAGATTTCAATGTTTTCTTAAATGTTCAATAACTTCTGTGATAATCAATATTTTTTAATGTTCTGGTGCTCATTATAAATCTGTTTTTTACAGTATCACAGCAACTTATGAGCATAAATCTAAAAAAAATTCCCATCGCAGTATCAAGTTGAAAGGTGTGAAAACATCTTATCTGTAGGCAAATAAAAATAAAAATTAAATAGATATATATTTTACGGGACTTTTGCACGGCAGTGTAATAACATTTTAATACATTTGTGTTAAACTACAAAATTTTAATTTTCAACCAAAAATGGAATAGTTAAATTTTTGGTTAAAGAAAATTAATTTTTAATTTAAAAAAAAAATAATAATTTTTAAGCAGAAAGGAAACAGTTAAATTTTTAGTTGCAAAAACTTAGTCTAAATAAAAAAATATTTGCGCAATATCATCATTTACATACCAATAGGATCATCAAATTCTATTTCGAAATAAAAAGGAATCCACTGTGTAAGTCATAACGTACCTGAAACACAAAATAAATATACACCTCAGTATTTAATACAATAATAATAATCATTTTTTTTTAATATTTAAGACAGAAATCTAAACTTATTTTGGTAATATATCAAGTTTAAATACGGTTAATTGCAATTAATTTTTATAACAACAAAAATTAATTTTGAACCCGGAAGGAAAAACGATTTTTCAACCAAATAGTTTACTTTTCAACCGAAGAAAGGAATTTTCAACAAAAATCATAAATCTTGAACCAAAAAAGTGAATTTTTAACAAACTAGTTGAATTTACAACCAAACAGATAAATTTTCAACTGAAAAGATTAATTTTGTTACCAGAAAGACCCATATTTAACCAAATAACTGAATATTTAACTAAAAAAAATCAATTTTCAACCAAAAATGGTATATAGTAAAATATTCAACGAGACAGATAAATTTTCAACTAAAATGATGAAGCTTCAACCAAGAAGATTATTTTTAAAAAAAGCAGAATTTTCAACATAATAGTTTCATCCTCAACCAAAAGAGTATAAATTTTAACAACAACAAATGGACTTTTAATCAAGCAAACATTAAATTTTTAACAAAACAGAGGATTCAAACAATAAAAAAACAATTTTCTACAAAACAGTGTGAACCATGTTCGAATAAAAAATGGTAATTTCCAACAAAAACTGGAATAGTAAAATTCCCAATAAAAAAATTTAATTTTAAACCAAGGAAAAACGAATTTTCAACTAAATATTTAAATTTTAAACCAAATAAGAAATGAATTTTGAACTAAAATGATCAGTCTTCAACCAAAACCCCCAGGTCATAAGAAACAGCGCTAAACCCCTAAAAACCACCCCAAATAATTAAAGAATTATAAGAAATGAGGAAATCTTCAACCACAAACAGTTTAATTTTCAATCAAAAAAGATGAATCTTCAACCAAAGCATAAATTTTTGACAAAGATAAATTTTCAATCTAAAAAATAAATAGTTAAATTTTTAGTTAAAAAATTAACGTTTAACAAAAAAATGAATTTTCAACAAAACAGTTAATTTTTCAATTAAAGGATTTCAATTTAAAAAAAAAACAAGTGAAAAATAATAAACAAAGTACGTCAAGTTAAAAATAATTTTATTTATCATTGTTGGAAAATAAATTTACACAAACAGTATAATTCTCTTTCAAGTTTCAATAACATTTTTCTGTGTCTTGGTATAAGATTTAAATTCAGACACCTCAAATGCTACTACGTTCTACATAGTTTACAATAAAAAAAAATGTTTGTAATCAGAGTAGCCAAAAAAGTTCATTTTCAAAATTCCCTGATTTTCCCTTGACCAATTTTTCATTCTCCCTTAACATTAATATTCAAAGACCAAAATTTTAATCCTGTAATATTTTCAACATCGAATATTTTATAAACTCTATAAAATAATAAAATTTCAGATTAGAATTAACAAATTTTAAATTGATTGATGGATTTAAACCAAGAAAGATGGCTTTTCTACAGTAAAATATGACTTTTTAACAAAATAGTTCAATTATCCACAAATTAGTTGAACTTTTAACCAACTAGTCGAATTTTCGAACAAAAAAGATTACAACTTCAACCCAAAATAGTTGAATCTTCAACTAAATATTTGAATTTTTAATAACAAAAAATTAACTTTTAATAAATCAGTTGCATTTGCAACCAAATAGTTGAACTTTAAAACCAAAAAGACCAATTTTTCAAAGATGCTTGAATTTTCAATCAGAAAAGATGAATTTTCAACAATTGTTTCATCAATTGTTAACAAAAATTTTATTAGTAGATATTTCAAACTGAAAAATAAATTTTTAGCAAAATAGTTAAATTTTCAACCAAATAATTAAATTTTCGACAGAATAGTGGACTTTTTAACCTAATAGTTGCATGTTCTACTTAGAAAAATTAATTATCAATAAAAAGAGGTAATGGTTGATATTTTATATTCCATATTTTATATATCTATTTTGATATATCAAAAAGAGTGAATAATTAAACCAAAAAAGACAAATTTAAAAAAAATAGTTGAATCCATCATCAAAGAAGATTAATTTAAAACCAAACAGTTACATTTTTATCAGAAGAAAATATTAAATTACTACTAAAACAAATAAATTGTTAAATAAAAAAAAAAACGATCTTTCAAAAAAATAGTTGGATCTTCAACCAAGAAAGATTTCAGTTGAATTTCCAACACGAAAGTATCAATTTTCAGCAAAAAGTTAATTTGCTACCAAAATGATTGAATTTTCAAACAAGAAATTTGACTTTTTGAGAAAATTATTGAATTTCCAACTAAATAATAACATTTTTAACTAGAAATAAAATCGTCAGGAGGAAGCAGCTGCAAAAAACTAGCAAAAGAAATGAAAGACAAATAAATCACTAACAAGAATATTAATATTTCTAAATATTGAGTAATTATTCTTTTTCTTAATTAAAAAATTTCAAATTGCATGGTTTATAAATGGAACATGTTAGACTAAAACAATATTTGAAATTTAATCAAATACTTTTATTATGAATATATCATTTTATAGTTATTTTAAAATTTAAAATAGTTTATAAAATTTCAATCGGGCGTTTACATTTGTTTAACTAAATAAGACTTTCATACCTAAAAACTTTAATTTTTAACGTTAAAATCTGAGAATTCTAAAATTGTGAACCAATTCCGAATCGACTTATAAAATCAATTATTATTAACTTTTTATTCCTGAAAATACAGTTCAATTTTAAAAATGATTAATTAATTTATAATCCCAGTTGATCAACTAGAAATATTTTTTATCCAAAATCTTCCATTTTTAATTGTTTAAGTCTCTAAGACTGCATTAAAAAATTTGTTCAATTAAAATGTACGCTTAATAATTAAAATATAAAATATAAAATTTTTAAAGTGAAAGATTTTCGAATTACGCATTCTAAACTGAACGATATCATAATTGAAAACGATAATAATTGAACTAATTATTTATAAAATTTAATATCAAGTCATAATAAATAATGGGAAACTCGCATTGAGATTTATTTAAAAAATGCTAAATTAAATAAATAATACTAAGGTTATTGATTGTCGATGTACATGATACATTCGACAAAAACCAAAATTTTAATAAACGAAAGACGTAAAACTGTGTTTTTAGGCACGTGTATCATTCCTTGATATTGTTTTACCTTCAGAAACAAAAATTATTTTTAAAATCATCAAAATTGTAGAATTCAAATTTTAAATCTTTAAAATTCAAGAGTTTTTAATTTTTATAATTTACAATTAAAAATTATACAAGTTTTAAGTATTGCAATTAAAAATTCTATAATTTTGATGACTTTTTGACATTTGTAAGATTTATAAATGAAAACACAACAACATTAAAACTGAAGTAATTTCCATTTTCAATTTTAAAGATCTATAAATAAAAATCTGTAATTTTTAAAACTTAATACTCCTGAATTTTCAAGACTTTCAATTTAAATCGTGATGACGTAATTACATCGAATTTATAATCCTAAATGTGGAAAAATAATGAAGAAATAATTTTAAAACCCGAATTTTCATATTCCCGAAAATAATACATTTTCACTTTAAAATTTTAAACATGCATAAATAAAAATTCTTCAATTTGGGTAAAACTTATAACAAATTTTATTAGAAATTTTCAAAATTTAATGTTGAAATTCAAAAAATGTTTTGGTCTTAAAAATCATGGAAATTTAGGAATTTTTATTTATACATATTTTACATTGAAGATATTTCAATTCTAAATTTAAAAAATTTGAGAAGTTTCAATCTCAAATAGTTAACATTTAAAAAAAAATCAACTGTAAATCATCAAAATTCAACTATTAAAAAAAGCATTCAAAAATACATATACCTTCAAATATAAATCCTGAAAACTAAATAATTTATAGTTCTATATTTTCAAGATTCAAGAATTTTCAATTTTACAAATACTGGAAAATGAAAATACCCGAAATTCAAAATAACCGATAGAAAATAGAACAACCTAAAATGTTTATTTCCGAAATTTCAAATCCGTGAAAACAGTAAATTGCAATATGTTCTATTTCGAAAAAAAGTATTGAATATTTTTATCTTTTATATTTTTGCGGCACTTTGACAATTCGGTAATTTGATTCTTTTCATCGTTTTATTCTCCTCAGGGTATTTTCTTTTTTCATGATATTTTTTCACATGACAATTCGGACAAATAAAAACAATGACAAATCAAAATTCCGAAAAATAAAAATTATGCAAATAGTTATTTGGTAAAATAAACATTATGTCAAAAGGTTATTCGAAATAAAAAACTATTTCAAATTTGACAATGACAAAATTCTGGCAAATGATAATTCGACAAAATAAAAATTAATCAACATGACTATTCGGATAGATAAAAATTACAGTAAATTAAAAATGGTTTAAACAACTTATAAAACATTAGATCAAATATTGTAAATAATGATGGACATTTTCTTAATTATTTCTACATTTTGTAGAATTAATATTAGTTTTTTCTTTCAAAAACCGTCTTTTGGTATACATTATGACCTACCAATTTTAACAAATTTCATCATTTATTTTGTTCACTGAAAATAATTAATACAAAATATTTCTTGGAAGGATGATCATGATTTAATTGACGTCTTAATAGGCAAACAAGATACAAAAAAAGAATTTTTGAACAAAATAGTTCAAATTCCAACCAAAAAGAGGGATTTTGAACTAAAATGATAAATTTTGAGACAAAAAAAAATTTTCAACGAAAAAAGACAACATTTCAACCAAAAAGGATATGAAATTTTCAACCAAAGAGACAAATTTTCAACTAAAACGATGAAGCTTCAACTGAGAAGATTAGTTTTCAACCAAAAAAAATAGAATTTTCAACAAAATAGTCGAATCCTCAACCAAGACAGTACATTTTTTAACAAAAAAGTTGCATGTTTAATTAAAAAAAGATAAAATTTCTGACAAAAGAAAGCAATTTTCCCGCCAAAAAAAGACAAATTTTCTACAAAACGGTGAAATTTTCAACCCAATAAGACTAAGTTTACGTAAATAGTAAAATTTTTAATATAAATATAAAATATATAAACATAATTCTTGAAAATTAAATAATTTTTAATATAAATTAATATATTTTAAATTTTTAATATTTTGAAAATTTACAAGTAAAAATGATAAGAACTTCAACAACAATAACATACCTTCAAAGTATACATCTTGAAAATGGAATAATTTGCAACTCTATATTTTCAAAATGACAGAATTTTTCATTGTAAAATCGATAACTTGCATCATTATTTTTAATTGTAAAATTTTCAAAACTAAAAAATAAGGGACGACAAAATTTTCACGAAAAAGCAAAATTCCGAATGTTGAAAAATATCGAAAATATAACTACCGAAATAGAACATTTCCAAAAAATGAAATTTTCCGAAATTTCAAATTAACAAAGATAAATTAAAATACCAACATTTTTTTGTTTTAAACAAAATTGAGATATTTCGAGTGTGAAAATTAACAAAATTATAATAATTCAGAAATGTCAAAATACTGAAATTTCCATATACAAAATAGTTGAAAATGTAACTATATGTTAAAAATTCATTTTCTTGTGTAGAAGTTTCATCATTTTAGATAAAAAATCATTTCTTTAACTGAAAATTAAACTATTTCATTTTTGGTGGAAAATGCATCTTTTTATAGAAATTTAATCTTCTTGCTTGAAATTACAACCAAAAAGAATAACTTTTTTAACGAAATTATTGAATTTTCAAAAATAAAATAAAATTAACTTCAACTTCAGATTATCGAATACTGCATGACTGTCAGGTTTTCCCAAAAAAAAAACATCCCTGACCTGTAACAACTCTGAAAATGTAATAGTTGATATTTCAACCTAAAAAGATTTAAATTTCGAAAGAAGAAAAAAAAATCAGTTGGATTCGACAAAATACTTAAATTTTCAACCAACGAGATGCATTTTCATTAAAAAACTTAAATTCTCAATTAAAATATTATTTTATATCCCAAATATTATTATTATATTATATTAATATTTAAATGTATAGCATATTTGAATATTTACTTCAATTTATAATTATTAAAAATAATATTTTATAGTACTTTGAGTTTAAGCATGTATTTTAATTTGATAATTGGGTAATCAAAATAAGCAACTATTTTTGCTACTCGCTTTAAATTCATGAAAATACTTTGAAAATTTAAAATTAAAAACTGTTTTGACCATTTCTAAAGCATTTGATGAAATATGTACAAAAATGATATGCGTCTTTTTAACGAGTTCCACATTTTCTAGAATGAATATTAGTTTTTCCTTTCAAAAAGCATCTTTCGCTCAAAGATAAAAAATTCTATACATTGTGACACATCAATTTTAACGCATTTCGTAAACTATTTATTTTTTTTTCTTGAGACTAATTTGTCCAAAATAAACATCTGGAAAGGAGAACCTTGACACCTATAGTCTACGAGATAACGAACTCCGTATATAAACTCCAACTGAAAAACAGAATATTCATTACTTTATCAAATTTTTCAAAAATACTGTAATTTGTTCTTTCTCAACTTGAGAAAAAATGAAGATCGCTAATACTCTGATCTTCACCCTGGTGGTCATCTTTAATTCTTTTGGTAAATATAACAACAATTAGCCAAAAATTAATTACTCCACTTTGTTTTTTAATTAGAAATTTAAAGACATTTTTTTTACCCAATTTAGTTTCAAAAACGTGAAATAACATGTTTTTTTCATTGAAATTTCTTGAGCTTGAATCAAAGAAACATGCTATTATTTTCCTTCCATGAAAAAAATTGTCGTGACTTTAGAATAGATGGGCTTTAGATTTTTTTGTGCAATTTTTGAACGATTTAAACACCACGCAAAAATTTTTCTTCGTGAAAGGAAATTAATAGCATATATATCTTTAATTCAAGCTGAAGGAATTGCACGTTTTACAAATTCAAATTTTCCTAAAATGTGTCAATATTACTCAATTTTGGTTTAAACTATCGAAAATTCTATGAAAAAGTAAAAAAATTCAAATTTTTAACAAACAGAGGTACAATATTAATAATTAAATAATAATGGTTTTCACACAGGTTATAATAAAATTTAAATACACTTTTGTCGAATTTTTAACCAAGAAATTAAATATTTGTCCAAAAAATAAAATATAAAAAAAAAAGAATTTTCAAAAAAGTACACGAGTTTTCAACCAAATAATTTAATGATTAACTAAAAAAGATAACTTTCAAACCATAGACTTAAATTTTCAACATTCGTCTTTTTAGTTGAAAATTCAACTACTTGGTTTACAGTTCAACTCGTTTCTTAACAATTTATTGTTGTTGTTATATATTCATAATTTTAGTTAAAACTTCATCTGATTAGCTGAAAATTTAACTATTTATATGCGTTTTTTTGTTGAAAATTAATTTTTCTACTTCAAATTTCACTATTCCATTTTTGGTTGAAAATTCATGTATTTTTATGAAAATTCTTCTCTTTTTGGTTAAAAATACTATCATTTCGTTCGAAATTAAATTATTTAGCTCAAAATTCAGCAATTTTCTTGAAAATTCATTCTTCTTGGTAGAAAACTCAGATATTTTTGAAAAACTTGTCTTTTTTTTGGTAGAAACTTAATCTCCTTTGTAAGAAATTCATTTCTTTGATTGGAAATTATTCATTTTTAATTGAAAATTTATCTCTCTGGTTGCAAATTCAACTTCTTTTATTGTAAATTCCTTTTTCCTTCGTTAAAAATTAATTTTTTAAATTACAATTTGAATTATCCCATTTCAGGTTGAAAATTCTCTTTTCTTAATAAAAATTTTTGTTAAAAATTCAACTATTTGGTTCAAAGCTCATATATTTTGTTGAAGATTCGTCCTTGGTGACAAATTAATTAATGTTTTTAACTGAAAAGTTAACTATGCTATTTTTACTTAAAATGTACCTTTTTCAGTTAAAAATTCAACTACTTTATTGAAAATGAATTAATTATTGTACCTCGAGTTCAACTCGTGTTATTTCCTATCAAAGCTGTAGTAAAAATCTGAAATTTACAGTACGTATTCCTCGAAACCTTGTCTTTAATTTGAGACAAGAAAGCTTGAAAAATCTTCAGTGGTTCCCGAGTTATGACTAAAAATGTTGAAGAGTTGAGTTTCTGCTCAAGCCGCTGAATCTTGACGTTTGGACATTTTTAGTCATAACTCGGTAACCGGTAAAGGTTTTTTAAATTTTCTTGGCTCAAATTAAAGATAAGATTTCAAAGATTTCTTCCTCTAAATTTCCGATTTTTACTACAAGTTTCCTAAGTTATATCACGGAGTCAAGTAGAGCTGAAAAAAATCGAGAAATTCTTTAACCTTTTAATTGTTTTCAATTGAAAATGATTCCATTTCTGTTTTCTCTTACAGAATTAAGTTCCCAGAACTACCTTCCCAACTCAGGAACTCCTAACTCAGGAATTCCTAACCCAGAAAATTCGAATTCGGAAGCTGCTGAATCAGGAACTTCAACCTTAAAAGCTCCTCCGACTTTGCAGCATATGCATAAGGATACAGCAGTCCTGCCTCGCGGTATTAAATATATAACAAAGCGTGGCCTTGTGAAATTAAAACCACAAAGTTATACAGTTAGAGTAAACAATTATAACGAAGCATTTGGATTTTATAGTAAAAAAAATGGTAATATACATCACCGGATACGTATTCTTAATCCAAAAACAAAGCAATATGAAGAGGGGGCATGTAACACGCGGACCCAAAAGACTAGGATCCTTACCCCTGCAGAGAAAGAATATTTGCAGAAATTAAGAGCTGTAAAATCTTTTAAAAGTTCTGGTCAAAGTTCGAATCAAAGTTCTGGTCAAAGTTTTGGTCAAAAGTCTGGTCAAAGTTCTGGTCAAAGTTCAGGTCAAACCTCTGGTCAAAGAAGTTCGAACTTTAAGTAAGCGAATTATTTTTCAACCAGAAAATTCAATATAATTCGCGAAATTCAAGATTTTTTGTGTTCCGCTTTGCCCTTTTTTTGCCCCGCTCAGCCCCGTGTCACGATAATTTTTTGTAATTATTGGAAATATTGACGAACCCCATGCAACCTCTTGTGATCTCTTCTTTTGTTTAACATATTAATATAGACAAGATTTTATGAATTGTTTAAATTTTTACTAATCAATTAAAATATATATTTAATAAATAGGGATATAAACTGGTGGTGGATGCAACCTTGATAAAAGGAATAAATTTGGGATCCTATTATTAAAACAATTATTTTCAGATAATTTAATATAAATTTTTATTAATATATTTAGAATTAGGATTTAAATTATTATAATTATTATTAGAATATAATGATTATTTAATTATTATTTAAAAATAAATCATTTTAAGCTACTCGAGGCAACGTAGGTTATGTATAATTGTTTGAAAAAAATATATGTATGTCTACTCATGTTTAATAAATTCTGTAACTGAAAAAGCATATTCTAGTTTTCCTTTATTAAAATCCTACGAATTTCTTTGAATCCCTCGGTTATATTAAATTCTTTAAAATTATCTATATTAATGTATGGAATTTCAATAACAACAACAAAATTAACGGCGTCATTTTTTTGTTAACGATAGAACATTTTGAATTAAAAATCTATAAAATTAAAGAAATTGCTACAGTAAACTTTAAAACATAAATCGTTAAAATTTAACAATTTGCAATTACATATTTTCAAAATTTCAGATTTATCAATTGTAACTATTCAAAAGTCTGTAATTTTAATGATTTAGATTCAAACTTTATTCTACTTGGAAGATTTATATTTGAAAAACTTGACTTTTGAACTCCAAAATATTCAAAATTTTACCATTTTTATTTACACCACTTTAAAAATTGAACAGCTTTTAATTGTAAACCTTAAAAAGTGAAAAAATTTCCATTGTAAATCTTCAAAAGTGAACTATTGAAAAAAACCCTTCAAAATTATATAATTTTAATATATAAAAATTGTAAATTACTGAAAGTTCAATGTAATTGTAAATATTTTTTTAATAATTGAATTTTGAAAATTTAAAATTAAAAACTATCACAGTTTCAGGTTTTTCAATCCAAAATTGTGAAACTTTGATAACGTACATTCGAAATGTCAGGAACTTCGAAGACTGCACGGTTTTCCTGGATTGTGTTTTTATTTTAACTAAGTATTGTAATTTATATTGTCCCAACTATTATTTTGACTCCCTCCTAATTTAATTTATATTTTGAATTCTTTTTTGTATTGAATTTTTATTTATTTTATTCCCAGATAATTATTTTGACCACTCCCCTGACTCTAGTTAATGAGCTACTGATTTAATTGAAGTATTATTATACAATATTGATTTATTTTTAATTGCTTGCTCAATTATTATTTTGACCATCCCTATTTTTTTTTGTTAATTCTGAAAAACAATCCCGGAATACCAGACAAAACATCCTAGCCCTAGGTTAGCCCTACATTATTTAAGAATTTATTAATTTTGTTTGTTTCTTGATATTATACATATTGATTAATTGCTGTATTTCTTCAATTATTTCATGTGATTTTTCAGTCTATTTTGTTCGCGCATTTAATAAATTTGTTAATTCAGTTATAACTATTGATGACTATTCATTTCGTGATTGTACACTTTTTAATAAAAATAACCATTATTGCGCCGTTGTTAATTAGGTATATTTTATTTAATTTGCTACAAAAATTAACATCAACATCTAATTGAGCTTCACAGATTTGGCGAAAAACTAATTATTTTATTTTGAGACTTATTCAACAAAGCCGAAGGTAATTATATATAGCGTTATTAATTATAATAAAAATATCACGGTTACAAAATTTAAAAGTTTTATGTTCAGATTGTCAGAACAATTGCAACAAAAAATGTTTTCAGCCTATCCTACGGTTCCAAGTTCATTGACCTTGATAAAAATATAAATGTTTTTCTTTCATACTAGGAAGGAAAGAATTTTAATAGATGCAATTTTGTTTCGTAATAAAATATAAAATTAAGACCGAAAGAATTTATTGCACCAATTTAATGCTTCCGCATTTCTTGAGCTCTGCGTGTAACTGAAAGAACATGTACCCAAATCTCAAATTCACTGTCTCAAGCAAACTTGCGTTCAATATTTTCAATATTTTATTTTTATTCAACAAAATAGTAGAATTTTTAATAAAAGTCAATTTTCAAACAAAAAAGATTAAACTTCAACCCAAAACAGTTGCATTTTCAACCAAATATTCTAATTTTTAATAGGAAAAATTTAATTTTTAATAAAAGATTTGCATTTACAATTTCGAATAGAAAATTTAAAAATTTATTTTCGGAAAATCTAAAACAAAAAATGTGTTCAGCCTATCCTAAGATTCCAATTTCACTGACCCTTAGAAACATATTAATGTTTATTTTTCTTTAAATTAATTTTAAAAGATGTAATTTTGTTTTCTGAGAAAAGAAAAAGTTGACACCGGAACAATTTATTGCACCAATTTAATGCTTCCGCATTTCGTCAGCTCTCTGTGTAACTGAAAGCAACTTGCGTTCAATATTTTCAATATTTTATTTGTATTTTTGTTTGTATTTTATTTTTAAATAACCATAGAAACGTAAATTCTCAACGAAAAGTTTAATTTGTATCTCAACAAAAAAGGTCTTATTTTTGAATAAAAAAATTATTATTAACAAAAAATTAAATTTTTCACCAAAAGAGATGAATTTTCAAACCAGAAACACGAATTTTCTACAAAAAATTGAATTTTTAACACCAGAATATGAATTTTTAACAAGAGTTCGTTTTCAATCAAATAATGAGTTTCCTATCAAATTGTTCAATTTTCAATCCAAAAAGATAAACTTTCTACGAAGCAGTTGAATTTTTAAACAAACAGTTGCATTTTTAACGAAAAAAAGACCAATTTTCAAACAAGAAAGAGGAATTTTCAATAAAAAATGCTTCTTGCTCAAGAATGAAAAAAAATGTCAACCAAATAGTTAAATTTTCAAGACAAAAATATGTTAAATTTCTTTTTTCTTATTGTGTTCTATTAAGGCCATGTGACGAGAGGGTCACGTGACCGACTTCCTACTTTACCGACACTTTTTTTATTTGTAAACTTATTTTCACACGAATAGCCACATCGAGTTGAAAATTTGGGATAATAAATAAGAAGCACTAAGAAATGCGGCTCTGATCCAAAATTTTTATAATTATGAAAAAAGTATTTTTTTTGTAGATAACTTTTTTTTGCTTTTTTCATAATTATACAAATTTAGGACCAGAGCCGCATTTCTTAGTGCTTCTCATTTATTATCCCAAATTTTCAACTCGATGTGGCTATTCGTGTAAAAATAAGTTTACAAATGAAAAAAGTGTCGGTAAGGTAGGAAGCCGGTCACGTGAACCACTCGTCACATGGCCTTAAAATAATTTTTATTGAATTTGAATCACAAAAAAAATATTGAAAAGTGATATATTGCTCTTTATTTGATAATAAAATTAATTTTCGGTATATAAATGATCAGAAAAAATATTTTGATTCAAATATTTTTTATACTACCTAAGTGACCTTAAAATTTCAAAATATCAAAATGTTACACTAATAATATATGCAGAATTTCGATATTAAAATCATTTTTATTCATTTTGGATTACAAGAAAATATCTAAAAGTGATATATTTCGCTTTATTTCACTTCAAAATTAATTTTCGGTGTCTAAATAAGGTAAAAATGTTTTTGAGTGTACCTAGATTCACACTTTTACAGTGAGGAGGTAATTTAAATAATTTTTATCCGGCCAGAATAACGTACAGGTTAAAAAAAAACCCAGAATTAAATTTTTTTTTCTATTTTCTTGAAATTATATGACTTGTCAACCATCTGACCATCATTCGAGTATTATATATTTCTTAAAATATATTCTGCATAAAATCAAATAAAAAAATAGTCGGAACATATATTGAACGCATCAAAATATCATCTAATATTGAAAAATGAAAAATTTAAGATTTTGTTCATTGTTGAAACTACAAATGACTTTGGTTCAAAAATTAAGCAGGATGTCCAAATTGAAACTAATGTCAGAAATCAACATAAAAGTAATACTTTGATAATTTAAAGACATAATAACAAGCTAATGTATGTTCAGGCTATTTTTTTATTTGATTCTATTCAGAATTTATTTTAAAAAAAAATATAATACTTGTATGATGGCGACATGGTTGTGAAGTCATATAACTTTAAGAAAATAGCGAAAAAATTTAATTCTGTATTTTTTTAAATCCTCTACGTTATTCTGTCCGTATAAAAATTATTCAAATTACCTCCTTACTGTAAAAGTGCAAATCTAGGTATACTCGAAAACATTTTTACCTTATTTGGACACCGAAAATTAATTTTGTTGTAAAATAAAGAGCAATATATCACTTTTAGATATTTCTTTGTAATCCAAAATCAATAAAAATGATTTCAATATCGACATTTTGCATATGTTTTTGATGTAACATATTGAAAATACATTCTTCTTCACGTATATCAGAAATTCCATGGTCAAATAGCCGAAAAAATTGCTGCAACTAATTCACTTGCTTCGAACTATTTTTTCTGATAACATATATACCGAAAATTAATTTTATTGTAAAATAAGGAGCAATATATCACTTTTAAATATTTTTTTGTAATTCCAAGTCAATAAAAACTATTTTATTGTCAACATTTATTATATATTATTGTTACACCATATTAAAAATACATTATCATTAACGTATATCACACATTATATGGTCAAATAGTCGATAAATTTACCATGAATTTAAGAAAATAGCAAAAAAGTCGATTTTTTATATTTTTTGAATCTTCAAATTAGAGAGGGTAAAAAATATTTGAATGGAATTATCGCTATGCAGGTATAAATCGACTTGCTTTGAACTATTTTTATTGATAATTTAAATCTGACAAAAAAATTTTTTGCTGTTCAAATTTGAAGAAATGCTTTGTTTTTTGTCATTTTTAGCTATATCTACGATGCGGAGACAGAAGAACTTTTTTTATGAAACTTTAGGGGAGTGTTTTTGACTCCCAAAACAAAGTTTTCATTGCTATTAGAACTTCGCGCAAACAACTTTTTTTTTCGATACGCCCTAATGAGTATGAAGTTAGTCTCCTTTTCAATTGTCATCAATGAAATAGTAGTTTCAAATATTTACAACATTGCCATATATTAACCTTTTATCATTTTGACGTTTGATGCTGTCTTGAATTTTGCGCCGAATTTAATCTTTTTTTTGTGTTTTGTTTGCATGATTTAAATCTGGCAACGTGGCACTAGATAGCAGCTTGTGATTCTACAAGTTTTTCCTATGCTTACTTTAATTGATAAACTTTACCTATTTAAAAATTGTTTTTTAGCATAAAATTAAAATGATACGAAGGTATGTGCCTATGATGCACATCTATATGTGTCCCATTATTCTGCACACTTGCACTTCGAAAATCAAATTTCGAAATGAAAAAAAAGTGATTTGATGAATTGATCTGACAAATAAGTTACGAGAACATTGACAATTATTAAAGTTAACTATCCAAATTTTTTAAAATTTGAGCAAAAACCAAGAGAAATTTACTGTATCAAAAAGTTTCAAACAAATGTTGGACTGCTCCAGGGGATGCATCTTTTTTGTAATATAAAATTTTTGGTTGAAAGTGATGAATTTGAAGGAAACATTAATTAAAAAATACAAAAATTGACTGCGAAAAAGACGGGTTTTCTCAAGAAGAAATAATGTTATCCCAAATTTTCAGAGGAGAAAAGATACTCGAGGACACTAGATTAAAACAATTCCGCAGGTGTAAAAAACATATTTTTTTCGGGGATGTCTATGTTTTATATTACTTCAAGGTTTCTGGAGTGGTTTCCTCAAGGAATCGAGATTGAACCCATAACCTATGTGTAAAAGCACATATTTTTCGAGAATGTCTGGTTTTTACAGTACTTTGAGATCCCTGGAGTGGATTCCTTGAGGATACGATATTGAATCAATGGAAAAGGTTTAAAAAACACATATTCTTCGGCGAAGTCTGGTATTTACAGTACTTTGAGGTCTCTAGAGTGGCTTCCTCGAGGGCACAATATTGAACCCATGGCCCAGGTCTAAAAAGCATATATTTTTCTGGGGAAGTCTGATTTTTACAGTCCTGCAAGGTCCTTGGAGTGGGTTCCTCGAGGACGCAAGATTAAATCCATGCCTCAGATATAAAAAAACACATATGTGACGCGCTGCGAAGAAAGGGACCTTAGGGTTAGAAAATCGATTTTCAGGTTTTTTATGCTATCGATAGTTTTTGAATCGCTCTTTCATATTGAAAAGGAACTACATTTTTATCTGCAAAATTCAAATTGTTACTAAGCTGCAACGTGCTGCTTGAATTGCCTATTTTGACGCGTGCGGACGACCCGGGAAATCCTATCCCACCACTTTTCACACATCTTCCCGTTCTGTGTCCGTGTGACTCAAGAGCTGAACTCGAGTCTGAACGAGTCTGACTCGCTGAACACGGCGCAAGAAAATGTAGTTGTGAGTGGAGGGGATGGATTTCGGAGATTGCCCCCCACTCTCTCAGTGTCTGACTTCGACCGTCTCTTCAATCGCTTCTACTGAAAAATTCCCCTGCCAACCCTAAGGTCCCTTTCTTCGCGGCACGTCACATATTCTTTGCTGAAGCCTGGTTTTTTCCGTACTTTAAGATTCCTGGAAGAGTTTCTTTGACATAAAACTCAGGCTCCCATGCAGAATATTTGTTTTTTATGGATGTCTCTAGATGTCCCGAAAACGACGAGACACTTTGTTTTTTTACACCTGGAGCATGGGTTTGATCTCGTGTCCTCGAGGTACTTTAAGGGTCCTTGAGTGGCTTCCTCAAGTACACAAGGCCGCATATTCTTCAGGGGAGTCTGGTTTTGACAGTACTTTTAGGTTCCTGAAGCGGGTTCTTCGAGGACGCGATATTGAACTCATGGCTCAAGTGTAAAGGCACATATATTTTTCTGGGTAATCTAGTTTTACCGTTCTCTAAGGTCCTTGGAGTGGGTTTTTTAAGGACGTGAGATTGAACCCATGCCCAGGTGGAAAAAAGCACATGTTCTTCGATGAAGTTTGATTTTTCAATACTTTAAGATCGATTTTACACCTGGGGCATTTCTTTGATCTCGTGTCCTTGAGGAATCCACTCTAGGGATCCTAAAGTACTGTAAAAACGTGACGTCCCCGAAGAAGTTGTGTTTTGTACACCTGGGATATTGTTTCAATCTCGTCTCATCGAGAAACCCACTCCAGGGACCCTAGAGTACTATAAAAATTATACTTTTACGAATAAGTTGTGTTTTTTACACCTGGAGCATTGGTTTAAGCTCGTGTTTTCGTAGAATCCGTATTCAGATTGAAATTTTAAATAACGAAGAGTGCAAAATTTCGTTTATACCTTGCGTATTTATAAATTTTGAGGATTTTTCCCTTCTAGAATTTTTGATTCAAAAGACTACGTAATTTCACTAAAAGTGACCAAAAGTGTCATAAATTTACGATTCGGTTCGTTTTAAACACTCTCAAGTTCCATGAAAAGAGGATTAAAAATCTGATAAAATCACGCGTTTTTAGAAAACATATAAGCTTCAATTAAGAGACCAACAAAGATTTAACCGATTTTTTCTCTTTTCTCCGCTTCTCACATCTTTGACTACTCTCTGCCATAAAAGTATGTACTATACAGAAGTAGGACTATGCTTTAATATATTTCAACTATTCAAAATATTGAAATTAGTTCGCAATTACAGCTGTGTATTAATTTCAGTATCAAAATGATTTGATATATATTTAAATATAGTCATCAGGGTAGTACACATTTTCGAACATTTGAAGTTTTGACAGACTAAAAAAACTGGTCATGTCCACACAGAGAAATTTCTTCTTGTGCCAGAAGGATGCTTCTTGACACAAATAGAATTTCCTCCTAAATTTGAGGCATTTCTTAATTTTGAGGCAAGAGGACGATGCTTTTGTTTCAAAACAACTTTTTCTCTGAATGTCCGAAATCCAGAATTATGCGAAAATCCAAAATGGCGACTATCACAATTTTCGGAAAATGGGATATTTCAGAATTTCCGGAGGAAGTTACTTAAAACTTGGTTAACAGGCCTTTTTTATTCAAAAGTCATTAGTGATGTGGAAGAACAAAATTTGTTGATATGATTCCAAAAAAATCCCATTTTTTTTGTAATTTTTAACAAAATATTGTAAAATTAATTAGTAAAGCAATTGTATCAGAGAGATTGAACTAGTGATGCATAAATATTACAATTCTGAATAATAAAAAATCCACATATATATTTCGTGATAGAATCAAGTCTATTAACTCAAAATAAGATTGTGAAATGAAATACACACAATTTACAAAAACAAAAAATGCCGACTCTTAGAATTCTTAAAAAAAAGTCACATTTTTTTTTAAATTGTGTGTATATTATTTTACAACTTTATTTTTCGTTCATAGAGTATATGCTATCACGAAATATACCAATTTTAACGAAAAAGCTAAAAAAAAAAGCTCGAAAAAGCTGAAAAGGTTCAAAGGTAACTTGATTGGCAGCTATTTATTTTTATTTTTCGGAATTGTCACATTTATGCATCACTAGTTTATTATTCTGATACAATTGCTTTACTCAAAAATTTTTAATTTTACAAAGTTTTGTAATTTTACAAAATCTTGTTTTGTACACATCACTATTTATTTTTTAATAAAAACAGGTCGTTTAACCAAGTTTCAAGTCATTTCCTGCGAAAATGCAAAAATATCCGATTTTTGCGAAATTTTCCTTATATGAAATACATGGACAAATTCAAGGCTCTTGCAAGACCTCTAAATATTATCGGATTGGGCCAAATATTGCAGGGCATCTGCTTCTTATATAACTTCACGATATTAGGGTGTGGGAGCCCAACGTTTTATAAAAAGTTGTTTACCTCAAATAATATGAACCACCCTAATAGTCCTGATGTTGAATAGTATACACATTTATGGCAGAAAGTTGCCCGAGAAGTAAAAAACGAAAAAAAGCTACCTAACCTTTTAATTGTCTGAAAAACATGTATAAATATTTTCCGCCATAGCTCAGTGAAAAAAGAAACTTTTTTAGTTTTTTGGTCTCATTTTAAAGGTTATATTTTTCCGATTGACGTGTAGTTTTGTCAGATTTTTAGTACTATTTTCATGGACTTTAAGGGGGTTTCCAACGAAGGAAATGATCAGTTTGAGACATTTTTTGTTCGTTTTAGTAAAATTAGAGTCTGTTGAATTAAACACCTTATTCTATCATTTAAGATATGTTGGCAATAACATAGACTACAAATTCTGGCAGGAAAAATTTGATTAAAATTTATAAATTTATCAGGTATGAAAAAAATATTGCTCTTCGCTCTTCAATCTTTCAATACGCTTTTGCATCAGCTGTATTATTTCTTTATCGGACTCAAATTTTCAGATTAAACTAATGGTAGCATATACATGCCTTTAGGTCCCGTGAATGGGTGTACTTCCGAAAGGCGCATACCTCCAATTAATTTCAAACTTCGTATACCTATATATTTTGACGCGCTGATTACGAATATGATAGTGAAAATAGCCGGGAATGTATGTCTTAAATGCGTCAAATCACATGACATAGAGGTAAATTCTAAGGACGTCTTTAGGATGCCCTGGGGCCCACTGGAAATACACATTTTTTATTATAAACACTTTTCCTCCAGGATTGATAGCTTCTGAGAAAATCGCTATTGAAATTTAGTAAGTGCAACAAGCTTGAGTCCAGTAAGTGTTAGGCCCTTCTGTGACTGGTCACAGACATGATTTTGGTCAAACTCCTACCCCTTTCCAGCGTCTCGTGGAGGGACTAGTCCTGTGAATAGTCACAGAAAGAATGTTTGTTCAAACCCTTACCACTTTCCAACGTCTTGATGGGAAGGAAAGGCACCCCTGTCACTACTAACAAAAAAGTTAAGATCACACCCCTAATCTTTCTCAATGTGTTTTAGTCTGTAACGCCAACTAGCAAGATGTTCGATATTGCACTGAAATCTGTTACACTTCCTAAAATTTATCACTGATTTTCTCGGAAAATAGCACTCGTGGAAAAAAGTGCATGCAACAAGATATATGTCTTTCGATGAGATCTATAACTTTTGTATAAAACATTTTCTGAAATTTTGCGTATTGGCTGAGATCAACGCAAAAAAACTATGATTTTCGTGGGGTCTTCATGGGTTTCACCATGAAAATGGAATTTGAGGCTATTTTTACTATCATACTCGTAATCGGAGGTATGCACTTCTCGCAAGTCTATCCCCGTGGATTTCCGAACTTCCAAAAATTTGCTTTTTCAGCTCACCCTACTGGGCTCTACTTAGGGAGTACGAAAAACCAATCAGCAGAGTTTCATTTTCTCGCAAGATATTAAAAATAGTATTAAAGAAAATTAAAACATTTTAACTAATTTGTTAAACTTTCCTTTAGCAATTTTATAGATTTTTCACTGCTCTTTCAATTTTGCGAAGAAAATAAGTATGTAAATAAATCTACCCGCCTAGGGCAGGCATAAAGGGTCGTACTTCATACTACGTAATATAGCAGAACAGAAAAAGGGTGTTGGTTAAATCCGACTTGGAATTTTTTGTTTGATAGGTAGGGAACTGTCATCGTAAGCGTGTCGTTCGCAGCGTCATTGTCACAGCCTTCACAGCTTGTTTAATGCCAGCTGCTTGCAACTGCAGTCTCATGGTCTTCACTCACACAGAACCTGTAAATTTTCTTTAGTTTTTGCTCAGTTTCTCGTCGTATTTCGCGAAATTTAGGTTAACCATCATCAATTCGTGGGTCTTGGGATCTAAAGAGAAACCCAAGAATGCGTCTTGGATGTCAGAAGCATGCGTAGAAAAATAAATTTGCCAGCTTTTCTCGCCGTTCAGATGCTGTCGTCTGGTATCCGCATATTTCTCCCTTTCGGAAAATGAAAATTTTTTGACAAATTTATTAATTTCCTCAGCACAAGGATTTGTCTTTCCAAATTTTATAGATCCGATGATCAAGAAAAACCACGGATATTTCGTAAGTTTTCTTTCTTTCGTTCTCAAATACCAACACCGTTAAGACTATCAGCATACATTGCCGTGTTCAACCTTGAAGACACGTGTCATTACAGATTGAGGATTTTGCAATGAAGAATTCAGATGAAGGGTTCCAAAATATTCTTTCACTATTCTACAGCCTCAAAACTAAAAAAATGTACAGATTGCTTGGTTTCGTCCCATACCTTTTTCAAATCAGTCTTTTATGTGGCTTTTTTGATTTCGTGTTGGTATTCTTTAATGCTGCAGAAGCTTTTGTTTCTAAAGCTCGTGCTTTTTTCTCAATTTATCATTTTTTATGATTAAAAAAACTTATTGAACACCCTTAATTATTCATAAAAATATGAATTGATTGTAGCGTAACTTTTTATTATAAAATAATGCGTTACGGGCTACAATAGTTAAGAGAGATATGGCTTGACACACGACAAACTTCAGTTCAAAGATGTATTGTATGTATTTTTGTATGCGCGGTAAAAATGATCTCGTTTAGGAGTGAGTAAGGTGCCGAGTGAATAGGACACCGAATTGCACATGAAAGTCTTTATTTTCTTCAAAGTTTAACAAATTACCCGGAATATTCGAATGTACGAAAGGGGAAGTAATTCTCTTTAGCACGGTAGTTTGCGGACTGACCCGTACCGAGGTACCGAGGTCCCTCTTCGGGCGCTGTCGACTATCGACCGAACTCTCGACCAATCGATGGATGGCTTGTCGATTTACAAATCAAATTCGTCACCGGTTGAATGTAAACTTTAATAAATGTAGAATATTCTTGACTGAAAAATGAAATCGTTACCGAAATAAAGTGCATTAAAATTATGTAGATGTAGCGCACATAAAAAATGTAAAAAGTATATAATTACTCGTAACCAGGTACCCTACATATACCCCCTCGCCAGTGATCAAGAATATATGAAGATTGTGAAACAAAGTAACGGGGAAAAAAAAATGAATAAAGAAATGATACAAAATTGTAAAATGTTGTGGCTTAAATAACTGAATTCCCGTTATGAAAAACCTATTTTGGCATGCGAAAATAACAATTTTTTAAGCAATAATTATGGAAAACCACCTTGCAGTCTATCTGAAAATCTTACATGTCTTCCAGATCTCGTTCGAATTGTTGATTGAGGCAGCTCTTCCGAATTCTGAAGTTGAAGTTTCTCCAGTGTTTGGGGTGTCATATCGTCGTCCGCTAAGACGTAAGCTGGTATGAGTCAATTCACTGACACCTTCACTGGTTTTCCATCTATGGAAACTACAAAAGTCTTATCAGATCTGTCAATAACTTGATAAGGAGCCTGGTAAGGAGACTGCGGTGATCCGTGTGGAGCGTCATGTGTAACGAAAACGTAGTCCGTTGTGGTGAGTTCTTTAAATACAAAAACACGCTTGTTTCTGTGTCGAGTACCTTCAACTGGTCGAATTTGCTGAAAGCGTCTGCGAAGCTCTTGTGCGAATGTCGATGATGGCTCCTTTGCTGATTGTGCACGTGGTGCGAGGAATTCGCCGGGTATTCGTAAGGGTTCGCTGTAAACTAGTTCGGCTGTTTTGGATTTGAGATCGTCACGCCAAGCTGACCTTATACCCAGCATGACGACAGGCAGCATCTCAGTCCAGCGCTCGGTTGCATGGCATCGAATCGATACTTTCATTTGATGGTGGAATCGTTCGAACAATCCATTGGCTTGAAAGTGGTGAGCTGTTGTTCTGAAATGCTTAGTATCGAGCAAGCTATTGAGTTCTCGAAATAAACAAGATTCAAATTGCCGGCCCTGATCCGTCGTAACTCTCAATGGTGTTACAAAATGGGCGATTCATCCTGAGGAAAATACTTTTGCAATCGTTTCAGCTTCGTTGTTTTCGATTGGAAAGGCTTCTGGCCAACGTGAGAAACGATCCACACACGTTAGGCAGTACTTATATCCTAGAGATGATGACAATGGATCAACGATGTCGATACGGACGTGTTCAAACCTTAATGATGGTAAAGAAAACTTCCCGTGCCAGGCAATTGCACTTTCTTTAGTTTTAAAACTGAGCCTGGTTTGAGGAATGCTTGAAGTTCTTCGTCGTCGACCTGTGAATGGGCAAGAGCTGGAAAATCGATGCATTCTGGAAGCTCGTCCACTCTGGAAAGTGCGTCCGCGATGACGTTGTCCTTTCCTGAAATATGTCGAATATCCGTAGAATATTGTCTAATAAGGTCCAGATATCGGAATTGGTGAGGGCAACACTTATCGGGTTCCTGGTGGAAAGCGAAAATAAGTGACTTCTGGTCTGTGAAGTTGGTGAAACCTCTTCCTTTCACCATGTACCTGAAATATTTTATTGCCTTGTAGATCGCCAGAAGATCCCTGTCGTACGCTTCGTACTTGGTTTCAGCCTAGTCCAGTTGTTCTAGTGAGATTCTGACTACTGCCCTAATTGAAATGGGGACAAATGGGGCGGTTTCTACATGGGTTAGTGGATGTTAAAACAGCCGTCAAACATTCTTTATACACAAAATAGTGAATCTGTCAAGTTTATGGGTACAAAACTTTTGTTTCAATGGTTCTCATCTACACATAGTGAGGCATATATAAATCTAAAAATCTATAAATATATAAAAATATAAAAGAAATAGACGAATTTTCCTATTGAAATACATGTGAAAATTGAAAATTCGGCAATTATTTTAGCAAAAACTGTCCATTTTTCCTATAATTTTCTTTGCAATTATTGATCTGCACGTTCGAAATTAAGAAAAAATAAATAAATTTAATTAGACATTGTGACGAAAAGTCATTTTCTGTACATTTGGTGCGGGGTCCTTCAAAGAATCATTTTGAAGATATCAGTCACTGAAAAATCACTGAAATTCTAGTTGTTCTTCATTGATTCCCCAGTAAAAAGTCGACTGATTTAAGTACCCGTCATTAAAGCTGCAGTAATTTTTTTACTGATAAATCAGTCAATAAAGAATGGAATTTCAGTGACATTCTTAAGAGAAATTTCCATGATTCAAATTTAAAGAACTAGACATAGTAAATTACTCATTTACTGCCTATATTTAAAACCTGATTGTAAAATAAAAATACAAGTCTAATAATAATAAGAAATGAAAATTCACTCAAAACGTATCTTTGAACAAAAAATTTAACAAGTTTGGAAAAAATGTCTTGGCTGATTGTGAAACCGAAAACAATACATTTTTTTTAATTTGAATTTTCAATTTCTATCAATGTCTTTGCATATGATGCCTTATTTCATATCGACTTGAGTCAAAGTATAATAATCACTTTAATTTTTCAAGAAAACATAAACACATCAAATATTTTTATGATGGTGTTTATCCTTACTAAGAAAAATGAAAGCACGTTTTGTTTCAAAAAGAAAACTTCCCAGTCAATTGAAACCAAAGTTAATGTAAAGTGAACATCGAAAAATGTTTGTGTCTCAATAATAAACCAATTTCTTACTGATGTAAGGAAATATTAAGTTATAAAAATCTTTGGCCTGTGAAACATCTTACGATTATTTTGTTTTCTTCTGTGAAATCCATGGCAATGTATAAGTTTTTTAGTTACGTATACTTTGTTGAAAAAGATGTAAAAAATAAACAAACCGTTCTTTCGCAATCATTTTTTTCTGAAAATAAATGAAAATTTATATGTTTCCACCAAAAGGAACAAAATTTAGAGGCTGCGTCTTAAAGAAGAAAAAATACCAGAAGCCCGACTCCCAAACGAACTTAGATTGTTTTATTTTTCTAAATTTGAATTATTCCGTTTATCAAATTTAGAATATATCTTCTTATACTCTAGTTAAATCAACTAAAATTTATTTTACAGTTAATTTAAATTTTAGAAGAAAAAAAAACAAATTAAGGCAATGGGCGGGAAAGGCAGGTTAATTTGTTCATTCAGTTTCACATGAGAATCAGCTCGCATATTACCACTAATAATAATGAACGAGCCACTATTTTACTATAAGCACCCAAAGAAATTGCAACCTTATTTATTATAGAGATCGACTTTTTTAAGGTGGAATCCGAATCAGCGGATCCTCCGTACAAACAAGTTGGTACAAGGCCCTTACGAATTAACTAAACACTTCGCAAAGTTATCGGGACAGGATAGAATCTATCCTCAAATTTAGGGAAAAGTGGAAATAACTTTCAATGTTTTTTTTATATGAAAATACTTAAAGAATAGATAAAAAAGTCACTGTATATAAAAAAATAAGTTTCAATATATTAACAAGAGATAAATATTAAATCGAAATTTTTTAATCCAACAAATCTTGAATTTCCTCCAAACTCTTCCCCTTAGTCTCAGGTGTGATGCAGAAGACAGTGGAAGTTCCAGTAATACAGACAACTGCATAAATCCAAAAGGTGGTGTAAATGCCTACTATTTCATTGAATCCATCAAAAATGAAAGTAATGAAAAATACAAAAAGTTCAAAAACAATGAATGCTGCAGCCGAAGCAAGACTTTTGACATCAGTCGGGAAAAGTTCTAGTATAAGAACAACCGGTATCGGGTTTAAACTGGCAGCAGATACTATTTGAAAAGATGCCAACCCAAAAAGTGGCAGCCAACCTATTGCAGAAAGATTATCTATTTTGAGATACAATTTGAGAAAAAAGAATAATCCTACTACTACCAGGGACAAAGATCCCACAATTCCAGAATAGAGGTACAAGACTCTTCTTCCAACGTATTCTATCAATTGCGAACCTATAAGTCCTGCAATTATTTTCACAACTGCAACGGTAATTGTGGAATATTCAGGTGCTAATGTAAATCCACTATCGGTGAAAATCTGCTCAGTGTAAGTACCAATCACAAATGAGCCTGAAAGTCCTTTAGTTGCATTTGCAATTAGTACAATCAATAAAGCTCGTCGATAACGTTTATTCACAAATAATTGTCTCATAGCATTTTGGTTTGACTCCTGTCCTTCGATTATAGCTTTTTTTATTTTTACAATTTCAGGTTCGAGTATCTTTAGATTTTTCGTGCCTCTTAGTCTCGAGAGACTTTCAAGTGCCATTTTATCATTCCCCTTTTTTAAATAATAATTCGGAGTATCTGGCATGAAAATAAATGTTAGGAGAAATAGGAGAGGAGTTGAAAGCATCGATAAGTTCATGTCCTTGTAGGAACATAACGCACCTATTATTAGGAGCATCAAAGTGCCTATTTGATAGTTCACTTCAGAACAGAGAAGTAAGATTCCTCTGATGTTCTTTGAGCTAATTTCGCTTATATAAATTCCTTGTACGGCACATGCTGCACAATAACCTACACCACTGATGGTTCTTGACGCATAAAGGGTGTAAACATCCCTGGCTAGGATTGTTGTGATCCATGAAGCTAGTTGAGGAATGCAGAGGAAAAGTAATGTGTACTTTCGTCCTATAGAGTCGATCATGTAAGGGTAGAGAAAATAACCAAATATGGCTCCCACGTGAAGTAAGGATGCTATCCAGGAAGCTTCCGCTGGAGAGATCTTCATTTCTGATTGATTACTTTTCAGATGAGGTAGGGCAGGAGATGTCCAAACGTCAGCAGCACCAAGTCCAATCATCGAAATGGAAGCTGTGTAAAAAGATTTTTTTTCAAAATGGAAGTTAAAAGCGTTCTCATCGATTTCCTTGGATGTTGCAGCTTAGGTACATACTTTCAAGAGTGTTGCATTAGTGATTCAAAAAATATAATTTTATGCAAAAAAAAATGTTTCTTGCATCCATGTGTTTTGACCCTTCTTTTCAAAAATGTTGATATTAAGAAAAAAAAGTTTCAAGTAATAATCTCGAAGAAAAAGAAACACATAAATTGTACATTGTTACAATTATCACTATTATTTTTAAAGTAAAGGCAATTTAAAAGCCAATATAAAATATACACTCCATCTAGTACGATGACCCCCATCCAGGTATAACTGCGCCAAGCGCTGCTTAACTTCGGTGATCAAATGAGGAGCCTTAAACAATTCAACCTGTCCAAACGGACAGATAAATGAAATAAATTATATAATAAATGGCTCCGATTTTTACTTGAAATTTCTTTTGTAAGACTGGTATTTTTGTAAGTAATAGTCAAAGAACGATATTTTGATTACATTTTTCACAAAAATGTATAAAAGATTGTGTTGAGACGGTTTCAGACCACTTGGAACCTGAAAATATTAATAAGTAATCTTATTCCCCATGCAAAAAAAGTGTTTAAAAACAATCAAAATATACATTTTTCGGAAAATTAGTTTATTCACTCAAAGTTTTAATATGTTTTATTTTGTATTTACATATATGAATTTATATATGAAATTGTAACATAGTAAACAGTTTTTAATTATCAAACATGTTCATATTAAGGCCAAAAATAATTAAATTATAGATGTTCAAGTTTTTTAATATGATTGATTTTCAATTGGAGGCTTCTATCTGTGAATAATACGATTTTACATTTTTCAGTTTAAATTTAAAGCATCCAAATGATTACTATAAAGCTGATTTCATAATAGTGATGTGATACAATTTTTTAAACCATCGATTTGATCAAATATGAACAAAATGTATTCTGCTTTTTTGAGGTTCTTTTTGTCGATCTGACAAGTTTAAAATTTCAAGATTTCTTTTATTTCTCAGTTTAGAAACACTCAAATTGTATTGCATTTAAAGTTAAAATCAAAAACAGATCAAGTTGTAAACTAAGTTTAGAAGCTTCCAGATTTGAACGCTAATTAACACTGAAAAGAATCTTAATCTTGAAAGGAGACTCAAATTTGAAAATCCCAGTTTTTAAAATGATGATACGAGTAGTTTCAATATTATGCTTAAACATAAAAATTTTTTATTCTTTATACTAGAAAGCTTTTCCACTTTAAGGCTTTTCCAAATTGATAAAAATATAAACAGTAAACACACTACATTTAAGATGAAAAAATTCTTACAAGGTTTCCTGCAGAAAATATATAGTAAGCCAAAATCAAAAGAACAGTTTTTTATTTGAGTCTATATTAAAAAAATTACGACTGATTTTGGGTCATATAGATTTTGGAATTGGTACGCCAAGTATTGAATTCTTAGATCGATCTTCAGTTTATTGCAAAAACAGTAATACCAATTTTTTCTTTACAACATTTTTCTGCGACAATAGAAATTAATATAATTAGAGAACGAAATTTTAACTGAATAATTGTGAGCAGAAAAAAATTCGCAAAATTTTATTTAACAATGAATTTCAAGCCTAACATATATTTTGAGAAAATTTCAATTTAATTTTAGTTCGACGATTTGAAAGATTTGAAAATTAAAAATGATCAAACTCAAAAGATTTATATCTAGTATAAAATTGATTGGTATTACCCAATATTGTATTTTAATTTTTATTGCTAAATCTAGGAACACTTAAATTTGCACTTATCTAAAATTTAATATTTCTTCCAATATTTGAGTGTTTTGAAATTAAAAATGTTTTTGAAAAATGTGACAATATCAATTCTTTCCGGTTCAAAAGCTCAAAATTTCCAGACATTGATTTTTGAAGCAATATATTGTTATTTTGAGTAAAACACAAGTCTTTAGATATTCAAGGCCATGTAATATTTATCCGATACCTATATCTTATTGTAATTTTTTTTACCAGACACATATCCACACGAAATGAGGTATCGAATTGAAAGTTTGGAGAATGAGAATGAAATAAAAGGCACTAAAATAATAAAGGTTTATCTGATCCTGAAAGTTTAAAATTTCAGAAAAAAAAATTATTGGACCTTTTTTAAATACTTATTGTATAATCATTTAGGAGTTAAAAATATGTCAATAAGGTAGAAATCAAATAAGTATTACATGACCATAATCAAAAATACTGTTGTCTTAATTACCCTGAATAATTTTAAATATTCAACAATAATTACCACTAATAGAAGCTGCAAATTGCAACGCATGACTTTCCACTTTTGGTTCATCTTCAACTTTACGTTTGTCAGAGACATTTTTTATATTGTTATTTAATTTTGCACATGAAAATAAATTCAAGTCTTTCATTTAAAGTCTATATATTCACTAGTATCACTTTACTGATATTTACGAACTCTTTAAACTCTATATTATACATGCAAATATTTTTTTAATCGTTTATGTGGATTTCGATATTCCTATCTTTTTAATAGACTTATGAAATATTGAATGAAGAAAATCATTGTCGAAATGTGAATAATCTTATCTGATAAAGTATCAGGAATGCGTGAAAGATTATCATCAAGTGATATTACTGATAATATTGAATCAGCACTTCAAAAATTTACCAAAAATTCAAGATTATTCTACAACTTTTGTGACAAATAATTAGATAATATTATAAATTTAAATGAGGATTTCTGAAAAAATAAAACGAAATCAAGTAGGGATTGTGCGATCATAATATATTATTTCTCTTTTACATAATATGAATATAATAATTTCCCTAGATGGGCTTTGCGCGAAATTGTCGACATTATCATAACTGTATTACATTTGTATATAATATCTTTATATTTTATAAGTTTGAAGATTCGATGATGACAGGGTTTCCACAGAACAACCGGAAATACTCTCAACGAATAAATTGTTTATGATACAATGATGAAATTACAACGTTATGATGTATGCATAATGTAAAACGTAATGTTGCAGCAACATCTATAGGCACTATATGATCATATTTCGTCGAGGGGCCAGTGTACATTTTTTATAGGATTCTATAGTCGCAAAACTCATAAAAGACAAAGTACAAACCACGACATCAAAATGGAATTAAATCTTTCATAATCGTAAAAAAGAAATGTCCCAAAAGGAACTTTTCTTTCTCAAAATATATTGTCAAGAGAAAGAATTCTTTAAGTAAGTTTCTAATTGCCGTAGAATCTTATTGAAATAAATTTTTATGTAATTAATAAATTACATAAAATTATAAAACATATTTTTCATTTCTTCATTTTGTTGTACGAAATTTCATACATAAAAGAAGGATTCCAAAATGACATCGCATATTGTTCAGTCTTGTCAAGAGATATACAAAAGAAGGTTCAAAAAATTTATCGAAAAGTGTAAACTACCTATTGTTATTATGAGAATAACAAATCAAAATGTCGGAAGATACGAAGCAAAAAGACGTCGAAATTTCCATCGTATAGCGATTGGATTTTGATTTCGTTCAAGGCCTATCTTTAAATTAGATGTAAATCTTAATTGACCAGAACTGCTTTGTAAACTTTATATAAATAATATTACTAATCAGAGCTTTGCTAAAATATTCTGAATATTACAAATCACTTTTGATTAAATTATTTATCTTTAACTCAGCTGTAATGCTACTTTTAATGATAGATTGAGCTTAGTGACTGTGAGAAATTATACTTTCTAATTCAATTTCAAACGAATTTATGATTCAGGTTTGTAATTTTTTGAATGACTAACTCTAAACTGTCGAAATACAAACTTCGATGTCATAAGTAACTATCCTAAAATTACAAAACAATACCTAATCATACATTTTGTTAAATGCATATATTTCAGCTTATAAATTTATCTTAACAATTGTAATTTGTAATAAATTAGATTCAAAATAATTTCAAAATTATTTTACGGATCAGTTTGGACCTGCACATTAATTTTCAGGATCACATCCTTGAAAATTAATTTCACCAACATCCAAAAGAATTCCGATAGAAATGATAATGGAATTAGATAATCATACAATCTGAATTTAATCCCAAATTACAGATAAAGAGCTAAGTTTATAAGCAATTGAAAGTTTTTTCTGCACCTTTAAAAATAATTAATAATTTTAAAAAGTAATTTGTGATTTGAAATATACCAGCCCCGTTAATAACTACAGACTGTTCACGCTATGTCCCTTGCAGATTGTGCTTCAGAATACGATATATTTTATATATTTTTGCTTAGCATTCACAGCCTATAATTGTATCAATATAATCAATATTATTGTGATTGCGCTGCCGTCTGTTTTTTTTCTCTCGTTATTATTATTTATTATCAATATCATAAAATCATTATCGCTATATAATTATTACAAACAACACGTACTCACTTTCATATCTGTAAGCGATTTTTATCTCGCATTACTATTTATGCAAAAATCTAGGCATATAATCTATACGGTTGATCGGTTCGTTCAACGAATAGAAACTTGGCCTAAAGTATATATTACGTAATTATGGCATGTAGAACCTTCGAGTCATGAAAATGCAAACAGTCGTATTTTCATGGCAGTAAATGTAAACCAATATTTTTCAAGAGAAAAAGATTCTCCAATCTTTTAAGAAAAAAGAATCATTTTAATTCTTCATAATTAATTGAATCGTAAAAAATTTGCCATGAAAATATTTTGGAAATTGCTAAGTCCTCCGTAAAGATTATTTGAATTTATTTTAAAAAATTTTTAATCCAATGCTTGCTAACATTGAATTGGAAAAATTTAATTGGACGTTTAATTGTTTATTATAATATCCAGATTAATAACCTAATATAAACTTTTCATCGATAATAAAAAAGTGACTTATCTTCAATACTCGCACAATCAAAAGCATTATTTAAAAAAATTTCAAATTGATTACTCTCAGAAAAATTTGGAGTAATGCGCTTTTTAGTCACACATACATAATGACCCATGATTAAAAACTTTAATAACTAAATAGACAATTTCTCATACAAAGAAAAACAATTTCAAACCCAATTAAAGTAGTTTTAAACAATCTCAATCATGAAAAAATTGTAGAAATTTCTTTCATTTTTCTTACTCAAATTATCAGTTTTCTTACAAAGAAAAAGAATTTGAATAACCACAGGCTTCGTCTGTGTTCCTTTTCAAAATTTAAAACTAGTCAAGTCGTTCGAAATATAAAAATCTCTTTCAAAATCAATAGATATGAAAATACGCCCGCACAACGGAACCCTGTTCGCTGAAATATAATTATGTACCATAGTACCATTTTGACACACGTGATATCGACTTCAATAAAATGGAATTATAAATAGGACCTACGTGAAAATACACAGTATTTAAGTGCAAAAAATTGTTGCTAGACTTTCAGTTGTTTTAAATATCAAAAATCTATAAGAAGATGATTAAGATCTTATAAAAATGAATATTAATCTTGAGAAAAGGATCTATGGACTCGATAAATGTTTATATTTACCAAGGAAAACCAATTTTCTGAACGCTTTCACTTTTTTATGGAAGTGTAGAATTCCATGTCTAATTAATTAATTAATCAATCGATGTTATTTCGTAGACGGAAACTAAATTATGCTACCCTGTTTAAAAAATCATACTGTAAATCCGGTCGTACTCAGGATCATGAAATTAAAACATGAATTAGGATCGGATTTATGGTCAAATTTGTAGTTATAAATTTGGATACGACTTATATATTTATTTAATAAATATAATTTATATTTACCAACAAAAATATTTGCAAGTCTTAACCGCATTTTTTTTTATTAGACCGTTAATACGACCCTATATAATGTTTCAATTTTACGACACTAAGTACGACCAAATTTAGGGTCAGATTTTTTAAAAAGGGTGGAAATCCATTTCCTTCGTTCCAGATAAATAAAAATCTCAGATAATGTGAGGCCTTTTTGGCTTTATCTTAATTATTTATTATATAAATAGAGTAGCCTAGAAAAGATTTAAAACTTTCTTCATTTATAGTTTACACCACTATTACTCGTATTTACCGAACTTCGTTCAATTTCCGTTGTGCCAACGTATTAGCGATTCGTGATAAAAGGCCGAAACCAACGAATACTGTTTAGTACCGTTGAGTTTCTTGTGCAAAAAAAAAATTTATCCTTCTCGTGGAAGCTTAAATAGACTTATTTCTCTAGTTTTATTCAAATGGTGAAGAAAGCTCCTCCTAGCAGAAGCGTCTTCTTGATTTTCGATCGAATTTCGGAGTCCTGATAAGGATCCTAGAAATTAAAATCTCCTATCACACAAGTGGTATGCATCTGAGAAAAAAATATTGGTGCATCAATCCTTCTACTCCTAAGTAATTTTACTTTTAAATTTGGAAAATATCAATTATATGGGCGATTATCAAATTGATTGCAATTTTGGTTTCCGAAATTCGAGGAAATTGAGGTTCTAAATAATATAATGTAATTATTAATTATCAGTTTTCATAGATACATGTACTAGGATGTACTTTATAACGTAGGAAAGTTGTACGACCTAGATTTTTTATTTTTTACGATAACATGTGACTTAATTATTTTTTTACTTAACTTAACGGCATAATTATAATAATGTAATAAAGTATATTAATATAAAGATTTGAGACTAATTTGGGCAGGTTTGATATGTCAAAAAGATTCAGAAAAAGCTTAAATTTCTTGAACTTTTATTGTGAAAAAAGTGCGTTTCAAAACATTTTTTTGTCACCAGATGCAAAAGAAGGCGTTTTCTGTTTCTTTAATGCAGTATATAATACAAAAGGTTTTATGAGTTGACAGTTTTAATTTTTATAGTGCTTTAAATGGAAGAAATTTTTTTTTAATACCAACTTCGGGAGAAATTAATCAGTTAAAGATTCAATTTAAGATTCTGGAAACGTCATATATTTTTGAAATTTGATAGAAACTATTTATTTTTATGATTATGATCGATTATGACGACACCTATCACATTAATTTTATTTAATTAAATCCAGCTTTTTAACGGAAAAATCTAAAAAATCATACTTTCTTTCTAATCTTTTAACAAGTTCAAAAGTTTAGCCTATATCTTACTTATTCCGATGTTACTTCTTATTGTTTAAACAATTCCTATTTGTTTAAATAATTAGTATTATCTTATAATATCGCGAATGGTATTTTCTTAATGTTTTGACATAATTTATGAATGCTAAAAGTCAATTTTTTCATTTTAGTTGTCTATTTATTGTTTATACAATTTATAATTATTTATATGCAACTTTAAGCAGTAAAAAGATAGAGAAACGGTTTTTTGTTGCTTTTTTATCAAGGTTCATTACTTCTTCCTAATACACCAATGGAAATCTATTTAAAAATCTCCCACATATATGATAATACTTATGTTTTGAGCACATGATTGAGCAAGAGAATACAATTATTTTTGTTCTAAAATAGGATCAGAAGGATTCATGGTGGATTTTATGGACTAATGTATTGTCTATGGTAGTACGAGGGGTAAATAAATATACCTTCTAATTTCTGTTATGGTAATTGCAAAATGGCATTTTTAGTTTCATACGAAGTACCCCAAATTTAAATTCAAAGTTTACCAAAATTTAACAATTCCTATTGGACTCGAATAAACAATTTTGAATAAAATGTTCAGTTTTAACCAAATTAAAGCTTCTACCCTTTATGATAAAACAATTTCATTTTGAATTAAAAATGTGCATAGTTGAAAAATATGAGGTTCAATGGGGTAATTTTTTGGGCCCAAGGAAATAATTTCTTTTTCTTTTAATTAATAAAAGTGAAGGTACAGTTTAACTCTTCAGATGCAATTTCTCTAGAAAAAAATTGATTCCTCATTTAACTTTTAAATGTTGTAAGATGTCGAATCAGCGTGTCCAAATATATTTAATAACATAAAATTGATTAATTCACTTTGCAGTGTTAAACATTCAAAAATCTAGCACTTTAAATAAATATGAAAAATTATATTACGAGCAATGTTCAAAATCATACAAGATTTTGATCTGCAAAAATGGTATGTTTGTAAAAACAAGCATTTTAAAGTTGAAAATTTTTAATGTAAAATGTTTATAAATTTGAATTTACAAGCATAAAAATATGGATTGTATCTTCAAAAATAAAATTGCATTAAAAAAATGTGTAGATTTTCGAAAGTTTCAAATTTCAAACGTTAAAAATTTAAGAGTTTCCAATTCAAACCCCAAAAATCGTTCAAAAATAAACTTTTACAAGTTTAAAGCATTTGCAGTTTTAGCTCATTAAAAATGAAAATATTCTCCGTTTTTTTCTCGTTTGAAGCATTCAAAATTAGGAACTTTAAAATTAAAAATAGTAACTGTGGAGTGATTTATCCGTATTGATAAAGAATATTTTAATCAAGACAATAATTCTGTATGTAAACTTACCCCTCGTAGAGATAAGAAAGTTGCAAAATTAAAAAGAGGCTATTCACTGTAAAGAGGAACGCAAATGTCAACAGTCCCACGTTCTAATTTTAATTAATTATTGTATTTGAATCATTAACAATTATTAGCAAAATTACAATGCTAATGTACCTATCTAAACGTGCAAATTATTTTGGTTAAACAGGCAACCTAAATATTGGAAAAATGATCTAAAATGCAATTTCGGTGAGAGCGAAATGACGTAGTTTAAAAATGTAGGATAGGTAATTACTAGTAATTATAATAAGAGCCATGACATCAATATTATTTTATTTCTTTCAAAAAATTCGAATTTCACATTGAAATTCAAAATTTCAAAAGTTTTTTAAATTACTAAATTCCACTACTAAGTAAGGGGAAGAAAATAAAAATAATTTAAAAAGAATCTATTGTGGGTAAAAAATGCAAATAAGTATAACAATTCTACAGATAAAAATATTAAATACAAAAAATTAAATCTCAAGCTTTTAAAAATCGTCTATTTTTTACTTTAAATATAGAAGTAACAGAGAGGAGTAGATAATAAAAGTGGCCAAGAAAATATTTCATTAACTAGCCAAATTGGAGAATAAAGCAAAGCAAGAAAGAAAAAGTTTCCGTGCAAACAAAGCAATTAAAAAATGACGATTGAAATAATTTCCTTTATTTTATTAACTAAGGGAATAACCTCGTTGGTTGTTAAGGAATTTTAAAATTCAACCGAAAAGTAAACTAGTCTCCATTTTTTTTAAAGGTGGAAAATTGTAAAGTACAGCAACGTGATAGATGGAGCAAACCGAAAATGAAAAACAAATAATAAATCATCAATCATATTCATGAAAACCTTACAAATTTTTGTTTATATCACATTTTGCCTTGAAGGATAGAATAATTCATTCCGAATGGCAAGTTTCATAAGCCCTCATATTCTGTTATTACATTTTCGCGTAAAACTAATTTTTTTGAAATGCAAGTAAAAAATTGATATAGTTAAATGGAGAATGTGATATAAGATTGTTGAACTTTGTAATGAAATCGATTTTCCGATCTAGAACATTTCGAAATTATCACTTCCATCAATTCCTTCATGATGACCCTATCTTCGTAGTTTATTTTCAGTAAAATATAAATAATCTAAAACAAATCAAGTGAAATGGACACGTAAAATTTCTTAATAAGGTGTACGGATTTTAAAACAGTTTGAAAGTTTATTTTTTAGTTTTTCAATTTGCAAATTTGTAAAAGGCCTACTAATAACAACCAACTTCAGTCTCCCGCTAAAAATGCCGGTTAATATAGACGTATGTAAATTATTGTCAATTAGTATTGAGTCAAGAAAAGATGCTGATCACACATTGCAAGAGACACGATGACAATAGCTATCAACATCTATCTGGTCCTACAAAAAAGCGGGGTTTCTCCATGCGAGGACAAACTAGCGAAGTTTTTCCATTAAATTTACGTGTTTCGTCAGCTTACCTATCCTATTCGCTCAGTACTGGAAGAAGGGACCTTATCCGGCAAAGGTCAAAAGAAAATCGTATTAAAATTGTGTCAAAATTAAAAATAGGTGTTGTGTTAATTGTATTGTCTGTGTGTCTTTCATGCACTTTAGGGTGCCCAGAAAAAGTGTGATTTTGAATTTTGCAAACGCTATCCCCTAAATTTCTTCCTTTTAGTGAAAAAATACTGCAATCAATTTTCTTTCATTTTCAGAAAAATTTTTTTAAAAGTTTTGCTGGGCAGAATCAATTTTCTGAAAATTAATGTTCATAGTTTTTAACTTTTTTTAAATACATATTTAAGGCTAAAAAATTCTTTCATCCCTGAGAAGTATTTATTATTTATTGAGGAATAAAACGTAAATTTTATAAAACACAAAAAAAATGAAGATATTAGTGGGCTTAGAATACGAAAAATTGTAATTTTTCACTTCATCGTCAGCTAACTTTACTTCGTTGAGTGCTGAGAGGAAAACAATGGATCAAATGCATGGGATTTGATCCATTTTTGCCCTATTCTGTTAATATCTTCGTAAAAACTAATTTTTTCTATTTAAGTGTCTTTGAAAATTAGTTTATATTTTTTAATTAATATTTAATGAAATAATAAAATGACAGTAATTATTATTTATTACGAAGATATAACTTAAATAAATTTTTCTCTATGCATTTGGTCCATTGTTTTCCCCTCATCACTCAACAAAGTGAAGTTAGCTGGAGGTTAAAGTGAAAATACCTCATTTCATTACAATTAATGGTCTGAAGTGATCCCTAAATATTTTTTTCCTGGATTGATATGCACAGGATTTCTTCTTCTGTTAAAAATATTTATACCGCGTGACAAAATCTATGAGCCAATAGATAAGCAAAACTAATAAAAACGTTTATTTTTGGTTTATTTCGAAATTTAAGATTTTTTCGGTCACTCGGCTCAAATAATATTTATTTATTTCTTACTGGGAATAAGGTAGCAATACAGACTAATACAGATTTCTCTCACATTTTAGAAGAAATCCTATGCATATTATTCTAAGAAAAAAATGTATAGGGGCCGTTTCACACCATTGATTGTAATGAAATTACAAATTTTCGTATTCTAGGCCCGATAATATCTTCAAAAAATTGCTTTCATAAAATTTAGAGCTTATTTCTCAATAAACAGCAAATACTTTTTAGGCGTGAACTCATTTTTAGCCTTCAATTTGTATTTTTTGAGTAAAAGAAGAAATTTAGGGTGTAGCATTTGCAACATTCAAAAACACCCTTTTTTTGGCACCCTAATTGTTATCAAAGAATTTCTTGTGCTTTTTATTCATAATTTAAATTTTTAAATTTTAAATTTCTATTTTTAATTCTTATTAATTGTACGTTTTTATTGTGAATATCTAAAAATTCAGCACAAAAGATTCTACAATGTGTGAATGCAGATTTTAAATGTGCATCTAAATATTTCCTTCACGATTTCCCTAATTACTTGATTAAAAAAGTGTTTTCATTGTGCGGAAATACATAACATGAGCGATTTAGTAAAGGAATAAGAAGTTTGTTTAGAGCAAAATCGTGTAAAAAATAAAATGCAAAATTGAACTGCGTGTCGATTATCTTTCGATAGTGAATTACAATTCTATCTGAATATTTGTGAATAAAGAAATTAGGACAGACTCACATTTCGATGTTTTGAATAGTTGACGATGGACACATTGTCTCGATTTTCACGTGACAATGTTTATGGCATTTCAATAGACAATCCCTACATTCGTAACCCTGTTTCCCCAACCTTCGAGCTAAGGTCCTCTTGCAAACTTGACACAATGTGCCCCTGAAATAGACATATATTTTTCTGTTTGTTATAAATTATGGGAAAATATGGACGGTGGGATTAAAATAAAATATAGAGTGAATTTTTTTAAGAAAGATTAGAGGAAATTCAGACAATGAGGTATATATTTAATTAACTACAATTATTTCGTAATCACTTGTTATCCAAGATTTTCCGTTTTAAAACATAATTTAAAATAGTCCACATTTTTTAAATTTAAGTTTTTAATTTTTTAATGCTTCCAGCTAATAATTCAAGAACTTATTTTAGAACCTTCCAAATCGTTAGCTTTTCAAGATTTAATGCACATATACAATAGTTTTATTTAAAGGCTCTCGAAAGCTTAAAAATATTTAAAAGCTAAATTGTACAATTTAGAAACTTCAATTTAAAAAATAATCAATAACTTTAAGTTAATAATTTTGTTAAGGCTTGAAATTCAAGATTATTTAATGTCGACCCATTTTAAATTCAAATTGTGTAATTGGTACTGCTTCTATTTTTCAAATAAAAATAACTCAATTTCTGACAATTTAATTTTGGGCGTTTCACTCTCAAATTATTTGATTTTAAACTATTAAAAGATTCAATTCATGACTTAATTTCCTATGTTTCAATTTTAGGCATTTTATTTAAGGCTTATTTTATTTTTTACCTTTACCATTTTTAATGACTTAATTCGTTATTTTTTATTCAAAATTATACCAATGAACGTATTGTAAATTGTAAAATGTTCAACGAGAAATCGTACAGTTTTAAATGCTTTGAATTTAAAATTCTTTACTTTTCAACCATTCAACTAGAATTCTTCCGGTCTATGTTTCGGGATTTTACTTTCTGAAATTCTTAGCTTTTCAATTTTTAATGCATATACAATTAATCTTCAAACATTTCACAATTCAAATGTTTTATCTATGGACTTTTGAGTATTTTTTATTTTTTAAGCATTATGAACTGAAAATAAAATATTTTTAAGCCTTAATAAATTATGTACTTAAAATTATTTAATATTTTTTATCGAAGTTTGTAAATTGCAGAATTTGAAATATTTTTTAGTGTTTATCTTCAAAATTAAATAATGAAAAATAAAATATTTTTAATAAATTGAAATGTTATGAATATAAAATTAAACAAATTTCAATCAAAAGGTTGTAAAATTTTATTGAAAGCATGTGTATACATTTTAAACTTAAAACGTCCATAGATAAAACATTTGAATTGTGAAATGTTTAAAGATAAATTGTATATGCATTAAAAATTGAAAAGCTAAGAATTTCAGAAAGTAAATTTCTGAAACATAGATCGGAAGAATTCTGGTTGAATTGTTGAAAAGTAAACAATTTTAAATTCAAATCAATTAAAACTGTACGATTTCTCATGGAACATTTTACAATTTTTAGATTTTAAGTAAAAATGACTTGATTTCCTATGTTTCAATCTTAGGCATTTTATTTTCAGATTATTTTATTTCAAACCTTTACAATTTTTAATGTCTTAATTCGTGATTTTTTATTCAAAATTATACCAATGAACATATTTTAAATTGTAAGATATTCAATGTGAAATCGCACAGTAACACTTCCACCTGAGTTCTTTCAGTCTATGTTTTGGAATTTTAATTTCTGAAATTGTTAACTTTACAATTTTTAATGCATACGCAATTTATCTCCAAACATTTCACGATTCAACAATTTTAACTATGAACGTTTCCGATGAACTATTTACACACTAAAATTTTACAACCTTCTAATTAAAAATATTTCAATTTTATGTGTGGTAAATTTGAAATAATTTTCTTTAAAAGCTTCTATTTTAAATTATTCAATTTTAGAGACAAACACTTGAAAATATTTCAAATTTGAATTATGCAATTTACAAACTACGATAAAAAATGTTGTATGTTTTCAAGTTGATAATTTTTTTAAGGCTTGAAAATATTTTATTTTCAGTTTATAAGGTTTAAGCTTTAAGATTATTTAATTTTGACCCATTTTAAATTTAAATTGTGTAATTTTCACTGCTTCTATATTACTTCAATTTTATACAATTTAGATTTTAAGTAAAAATGACTCAATTTCCGACGCTTCAACTTTGGGCGTTTAATTGTCAGATTATTTGATTTTAAACGTTTAAAGTTATTTAAGACTTAATTCGTGATTGTTTATTCTAAATTATTCAATTTAACTTGTTTTAAATTTTAAATGTGAAATCATACAGTCGTAAATGCTTTGAATATAAAATTATTTACTTTTTAACACTTCAACCTAAATTCTTCCTGTCTATGTTTGGGAATTTTAATTTTTGAGTTTCAAGTTTTTTTTTTTATTTCCAATCATTCAAAGTATAAAAGTGTTTAATTTTGAGCGCTACAATATTAAGTTGTTCAACGATGAACTTTTCATTCTTAAATTACAACAAATTTTATACTTGCAACTTTGTAAGGCTTGAAATTACTCATTGCTGAAACACTTCCTAGTTAAAAATCTTTATTTTTGAAAGTTCATAATTTGGAATTTGGGAATTTTAGGCGCTCCATCTTGAACATTGTCAAATCTACAAATTCGAAGTTTCTAATTATATCTATAATTCATTTCTGAAGACTTGAAGTTTGTGAGCAAACAAATTGACTTCTTTTAGTTTTGAAAAAGTTTAGTCAATTTTAAATATTTAATTTTGAAAGTATTTCAGTCGAACATGATTGAATTTTGAAATGTTTTTCTCAGAATTGTTTATTATTGAAAGTTTGACGTACAAAATCATCTAATTTGAAATTCTGCACTTATGAAGCATTAAAAACAACAATAGGTATCGTTTTTATTTTGAATACCCAAATTCGAAATCCCAAATTTATAATAACAAAGTTTCAAGATTGTGATTTATTTACTTTATTTCTTATGATATAATTTGTAGTATAATTTTTTACCCTGGTATGTGCTTCGCAATGAATGTGTGGTCGTTGAATATGTGCAGTTTTGTTCCCTTTTTTCTCCACTTGCTCTTTTGTGCTAGAGACAGAGGCACTAGGTAGTGTCTGAAAAAAAATTCATAGTTTTTATACCCTCGAATTATAGACCCAGAAAAATAATTAAATAAAAATATAAATAACTAAATTTACTTTGTTATTCCATTTTCCAGAGTTTCCAGAATTAACGTTGAGGCTTCGTTAACGTAAGTTCTGGTAGAAGTTCCACTGATGGCTGAAGCTTCACTTAAACTTGATCTTCTGGAGTGTTCTTCTCTTCCTGGTACCGATAAGGTGGCTGTAATTTTCACTATTTTTCACTCATGCAACACACTCGGGTGCATCAAACTAATTGAAGAGTTTATGATCTCATAAATTATTTCTTCAAACTAAAAATTTCATTTAAAATTGAATAATTAAAACACATGTTTAATACCTAAACTCTTCAATTAAAAATAAACAAAATGATACAAAATCTTAGCATAGGTATTTGTCAAAATATTTACCCATATCTACCTGCAACTATATAACTATCACTAAATAGCTCTCTATGCGCGTTAATAAAGTTGATTAAAAATCCACTCTTTTCTGCTTCGTTAATATATATCTGCCAATCTCAAGAGAAATTCTCAAAGCAACAACTTGGAAGATACATTTTACATCAGAGTAAAGAATGAAATTTAAATTAATTTCAAACTATTTCTGTCAAAAAGAACTTACCACATTTTGGATTAGTAACAACCAAGTTTCAGAAGGCATGCAAATATTACGCTGTTAAAATTATTATTGAAAAAAAGTCTATAGGTACTTTTTAGTCTCTTTCGTGAAAAGCTAAACTATTAATATAAAATCCCAGATTTCAAGAGTATTCAAAGTTTGAAAATGAGTTTTTATTTTGTGAAATACCTACCAGGACCTGAATCTCTAGCTCTATCAGCAGAGATTGATCGAGATTGTGCTTCCTGGTGATTTGCATCTCCATCAAGACCTACTGATCGACTTCTGGTTTTCGACCTCGACAAACGCTTCTTTATGGTTCCGAAAAAGTCTCTTCGTTTTCTTCTGGGTCTTCCTCTCTCTTTAAAAATAAATTAAAAATAATTAGGCGTAAAATTACAAAGCCAGATAAAACCGAATAAAATAAATATTAAAAATTATTCAATTTTAAATTAAACAAAAATGCAACAAGTACCTCGTAAACTTTCAGAATTGGATGAATTAGGTGTATTTTCTTGTCCCGCTGTGAGGTTGGAGTCCTTGTTAGTTCCAGGCTGCAACATTTTTAGCGAAAATATATAAATTTCCAATAAAATCAAAATTGAGATATAGATAAAGTTATTTGAAAATTAATCACAAGGCTAAACCATACTCACAATGATTATTTATTTTTATATTTATTTAAAAAAAGTAACAAACAATCGACAAATTTGATAGAAATTTCGTTTATTCCAAGCAGAAAATAACTTTCAGAAAAAGATTAAAAGAAAAGATAAAGAAAATCTTTTCCCCGATCAGCTTAAAATAGTTTTATATTTTTACACACTTCACTTTCAAACTCGGTTTTAAAAATTTAACTTTTTCTTTCAACTGCAGATACAAAAATAAAATTACCTCCAAGGAAATCTCCTTCCAGCTTCCATTTTCGGTCAACGTTACCTGCCGGATTAGTAAACACACAACACTCAAAATACAATTAATTGTGTTGATAGGGACACGAGATGTGAATACTAAATTTTACCAACTCGACTACAAACACACATATTAGATTTTATAAAAAATATATACATTCGATTGTAGTTAAACACACCCAAACAGGAAGAATTTGACTTTTTGAGTAATTAAAAACACAAATTACAATATTTAACTGTGTGCAAAGTGTGATATTATTTTAGATGGTGCTGTACATGTATAGTGTAAATATGTTAAAAAGATGTAGGATTTAAAAAGTCCAACATAGAGTAAAAAATTTTTTTAAATATTTTCAAGACCTACTAGTTCAAGAAAAATTGTCTTCAATACTATAATTAAATACCTACAGAAATAGAAAAAATAACATCTCGTTTTAATTTTTGTCCAAACTAGATTATAAATAATTAAATAAAAAGTTTAAAGTTACTTCTCTATTGATTGTAGATTACTAAATTTCCTTTTTCTGGAAAATAGTGTAAAGTAATCCATGATGAAGATGATTTGAAATGGATGAATATTTGAAGGTAATTATTATAAATTTGAAAACTTTGATGAATAAAAAATCAATCTGATCCTAAAAAGTGAGTGCTTACAATGATTTGCAATATAGGCCAGTCATCACGTATTCTTTCGATTGAATCGTTTCTACGTTAAATATTTTTGCAACCGATTCCGCTATAATTGCAGTTTTTCACAAATATATTGGATAAAATATTATACAAAACTGTATTTAAAAAAGTATATTTCACCTGCAATAATACTTCCGAAAATATGGACCTTCAAATTTGACACCTATTCTCTTTGTTAAATAACAAATAAAAGGTTGTTTAAACTTAACAATTAATAATTTAGAGAAAGTAGAAGGCCAAGTAATACCCCGTAATACCCCGAGATAACGTTCAACCTAGTGCAGCTACAAAAATATCTGTTTTATTTTTAGTTTGTACAGATTTAGGTCTAGTTTCACTTCTCCTGATACAATTCTATTATAGAACGCCCTGAAAAAGTGAAATTGAAAGAAAAATATGAAAAGTATGTCTTTCTTTGAAAAAAAAAGAGGAAAAGGGCCAAATTTAGGATACATATTTCCGAAATTTAGGTCTACAATATAAAATTTATTTATAATATAAATTATTCAATACAATTTTTATGTGGAGTATACAGAAATATGAAAATTTTCGAAAAAATGAAAACAGGGTTTTTACCCAATGGATGATTTTAAATTCCCGGTCATTTTTCGAGTTTCTCCCGGTTAATTATTAATTTTTTAAGAGTTAAATGATTTCAAACGATTTTGAACAATTTCAAAAGAATTCTAAGCATTTTGAAAGATTAAAAAAATATCTGATTTGGAACAGGGAATTTTGGGAAAAGAATTATAATTTTGAGTTGCAACATCAGATAATTATTGGTCATAAGAATCAATCTACTAAAATCACTAAATTTTCTAAGTGAAATAAAATAATAATGTTGAACATTTTAAGTATTATATTAAACAGTAGGCTGCGAACCCCTTCTTCTTTACACATACATGAAAAACCCTCGTTTGGCCACCGTTTGCAGCCATCGAAAGTGGCCGTGAGAAAAATGCTTTCACCGGTGAGCAAAATTCTCTCCATGGTTACCAAAACATTTTACTCGCCACTTTTACTACTAGTGCCATCTAGCGTCATAAACGGTTACTATTTTAACATCGTGTTGGGTCAGTGAGGTCATATTTGATGTCTGTAAACGGTAGGCAATCTCAGGTTTTGCATTGTAGTTTAAAAAAAAATATTATTCGATACACGAGATTTCACGGGCGGCTTACTGCGAGTGTGAAGGCTCAGCACGAACTCGAAGGCGAGGCGAAGCCGAGCTGCAGGGTGAGTGCTATGACTTCACACTCGCAGTGAGCAAACTGCCCATTTGTCCTCTCGTATAAAAATATACTATTTTGTAGGCGCATGTCGCCTATTTTGACTAATATTTCTTACTTGATGACTGGACTAAAAATGTCAAAGTGAAATTAGAGACAAATTTAAATTTAGAATGGGCAATGTGATGTGTTTCGTTGTTGTTTTTTCTGCTTGACAGTAAGAGAGTATCGAAAATGAATTGGGGGTCTTACCTTGACGACGTGTCGCTCCGGTTGCTAAAAAAGTCAAAGGAAAGGCCACACTTTAATAGCTGATCGTACAAATGGTACATCGTTAGTTTGGCAGCTTTAACGAGGTCGTTACCTTTTCCAGGGTTAACGAGAGACTCGAGCTACCCTTACCCTTTGCTGGCTGTGGACAATCAGTGTTCCCTTGTTGCCATTGGTCTGCCCACTTCGGTACGGAGAGTCCATTGTGTTCCCATTCGTCAGAAAGTCTGCAAAAAAAATTATTTTCAGTTATGTAGAACCGTGAAAAATAAGAAAATAAACCGAAAAATTGTCCCGACTTTCATATAAACATTCTTGATTCAAAAATACACTCAAAATTATTCTAACTTAATTTAGAATAAAGTAATGACTCAAGAATTTTTATTTCAGCAGTACACAATTTTTTCAATCATTTTACCTAAATTATTGCAATCAATTTAAATCACCTTGAAACCAATTTTAATCAGAAACTTTTATTTTAAATTCTAATCTAAAAGCTCGTCAAATATTTAACGTTTCTAGTTTGTGTTTAAATACTTCGCACTCATTTCCAGGTAACAAATTGGAATTTCAAATTGTTCACGTTTATCACGATTATAAATTGAAAATGCTTATAATTATAAACGTTGTAAGTTCTTAATTGTACATTTTTAAATGTTTCGAATTCGAAATTTTTATATATTGAATACCTCCAAATTTTAATTGTTTAACTTTTTTTATCAAAAAATTAACAATTTTTAATTGCATATTTGACTTTTATTGAAAATAAGAATGAAAAAAAATTAAACATGTTTTAAGTTGATATTTTTTACACACTTTTAGCTCATTGTTCAATTATTCTAAACTTTATAGTTGCAATTACCAAAATGTTGACGATATCAATTTTAAACACTTAAATTTTTTAATTGTTTTATTTTGAAAATTTGAAACTTTTTTGCGCTTTTAAAACTGCTCAATAGTGCGGAGGGAATTTTTTTTCAAATTCCGAAGGGATGCAAACGTTGCAGTTTTGTACCCAGATTTCCCACAAATAGTTGCAGATGAAAAAAAATTATCTTATGTTCGCGCATCCATGATAAATCTCAAAATAACGAATAATAGCTAAATTTTTATTTAAACGACAAGAAATCAATTTTTAAAATGGGAAAAGGCTTCTAAAAATTAGTATTTACTATAGTTATTCTCCAAAAACTGTGCAGCGATGCAAAAATACCTATAAATTGTAAATTGTCATTAAAGTTGAAAAAGGATTATTTTACGGAAAGGTTTTTAAAAGTAATACTTGCACCTATAATTATCTTACGAAAGCTACATAGCAATACACAAATTCTTGTAAAACGTAAATTGTCATTAAATTTAAATAAATTACTCGAAATAATGTTTTTTTACTATTTAAAGTTGCTTTTTATACATATTTTAGTATAATATAATTGATAAATATTTCTAAATCATTGTGCTTTTAATGTTGCAATCAGTAGATGTTACTGTTATAATTTATTTCTACTTCTTGCATATATGGGGCATTATTTTTCAAGTTTTCTGACTAAAAAATCAAATTACACTACCTGTTTTGGTTATTTAAAACTCTTTCAATAATAATAATAATATTTATTATTTCAACTTTTCAACATAATCGATGCACAGAGCGTGAAAAAATCTATCAAAACTTTAGTAGACAACTTTTTTTTTCTTGAAAGAGTTAAAGATAGCCAAAGCAGGTAATGTATCCACACAAGATTCCCTATTATTCGTTAGTTTGAGCTTTCTTGTGGATGTACGAACATAAGATATTTTCTTCTGTGGCTATTCTTCCGCGAAGGTCACCTTTAGCGCAGATTAATATAAATGAAATTATTAATAATTTTGACTTTTTTTTAAATTAGTTTTTTTTCAAAATGTCGAAAATATAGATTTTGGAAAAAAATGTTGTTCACAAAAGTTGTAGATCTCGTTAAAACACATGTTTTTGATATTCATACTTTTTTTTCTAAAATTAATATTTTTCGAGAAAAATGACAAAAATGAATTTCCAGATTTTTTTTTGTCGCATCCACTCACGCCCACCCCCTTTTCCAACGGGCAAAAAAAACACGCGTCCTAATATTGGGCATTTTAAATGGCCCACACCCTCTCCCACCACTCATGCCAACCCCTTTTTCAACTCCCCAGAAAAAACCACGCTTTCTAGTGGTGGTCATTTTTTTGTAACAAAAAATCTGAAAATTCATTTTTGTCATTTATCCGGGTATGAAACTAAAACTTTTGGACCCTATCCGAATTTGAAGAAATTTTTTTTTTTAGACGTCATCGAAATGGTTGAATTTTGAAAACTATACAAAGTCAATTGAAATTCGCTCAAATTTAAAATGTTCGATTTTCAATGAATCAATGAAACAGATTAATTTCGACAAATATACCTACTAGTTACAATTTTGAACACTACAAGAAATTTGAGATTATGAAATTTCGTTCACTTTCTAACAAAAATTTTTTTAGTTTGAAACTTTACTATTTGTACGCATTCTGCTTTAGAAATTGTTGAATTAATAAAGTTTCAGAAACGTCTTTAAAATTGTTTAATTATACTGCACCAATGATTTTCAGGTTTAAATGTACCAAACTAGTAATTATTACATCTTTTTAAATTTCATCTACTTTCGAGTTGAAATTGATTACATTTAAAAACATACTAAATTTGCAAAAATCTTCTTTCTAACCTTTTGGATTGAAAATTGTTCAATCTTTAGTGGCTTAAACCAAATTTTAAATTGAGCAATAATTGCTTGAATTTACAATATTTAGCATTTGTCCTCAATTATTTCTAATCTCATGCAGACGTGCAAACAGTTTTATACTAAAATTCAAAGTTATGCACTTCTCCCTTTAATTTTTAGATTCTAAACCTGAAATTTTTAAACCTTCGATGTTCCTAATTACAAATTCTTCAATCTTGCACGTTTTGCATTTAAATTACTCTATCTATTGATACTAAAGAAAAAAAGCACTTCCAATATAAAATCAGCAAGTGACATTAAAGTCGAACATGAACATTTTCCTACTTTTTCACTTTACCACCTTTTTCTAACATTTCCTTGAACAATTTCTCCTTCCACATACAAAACAATCTACCAAGAGTCCTTCAAGTATATAAAAAGTTCCAATTCAAAAATCAAACACAAAATCTAGATAAATAATAAATCCTTTCACATGCTGGTTTTTCAAAACACCGGGTCTCTTCAAACGAGCACGAGCAATCTAATAATAGTCCAAAACCCACGCACTGACATAATTATTTTCCAAACGCATTTCGCAAATCCAATAAGTATAAAAATATTTTCCTTGATTCACTGAATCCCTTGAGCATAAATCATAAAACTAAATTCTAATCGAGAATCATTTTTTGAATATATCTATAAGTAAGAATTCTAAAAAGGAGATTTATCAAATAAATTTTAGAATTGACATTAAAATTAATATAGAAGAATGTTTATAATAGGACTGTAAAATATTAAGATAATGTTACCCGTTTGCATGAGTTTCTTTTCTGCAAGTAGAATTTGGCAACGATCGTAGTCGACGATTTGTAGGTATGCACCTACTCTGAACTACACCTAAACGTAACTTAAGAATTCGAGTTCACCATTTTCACATCCACAAGCTAACTAAATTAAATGTGTGTCGCTTGATCGTATATGTATATAAAATAGACTTGATGTTTATCAACAACTTGTAACATCGTGGCAAATGAAATTCGAACATTTAGTATAGATATTGGGCACGTGAATTTGGAATAAGAAGAGAAATCTTAATGAGATATTTCAGAAGGTATTTTACAAATTGAAAATATTTTGATTTTTTCAATCCGAGGAAAATATTCTAAAGTTTAAAATTACTACCCTAGATTTTTGGTCTCTTTCCAGTTGGATTTAAAATTAAATCAATCTAAACTAATGAGCCAAATTAACTAACGCGATGGAGAAATTATTAATTTTTAAATAATCAACCAAATTAAATATTTCTTAGAGCATCGATAAATTAAGATTGCAATATTTTGTTTACAAGTACAATACATAATAATCACGGAAATAATTTAGTTAATCAATCTAATGAAGATCTTTCGTTAATTATAATCAGTGGCATAACTATATTTTTAAATTTATAAAAAATACTTTAGAATCCTATTGTTTAATCCAAAATGTACAACTTAGTGAATTAGAAATTTGAAAGCTTCCAAATTTAGTTATTTATAAGCATAAAACTTTAAACAATCTGATTATAATTATGTAAATTCTAATGAGACAGCTTCTTAAGGAAATTTAAGCCTTCAAGATTTTAAACATTTCAATTTCGGATCTAATCTCAACAAATTTTTTTTTTTTATTCAATTTATATGGAATTTAATTTGAAATTTTTTATACTGTGTTACAAATTTATCTCTTTCAATTTTAAATGTTCAGAAAAGGAAAATATTTCTCATAAAAAGTTTCGTATTTAAAATTTTAAGACTTCTCATCTAGAGTCAGTGTTTAATTTTACAATTAAAAAAATATATAAATTGAAACCGGAGTTACCAATTAGTACTTTCAATAACCAAGCTTTAATTTTATCATTAAAAACCATTTAAAAATCCAACTAGGTTTCAATTATTTATTATAAAAAAATAAAAGCTTGAAAAACTAATTGTAAGAATACTAGAAGTTCAAGTGATTGTATTTTCTTTTTAAAATGTTTATTATTGAAATTGTAATTGCTCGATTTTATCGGGTTTACATTAGAAACTAGCTACTTCTGACACCTTTCTGATTGATTATGATTAATTGGAACTTTTGGAACTTTTTACATTTTTTGACTGGAGTATGTACAATTGTTATGTTATAAATATTATAAAACTTTAAATTATTAAATTGGGAACATTTTCAAGTATAGTTTGAACAACTTTTTGAACTTAGAGAATTAATTTAAACCTGATAAATTTATAAACCATCACATACAATTCATTCCAAATTTAACTCCTCTGATTTCAAATTTTGAAAACTGAAAATTTAAATAGTTCAAATGCTTCTAAATTGAATTGAATATATATAAAGATTTAATTTAAAATTTTGAAAACGTTCCCGATTCCAAATAAAATACAGATTATTGAATTGTGTGTACTACAATTAAAACTGTTCCGTTTTACATGTTTGATGTTAAAAAAATTTTTTTAAAACAATTTGAATAGCCATAATTTTAAGATTGTTTAATTCTTAACGTTTTTAAGTTTTTGCAGCCTTTTGTACATATTCAATTAAAAAATTTGCAAATTCTTATGATGTAAAGAATTTATTAATACACATTAAAAATTGATTATTTCCGTAAGAAATATCGAATTGTAAATAATTAAATTTGTTATTTACAAAATTTAAACCACTCTTTTTAAATACCAGTGACTACACTAGACCCCAACAGTTACCAAAAAATCGAATCAAAAACTCGATAGAATCAATTATTCATCCATTTCTAATGTTAATTTTCACTTCCAGATTCTATTTCATTTTAAATTCTATACTTCTATAAAGAATTAAATTCCAAACTCTCATAGGTTTAATACATGTGATAATTACATTGCATGCAGAGATCCAAACGAAATTAAATAGGATTTTATGCATTTTTTCAAACATTTCATTACATTTTAATTAGAGCCAGAAATTGCGTAGAAAGAGTTACTGACATTTGTGTAAAGATACTGTGAAGCTATAATATTAGAACTGTCCAAATCTTCATTTTTTTTACAAAAATAATGAAATTAAAGGCGTTCTTCCTCTTCTTACATAATTTTTGACATTATACTTTCCCAGCACCTTGCTTTATTTATCTTCAAGTCCCTCTACCCTACTTAATGTTGAGTTCAATTAATTATAATTCATATAAATAATTAGTAAAAATAAAAAATGCATAATTTAGTTAGGATCCCTGATTACGTGGTAGTGGTCAGTGGAGGTCGCAGAGGATAGATGATACTATTCTGGGAGAACAGCAGTCGAGCATGAAAAAACCTACAGAGGAAAAAGGGAGAGCTAAAAACGATGTCTACATTTCTTACGTTTTGGGTTATTTTTAATGCTTTTGATTAAAATTCTTCAATTTACAATACTCCGAATTCAACTTGTCATAGTTTACATAATTTTTTTAGGTCTGAAATTCTGTAATAATTGAATATGGAACAGTATAAACATTTGAAATAAATTAATTTTGACTGTGAAATAATTGTTCAGGTTTCAGGATATTTCAAAGGTGAGCGACTCATTAAAATTTGCTAACTTTCAAGTGATTCCAATAAAAAAATTTCAAATCTCTTGGCATTCTTACTATTTTAAAATATTAAAAAAATGGTAAATCTATATAATATACTAACGTTCGCGATATGGCAAGTTTCTTGCAAATTTAAACTGCAAAACACTATCATCATAATAAACAAACTTGATATTTTAGAAAACAAATAATAATGTTAAGAATTTCAAGTTCTTCTTTCTTTTATAAAAATAGAAATGGTCTATAAACTAACTGTGAAATCTTTGAAGTATTTCCTAATCTCTGAAACCTTTTAAAATTTTTATAAATCGTGAAATGTGATGTACACTTAAAAGTCGGTTGGTCAATCCCTTGAAATATATTAAATTTTTTGCATTCAATTTTGAAATGTTGTAATTTTCAATGTTATCCACTGTAAGCTTTTGATTTTTAGAAAACTTAGGTGTAAAATTGAACGCTTAAATGACTAAGGCCAATAATGAGGGTTCAGGACACAAAACAGATTGGATCATTACTATTAGCAGCATGTTGTAGAATATTAGTATTACGGAATAAATTGCATAAGATACTGAATATTAAGGGCCAAAAATAGGTTTAAATCTATACTTAAGCCAAAAAATGGGCTTAAATTCAACTTTCAACAAATAAAAGGGTTAAATCTAACTTTAAGCCAAAAAATAGGCCTAATTAAGTTGTACTTCAATTAATCTGTAATAAAAGTAAGACCTTTTTTCTGTGCGTTGATAAAAAGTAAGGCTTATGAGTATCTATCAGCGAATAATTTTCATACCAAAGAGCTAGAAAAAGCATTGAATAATCGTTTTCAAATAAATACTCATGAGCGCTACTTGATCGAATCGCATGGAAAAAAGTCTTACTTTTGTTAAAACTTAATTTTAGTACTCCCTAAATTAAGCTACCTATTTTGGTCTTAAAATGAGATCCCGTTGGCTGAAAACATGATGCTCTTTATTAAAGTAAAACTTTTTCTTTCTGTTCAGTATCAGAGGTCAGGAGAAAAAATTCGCGGAAGAAATTTTATTCTTTTTCTTTTTTCAAATTCCTTCTTTCTTTTCTCAAATTTGTTCCTCTGGAAAACCACGTAGGACTCCACGCGGATTAAGGAATTCCACCTGGGGTTATACGTTGAATTCCACGTGAAATTCGGGTTGTAAATTGAAACAATTTCAAGTAAATCCATATCTAGAGTTATGAAACAAGACATATTAAAATAATATACTGGGTACTCAAAATTCAAAAATGCCATCCATTTTTGTGTATGGCTTACGATTTATGAGGTATTTGCAATTATCTTTAATTAAATTATGTTTAACTTTCCATTTAGAATTCCACGTGAAACTCCGCGTCAAATCACACGCGGAATTTTCACGTCGATTGTTTCAATTTATCAGGCAAACTTCATGTGGAATTCCAAGTGGATTTGTTTACCTGAGAGGAAGTTTGAAAAGAAAAATTCACTTGAAAAAAATATATTTTTATATAAATATCTCTAAAACTAATCATTTCTTAGAGTCCAGGTTGTATCAGGATTATTGCAATAACATTGCACAACATACTGCTGATAGTAAAGGTCCAATATTGGTCTTGGGCCCAGAGCCCCCCTCTTTGAGACTGTTCACTTTCAATTATTTGTTTAGTTCAATTAATTACAATTTATATAAATAATTGTAAGAAATCAACAAGAAAAATCTTAATTTCCTTAGAATTCCTGACTACGTGGTTGTGGATGTCGCAGCTAGGATAGATGAGAAAAATTCTGGGAGAAAATCTAGCAATCGAGCATGAAAAAAACCTCTAAGTGGAAAAAGGGATGGCTAAGAACGATCTCTACAGGTGAATACACACATGAACGATCTCAAGGGTAAACACCTTTCATAGAAATAATCGGTAATTACCCCCTGCGGACTCACTGGTAGTGTCGTACAAGATAAGAGTGCTGTTACCATTGTTGTAGTTTAAACTATTGCTGCTCAGGAGATTATTCGTCGGGCTGTACGTCCTCGTCGGTGAAACTGGCTTAATCGTTTCCTTCACTTTGTAAGGCTTGGATCCAATCTGAGGCACTTCTGCACCCTCGATGAACAAAAACTGCAAAGTTTTCAAATTATAGATAAAATTTAGGAAATTAATTCAGAATAAGCTAATTTTAAATTCCTCTTTAACGACCGAGACTTTAAAAGATTTTTTTTGTCCATTTTTTTTCGGAATTTAAAAAAATTTTAATTAAAAAAGACGAAAGGAAAAAAGAAGGAAGGGGATTTGGAGGTTACTTTCTTCTTTTCTTTCCTCTTTCAGGGTGGTCGAAAAACTTCATTTTGAAAATTTCCTGACTTTTCCCTGACAAATTTTTCATTTTCCCTGACCATTAATATTCACAGCCCAGAATTTCAATCTTTTAACATTTTTAACATAGAATCTTTTATAAAAGAAATAAAACACTTTCAAATTAAAACATAAAAATGTATGTTTTTATTTTAACCAAAGAAGATGATATTTCTCACCGAAAAAGATGACTTTTCAACAAAATAATTAAATTTTCAACAAAATAGTTGAATTTTTCACCAAATAGTTGAATTTGCAAACAAGAAAGATTTAACTTCATCCAAAAACAGTTGATTTTTCAACAAAAAGATGAATACTCGACGAAAAATATATTTCATATTTTAACAACAACAAGAAACAACGAATTTTTAACAAAATATTTAAGTTTTCAACCAAAGAGTTAAATATTCAACAAAGTAATTAAATTTGAGACAAGATAGTTGAATTTTTAATCAAATAGTTGAATTTCCAACCTAGAAAGATGAATTTTCAACCAAAGAGACGAATTTTCAATCAAGAACATTAATTTTCTACTAAAAAAGACTCATTGTCAATCAAATACATGCATTTTTAAATAAATGTTTGAATTTTCAAAAAAATAAATAAATTTCTAACAAAAAATGTAAAAGTTAAATTTTCAGTAAAAAAAATAATTTGCAACAAAAAGAAATGTAATTTCCAAAAAATTGTCAAACTTTCAACCAGAGATCTATTTTTAACTCAATGTTATACAATGGTGAATCTGCAAACAAAAAATGAATTTTTAACAAAGTAGTTAAACTTTTAACCAAAAACGACTAATTCTTAACCAAAAGGACGAATTTTCTACAAAGCACTTGAATTTTCAACAAAAAATGTAAATATCAACCAAAAATAGAAGTCATATTTTCAGTTAAGAAAATTAATTAAATAAGAAGAGTTTTCAACCAAGTAGTTAAACTTTGAACCAAATAGATGAATTTTTAAGTAAAATGATGAGTCTTTAACTTGAATAATTCCTCTTTCAGTTCAAAAAAAATAAATTGCAACCAAACAAATTAAATATCATTCAAAAACAATCAAACGTTAACAACAACAACAACAGCGACAAAAAACGAATTTTCAACCAAAGTCTCAATCGACTTTTTATTTCGGTTTTTATAAAAATTTGTATGGAGACATTTAAGAGTACGTTGACCAAATTTGATCGTTAGATTCTTCGTTTTTTAGATAGAAAAATACTTTTTTGATTTCTAAGAATAATTTTGCAGCTAAAATAATAGTTTCTCTATTTTTCAGAAAATGTCGATTTGAATTATTTGATAACGTCATTTATTCTAGTTTTTAATGTATAATAAATAATTAACAAACCTCAACAGTCAGGGACCCAGTCACCTCATCTTCTTCATAGGGTTTTGCTTGTAGAGGAATAATCTGTCTCTGGCTAGGATTTGCCAGAAGTTCCTCTATTCCAACAATTCCCAAACCTAAAAATCTGTTTGATTTATTCACGTGGTCGAATAGTTCTAGAAGCACTTCAGACGTGTTTTTGTTGACGTCGCTGAAATTTGAATAAGTCAGTTATGAGAGGAATTCAATCTCTTTTTCTTTTTAAACATTTCTGTAATTATAATAATTCCAGAATTTGTCTGTGATAAGTGTTTTTAACAAACTTTTTTCTTTTTTTTTACGATTTCGTAGCCCTGGGCAGAAACCCTCATAGATTCGGTCGGGAGTATGTCCGTCCGTCGCATTTTTTTGTACTGGGAGGGGAAATAGGGGAAGGGAAGAACGAGAATTGAGGGGAAAGAGTAGGAAAGAAAGGGAAAAGATGGGAAAGGAATTGTAGGGGAGTAGGGGTCACGAGGGAAGAGGAATGAGGAGCGAGAATTAGGGGAAAGGAGGTAGAAGAATTAATGGGAAATGAAGGGAGGTGAAGTGAAGGTAAATGAGGGTATGGGTAATGATGGTGAAGTAGGGGAAGTATTGGAAAATGAAGGGAGGGGAAGTAGAGGAAATGATGGGAAGATAGGGATGGGAGTAATGGGAGGGGTAGTAGGCTAGTGCGGGTGAGTATGGGAGGAGAAGGGAGAGGGGATAGTAGGTGAATCGAGGGGAGGGATAGTAGAGTGGGGAAGAGGTAAGAGGGAAATTATGGGAGGGGCAGGGGGAGGGAGAGGGGGAGGGAGAGGGACAGATTTAAATTACTTAATTAACGTCTTAATAGGCTGCGAAACCCTTTTTGTAGGAGCTCGACGCCCACTTTTACCAGTTTTTTTTAGATGTAAATTATTAATTTGTAGTTAATAATAGTCTCAATATTCTAATAGAAATATATAAAAATTGTCACTCACAAGAGAAAAGCCTCTTCCCAAGAGGGATGAGACGTATCCTTTTTGATAGAAGTCTGATTTTTTTGAGGAGGTTCATCCAATTCTACTATACAATAAGGTTCCTTGCAACCTTGCTGACCTCCCAAGTCTGTGGCTTTGACGACTTTAACAAGTAGTCGTCTTTCTCCGGGCAAATATTGTTGTATCGTTGGAGATGATGAATGTAGATGAGAATTTCGTTGGTGCATAAATGAATTTGACATATGCTAAAAGAAGGAAAGTTTTCTTACAAATTATTTATAATAAACATATTATTATCATATATCATACAGTAATTTGAAAAATTTATATTTTAAAATCAGAATCACGCTACGAAATATATCGTGAAAAAATTAGAATATTATGAACGAATATTACTATTTTTAATCTCTAATTATAAGATATACAAATAATGTATTTCCACAATTAGAAAGGAGAAAAATACATAATTGCACGTTTCCTGATCCTGATCAGGAAATAATAATGTTATGCATTATTTATTACACGAAGCTTAAACCTTAGTTTCGTTCAGTTAATGAAGCACAAACTGAATAATTCTGATAATATCGATAAATATAAGTTGGTTAAAGGTAAGATGTCGATTTATGTCTAAACTTACCACGCTATCATAATGTCCCTGTGATGAATAACCAGTCTGATTGTAGTGTTCTCTCCAAAGTCGAGGACAGGATGAATACTGAGATAAATTTAGGTGGACATGAGTCCCTCTTAAGGCTGCTACTACTATTTCGTTAACTACTTCTTGCAAGTGGCTTTCGTTCAGGTCCTTTTTAATTGTTCCCACTGTGGCCAGTGATACTTTAACCTGGGATAAAACATAAATTCATCATTAATTGTAATTTATATTCTTTTTGAATTCGAGGGAATTCTCGATTGATTTTAATGGTTTGAAGGAAGTTTCAAAGCTTTTTTTCCCCTTATAAAAATCATGGCATTTTTAGGATTTTTTGATAGGTTCCAGGGATTAATTTAACGGTTTTCACTGAATTTTATGATAATGTTCGAATATTTTTTAAATTAATTTAATCAGAATAAATCAAGACCTCCACAGTATTTCAGGAATTACTTCTCTTTTTACATTTTCTACAGTATCTCAGAGAGGTCCTCTTAAAGCACTCAATATTTCCAACAGTAAACTTGAAAAAAAAGACGTTATTGTAAACTGATCCTTGACACATGGTTACCCTTTATTCTCAAAATCAGTCGCGGGCGTGCTTGAGAAGAGGAAGGTCGGGTCTCCCAGAAATTTTAAATTATCTATTTTCCAAAATTCGAATCTTAAAATATTCAATTTGTAACGTTTTGACATTGTCTTATTTTCTAAATTTTAATCCGAAGTTAGAAATGATTAATTATTGTTTAAAAAATGTTTAAAACATAATATTAAAAAGTTGGTTTAATAGCGGATTTTTAAATTGTTTATATGATTCAAAATCAACTGACTTCTCGCAAAAAAGTTTGCTGATGCTTATCGAGTATATGTTTTTTTCTAAACCGGGAGAAAGCCGGGAGACAAAAATGGAAAAAATAGTGGCCACCCTGCATTTGTCACTTAGATATATTTATTTTACGAACAAACATTTTGGACAAAGTTAAGAGTATTTGAATTTTTAAAATTGAAATTGTAAATTATCAAGAAATTGTCAAACTTCTTGTTAAAAGTGTGATTTTTTATTCTAATGTAGGTATTTATCTTTTTCTAGCTGATTCTGATAGAATTTTTCGTCCTCTTTCGAAATGAGTTGGAAAATTTGAAAAAGTTTTAAATTGTCAAAATGGTGGCGGTTTCTCTGAAAATATTCAGAGTCAATTTATTTTAAAAAAACCCACTGTTTTTTTTCTCTTGATTGGAGAGAAGACAGATTTTTTTCTGATGAAAATTCAATCATCATATTAATCACTTCAATTTAACTTTTTTACATCGAATTTAGATTTGTATAATTATCAGCGTTTTAAATCCAAAAATCATTCCATTTGGAATGATTAAAATGCACATCTTTCATGTTATAATATTTTCAAATTGGAATCTCTTTTAATTTGTTAATTATTAAACTCTTTCTTCTGGAAGTTTTTGTGTGTTCTATTAATCATGGTATGAATTAATACGCGTAAAATTTAAAACGTTGCAAATCTGAGCGCTTCATTGATAAAATCCTTAATTTACTTTATTTGTTCAGTTTTGAATCGGCCAGTTTCAAATTTTCTTTTTTGGTAAAGTTGAAATTTAAAATCCTACATTATTTGAAGCATCAATTTTGCATTTTTCAATTTTTAATGTTTTTAATCAAACATCATACAAAATTTGAAAACTTTATTCTTAACTTTGCTTAAAATTCATATCTATTATATTCTGATACAACAAAATTACATCAAATATCGAAAATAGTTTCAATTAAATTTTTAATAACAGCACATTAGTCGTTTTTAATTATAATTTTTGGTGGAAAGACTATTTTATTTTCGCGCTTGCTTGAAATTATAAATATAATAAATAAAAGCCGAAATTTTGTAATACTTCGCGGAATCGACACCCTGATTCTGAAGGGTAAATTATTTTCCCTTTGATAACGTCGATTCGATACGTAGTTTGATATTTTTTTAACGTTTATCAGAAATAGACCATCAGAAAGCAGCTTCTCAGATGAAATTTCCAGAGCCCAGTAGGGCGAAAATGCCTTTCTTACCTATCTCGATTCCAGACGTCATTCCCAATTTCGAAAATCCTCGACCGACCCCGACAGTAACGATAAGTCCTCCCACACCAGTCAGACCAAACCAGCTGACAATTCTTAATCCCCTTCGACCCCTCGAAAATCCTGATGAACTTTTCAATGGTCACTACTATCAGTCTGAATCTATGGAGCCTGATTTGGATAATTCCGAGTTCATGAGAAATTTAGGTCAGGGTCCAGTTTCCATTGTCTTGCAGTTCGTCTCGTGTGAATTCCTTTTTTCATATTTTAACATTAATTTTTTCAGTTAATTCTCTACCTCAAATAATTACTCTTTGGTGTGATTTTATGAAAATAACCGTGTTTACTAATCATGTTTTTTTTTGTTGGACTGAAGCTGGCACTGATTTTAAAATTAATAAATCATTTTTCCAGTTTTGACAGCCCCTGCTTTTAAATTTAAATGACATCCAATTTGCTTTTGATAATTCGTGACTGATGTATTTTTATTTTTATTTTTTTAACAAATTAACACTTCAGTTTCATAGAATGTCGAGTTTACTTCCGTGAAAAAGATTAAGGACTACATTCTGCTTTCGATTTTTAATTACAATTTACTGAATGGAATGAGATTAACCTTTGACTATTTTTTATTAACTGTTTTACTCAATTTGAAGACTGTTTACATTTTAATATCTTTCTGTGTATTAACTTTTTATTAACAATTTTATTATTTATTATCTCTTAATCAATTGAATTCAATTAATTTTTATTTACAGGTTCGAACGAAGACGCCGATAGCAATGGGGTGGTTATGAGACGACAGAAGAACGCTCAGATCAGTAAGTATTTTTCCGGGGGGTGGACCACTTCAATATTCCTCGTACAATCTCGAAATATTCCCATATATTCCTTTAATATTCCTATGTATTCCGAGATATTCAATTATGAATTTTTTTAAACTATTGTATGTGAAGGGGGAATGGAGCTCCCCCAATAATTCAAAAGATGTTTTCAAATTGAATATAATAAGGCGATAAATTCCACTCTATTTATACTTCTCAATTATAATGTCCGCATTCATAAAAAAATGCTGCTGTCTTACATGGGGTGCAATTTTTGTTAATAATTCATCGTTTTAGATTGAAAATTCAACTCCTGGGTTGAAAGTTGAACTACTTTATTAAAAATTAATTTTTTGTTTGAATATTCATAATTATAGTTGAAAATTCAACCGTTTTGTAGAAAAGTCGTCTTTTTGCTTTTGAAAATTCAACAATTTGGTCGAAAATTCAATTTTTTGTTGAAAATTCATATGTTGGTGTTGAAAATTCGACTGTTTTGTAAAAAATTCGGTTTTCTAATTATAATTTTTTTTTTTCAATAAAAATTTTTGGTTAAAAAGTGATCTTTTTGGAACCAAAAATGCAATTATTTGGTTGAAAATTCGTCTTTTGCTAGCAAATTAATCTTCTTGGTTGAAAGTTCCACACTTTGCTTACAAATTTATGCATTTTGTTGAAAATTCGTCTTTTATGGTAGAAAATCAATTTTTTGTGTGAAAAATACAACTGTTGGGTGAAAATTAATCTGTTTTAGTTGAGGATTCAAGTATTTTATTGAAACTTCTTTGTTGGTTAAGTCCAATTATTTTTTATTTGAAATTAACTTTTTTGTTCAAAATTTATATTCTCGGCTTAAAATTTCAATTATTTCCTAGAAAATTCTTCTTTTTGGCTTGAAAATTCAAAAATTTGGTAAAAAAATCAACTATTTGGCACAAAATTCAACTGTTTTGTAGAAGATTCGTTTTTTATTGAAAATTAATTTTTTCAAATGAGAATTCAAATTTTCCATTTTTTGTTAAAAATTAAGTATTTTAGTTTAGAAATCAAAGTATTTGGTCGAAAATGTATGTGGTTTGTTGAAAATTCGTCTTTTTTGGTAGAAAAGTAATCCTTTTAGTTGAAAACTCAACTATTTGGTTAAAAATGTATGTATTTTTTTGAAAATTTCTTTATTGGTTTCAAAAATAATTTTTTTACCTTAAAGTTGAACTATTTGAATAAAAATTAACAATTTTCTTGATACTTCATAATTTCGGGTTGAAGATTTAACTGTTTTGTATGGAAAAAGCGTTTTTCTGTCTTGAAAATTAAACAGTTTGGTAGAAAATGCAACTATTTTGTAGAAGATTCGTTTTTTAATGAAAATTTGACTATTCCATTAACGTTTAAAAAGTAATCTTTTTAGTTTAAAATTTCAACTATTTGGTTGAAAATTTATGTAATTTGTTGAAAATTCGTCTTTTTTGGTAGAAAATTATTCTGCTTGGTCGAAAATTCAACTATATGGTTACAAATATATGTATTCTGTTAAAAATTCGTCTTTTTCGTTCAAAAATAATCTTTTTAGTTTAAAATGCAACTATTTGTTTAAAAATGTATATATTTGTTTGAAAATTCGTCTTTATTGGTAGAAAATTAATTTTCTTGGTTGAAAACTGAACTATTTGTTTACAATTTTATATATTTTGTTGAAAATTCGTATTTTTTTGTAGAAAATACATTTTTTGCTTGAAAATGCCACTGTTTGTTTGAAAATTAATCTATTTTAGTTGGTGATTCAAGTATTTTGTGGAATTAATACAAGTGTTTTTTTTATTTCAAATTGAAATCTTTTTTATTGAAATATCAGCTATTACATTTTTCGTTGAAAATTTATCTTTTTAAGTTTAAAATTCAACTCCTTGGTTGAGAGTTGAACTACTTTCTTTAAAGATTATTTTTTAATTGAAGATTCAAAATTTTAGTTGAAAATTCTCATTCTTTTTTTTATAAAAATTAATTTTGTAGCTGAAAATCTAACAATTTTGTTGAAAATTTAACAATTTTGTTGAAAATTCAACTGTTTGGTTGAAAATTAACTTTTTTGTGGAAAATTCATATTCTTGGATTTAAAATTTAATTGTTTTGTAGAAAATCCTTCTTTATGGCTTGAAAATTCAACGATTTGGTAAAAAGTTCAACTGTTTTGTAGAAGATTAGTTTTTTTTTATTGAAAATTAATTTCTTCTAATGAATATTTATCTATTTCATTTTTTGTTCAAAATTTTGGTTAAATTAATCTTTTTAGTTGAAAATTGTTTAGAATTTATTAAAATTTTCAAACTTCCAATGCCGAATCTTATGTAATTTAAAATCAAACTTCTCAAATGTTGAAAAATTCGAATCTAAAACGTCTGAACTTTTAAAAGTACTTTAATTCGTTATAGGTTTAAAGCATCTGTAATATGAATGATTCAAAAAATAATTTAAAATTAAAATTTGCAAAATCGGTACCAGTTTTATTTTTAAATTTAAAAAGAAATGGTTGTATCAGTTATTTTCTGAAAATTAAACCGAAGTATTACCAAATTCTGGCACTTTGAATAGAAATAAACACAAATCCTCTTTTTTCTCATAAAATATAAAATACTCTTTAATTCCAGGTGATGAAGATAGGGCGACGAGACGGGTTTCCTACTTGAAAGCTACTTGGGGCGAGCGAATGCACATCGACAGTGATTTAGAACTGAGTGACACCGAGCCAGTTCAATCACTCAGAAGGTAAATAAATGTCTTCATCAGATAAATCTAATTTGTTTATTTCCTTCGTAATTAAAAAAGGGTTTTAACCAAGTACAAATTGAATAATTGAAAGAATTAGAGAAAGTGCACGATACTTTTTGAACGTAAGCAGATTATTCTGCCAATGAATGCGGAATGTGTGCGCAGTTTTTACTTTAGGAATTCGGACATGTCCATGATTCCAGTTCTCATAAGCGATGGCGACCACCGTTATTTCCGAGCGACATTGCGCCACTTCGACGCCTCTTCGAGGAAATGACACAAGGCGCTTACTTGCATTCGCAAAGGCATTCGCATCGGTGAGACGAGAAAAGGTTCTTGATAGAAAAAAACTGCATCCCTAGTCGTCATCGTCGCTCAGTGTTTATTAAAACTGATCGCCGCTATTATGGTTCAGTCAAAAAAAAATTATCTTTGTCCTTCAAAGGATTCTCGAAGCTTCGCTGCTTGAAGATTGAAGAACGAAGCTTTGAGTTTCCATTGAATAGAGATCGCATGGAAAGTACGATTTGATTTTTGGATTTTTATAAAAGTAGGGTTGCTACAGAACCTGGAAAAGAGATGCCATTTTTTAGAAGGTCCCAGAAAACTTGCAATTTTTTCCTAATTTATTAAACTATTTGGTCAAGACGTAATTTTTGGTTGGAAAATTAGTTTGACATATTACAAAATATGAGGCCTCAGAGCTTCATTTCATTGGCTACCAATATAAATTTTTAAAAAATTCAATTATTAATCAAAATATTTTATATGTAAGTCTCAGAAGTTAATTTAACAAATTGTTCAAAAAGAGAGCATCGAAATTTTAATACTTAATTAATTAATTGCAGGCATTCAAAGTTCAAATTTAAATCAATCATAAAAGAATTTATTTAAGATTCCAGGAAATAGACCGTAGCTGGGGAGATATATATTTGATAAAAAAAAGTAGCTTCATTTTCAAAGAATAAAATTGTATAAATTACGAAATTCACTGAAGTTTTCGAAAATCGTCAAATGAACAGAATGAGTTCTCATTTTTTAAAATTCGTTCATTTATAAAAATTAAACTTGCGAAAAAAGTGCATGAAGCTTTAGCCTACATTGTATTTCTTGAAATTAAAAACTTGAAAAAACTCTCATTAAATTAGAGTTTGAAGTTGAATAATTTTTTATTAAACAATATATCAATTCTTAATAGCTGAACATTTGTAAGTTGATAACATTCCAAATAGAATAATTTCAAATAAAAATATTAAAAATTAAAAAAATTGAAGCTTTTCCAATTGAACAATTTTGAATAAAAAATATTAAAAACGGATTAATTTTTAAATAGAAAATTGATTAATTTTATAGAAGACTCAAAAATAAGTTTTTTTTTTCAAAATTTAAATCGTTCAAGCAGAATTTTGAAATTAAAGCCTTAATATTGTTCAAAATTGTATAATTTCACATGGAAGCTTACAAAATTGGACAATTTCGGATCGAATAATTTACAACTTAACAATTGCAAATACATACTCTTCAAAATTGAATAATCGTTACTGCATTTGAATGTGATCGGCTTCAAGAATAAATATTTTAAATTGACGATTTGCAAAAAAAGTATTATGAAATATAAAAAGGATGATTAAAAGTTGTAAAAATAGGTCGAACTTAAAAAACGGTGAAAATTTTTATATTATTTACTTTTTGAAGTTTTAATAATTATTGTAGTACTTTTCTACTTATTTTACAAATTCAGATTGATAGGAATTGATTAATTTACGTTTTAGTTTTTTTTTGCTGTTACATATTAATAATTTTTGACTATGTTAAAAAACTTTGTTTAGAATGAAATAATAGTCGAAAAATCTGTTGAAATTTGCATTTATTAATAATTTTATGTACAGTACCCGCATACATTATTTACACTCCTATTTTATGAGCTGCTGCTAAAGCACCTAATTTTTTATAATATTGACATGCAATATTTTTCCTCATAACAGCGCGAAAATTAATAAAATTCTGCGTCTAGTAAGCTGAAGTTGAAGGCAAAATATCAATTTAATAAAAAGATATCATAGTTCTTTGGGCTGCAAATTTTTGAAAATTTTCAACTTATTTGCACAAGTTTGACTCGGGGGCAGAATCTAGGGACAAAATTCTAAAAACATATTTAAAATGCAGTAATTTTCATGTTAATATTATAAAAATTAAGGCACTTTAGCAAAAGCTCAGAAAAAAAGGCGTGTATATGATTTCTGTCGATACAAATTTTGAATAGAATAGTTATATTATATATAATAGTTTAAAAAGTTGTCCCGGAAATTTTTCTAAAAGTAGACCTGGAAAACCTGGAAGTGTCCTGGAATTCTTAAATCCGACTTCTGTAACAAGCCTGAAACGGAAAAACATAAGTTTCTAAAATAAAATTGAGCACTTGGTCACTAAAAATGAAATCAGATAGTACTTTCGATTGCTGTCCTTAGGTGTTGTTTGGCGTTGTGTGCGTAGAATAGCGCGGTATTCGCATCAAATTAACGTTCGAGTCTTGTACGCATAACTTTTTGGTCCGTATGGTTTTGAATAATAAATAAAAAAAAAATCGCATCGTGACGATCGCGGCATATTATTGTGCTGCGCAATAAATCTCACGTATGATTGAATTGCATTGGTACGCAGATTGTTGTGACGCACTGCAAGTACAATGACATTTAGAAAAGATGAAGGTGTTTACAGAGCTCGGAGAGTCGCATAGTTGAAGAATAGTATGTAGTGATTAATAATTAATCGAACGCAGGTAGCGAGCAGTGTTGAACAAACGCTTCAATAGGCGCTCAATGACTGCGTTTGCGTTCCGAGCTGTACATAAGCAACAAGCATAGCGAATTACCGATCGCAAGTGTAGAATGTGTCGTCGGTATGCAGAGTATATTTAAAGGGCCGTTGATAATTCAAAACGTAGTTGCAAATTCAAAGAAAAATTAATTTTTGTACATACATGGGTGGCCACTGACCGAGAAAACCGAAAATTTTCAGCACCGGGGAAAAGCTAAAAAAATTTCAGATTTGTTTTTACTTTTGCAAAAAATATCGTCTCAATCTTCGAAAAAACTGTGTTTGGAATTGTGCTCAGTGTTACGAATCATCTCCGTTGAAATGTCGAAGATCATTTTATATTAAAAATTTTAAAGTTAATCTTTCATTCAAAAATCAATGTTCCTTTGCTGATAATTTAAAGCTCGTGTTGATGGATTGTTCGTTTTATATTTAAAAACGAAAATTTCATTTTTAGATATTTAACATAGTAATTACATAGGTAACTCAAATTTATATAGTTAGTTACTAATAATTATAATAAAGTTATAATTTAGGAATACTTGAAATTTTTTGCAAATAAATTGAAAAATTGCTTCTTGAGAAAAACTGATATGAAGTTGGAGATTGCCATAAAGTTACGTGTTATATATTTTGTCTTCAAATATAAATCGTGACAACTTCTAGTCACTATTTTGGTTGAAAGATAATTATTTTTAATTGAAAAATCTAATATTATATTTTTGGTTCAGAATTCATCTTTTTAGGTCGAAAATTCAACTGTTTTGTTGACCATTCGTCTTTTTGGATAGAAAATTTGTCCTTTTTTATCTAAAATTCATCTTTTCGAAGAAAAGACGTCTTTTTTGTTTGAAAGATAATTCTTTTCCTTTAAAAAGTCTACTATTATATTTTTGGTTCAGAATTGTTCACTTTTGTTTAAAAATTCGAATATTTGATGGAAAATTTAATTATTTTGTTGAAAATTCAACTATTTTGTTAGAAAGTCATTTTTTTGTCGAAAATTCAACTGCTTTGTTGAAAAATCGTCTTTTTAGATAGAAAATTTGTCCTTTTGGATTGAAAATGTATCTTTTTTGGTAAAAAATTATTTTTTTTGGTTGCAAATTCAACTGTGTTCTTTGAAAATTTGTCTTTCTTCGTTGAAAGTGACATTTTTGTTGAAAATTCATCTTTTCGCATTTAAAAGTCAAATGTTTTTGGTTGAAAATTCTACTCATTTTTTGTGAAAAAGGATTATATTTTGACCTGAAATCTTTTTAAAAAATCAACCTATTTCTGTGTGAAATTTAATCTTCGTTGTTTGAAAATTCGATTGTTTCGTTGAAAAATCATCTTCGAAGGTTGAAAATCCCAGTATTGTATTTTGTCAAAAATTCAAATTTTTTGTTGAAAGTTCATATTTTTTGTTAGAAAATTAATATATTTGGTGGGAAATTCATCTATTTCGTAGAAGAATTTTGGTTTGGTTAGAAGTTCAAATTTTTTGTTGAAAGATCATTTTTTTTTTATAGAAAATTAATGTACTTGGTAGAAAATTCATCTTTCTTTGTTGAAAGTAGCTTTTTTGTTGAAAATTCATCTTTTAGTGTTTAAAAGTCAAATGTTTTTTTTTTAATTCGACGTTTTAGCTAGAAAACTCAACTATTTTTTCGAAAATTCATCATTTTTGTTTGAAAATTCCATAATTTTGTTGACGATGCATTATATTTCGACTTGAAATCTTAGGAATATGGTACCTACCTACATGATTGCTATTTAAAAGAATTGATTCCACTATTTCCATAAAAAATAACCTATTTCCCCTGTTTTGAAAGCATTTCGGGCTGTTAAGTCTGAAATCACTCTTACAATAATTTACGTTATATATTTTACCTTGAAGTTCGAAAATGCTTAATTGATCTCAAATAATATATTATTATAAACGCTTAAGTTTCAATCGGGAACAATGTAATTTTTAACCGGGAAGGAGCCTGGAATTTTTTTTTGAAGTTTGAGTGGCCACCCTGGACATATCATAAGTACATATCAATTTTTGTGACTTTTTTTGCTTTCTTTCTGTATTTTTGAAAATAAATTTTCCCTAAAATATGCTCTGATCGTATGTAAGCAATGCACTAACACGCTTGAAAAAGCCCGGATGACCCGCTTGTGTTAGTGTGAAATGTGAATCAGTGAATCCACTAACTTGAGCCATTCCCTCTACGCTTGAGCGATGTCAGATGTCAGATTTTTATTGTGAGAGGATTGTATTCTATATTTGTATTGGTTGTTTGAAATATTTTATCACGAGGCTAAACAAAGTTGAAAGAGTTCCTTTCAGATTGAAGGTTTCTTTTTTTTTTTTTTGACAAGTGCTGGGATCTCATTGATAAAGCGCATTCTGAACACGCGCGAGAGTCCCGAAGGAGGTTCGAGTTTTAATGAGGAGCGTTAATGAGGACTACGAATCTTCTTTTGTAGGAATAGCATCCTGAGCTCGGCCGGCTCCAATAGCGGCAGTGGGACACCCAGAGACGCAGAACCTATTGAACGGGAAGGATCTCTTCACGTCAAGTTCACTGTGCTCGATGGCAAAGTAAGTAAATTTTTTTTTATTCGAGTACCGCCAAAACCGGAGCATTGTGAATCAAATAGGTTTTAATTTTTTTTGTGGCCATAATCGACTTATCGAAACTTCTCACTAGGTCAATTTGTAGCGTGCATGTGCTCTATATTGTACACTACCATTTTGAGGGATTGGTAACAGGGGGGGGGGGGTATTATAAGTTATATCTTGAACCCGATAAGAAAATCCAACTATATTTTTAGGTGAAAAATCATTTTTTTTATTCAAAGGAAACTTTTATATTTTTTGTTCGGAATTCATCTCGTTTGGTTAAAAATTCTATTATTTGGTTGAAATTTTAATTATTTTATTGAAAATGCAACTATATTGTTACAAAAGTCATCTTTTTCATCAAAAATTCAACTGCTTTGTTAAAAGTTCATTTTTTTAGTTGAAGGTTCATCTTTTTGGTTACAAATTTAACTATTTTGATTAAAATTGGTTTCATGTTTTGTTGGAAATAAATTTTTTAAGCTGACACTTAAACTATTCCATATTTTGTGAAATTTTTTTTTTCAGGCATAAATGTAACTATTAGGTTAAAAACTTATTTTTTTTTAGTTGAAAGTTCAACTTTTTGGTTAAAAATGTATGTATTTTGTTGAAAATTCGTCTTGCTTGGTAGAAATTTAATCTTCTTGGTTAAAAATGTATCCTTTTTGGTTAAAAATGCAATCGTTTGGTTCAAATATAAACTATTACATGCCTGGTAACTATTTTCTTTTAAATGAACTTTTATGCTAAAAAGTCTACTGTTTTGTAGAAAATTAAACTACTTGAACTTTTTTTCCAATCTTTTTTGTAGATAATTCGTCTTTTTGCCTTTAAAATTAAATAATTTGGTTGAAAATTCATATATTTTATTCAAAATTCGTCTTTTTTGGTAGAAATTTAATCTTCTTGTTTGAAAATGTATCCTTTTTGATTAAAAATGCAATTGTTAGGTTCAAATATCAACTGTTAAATGCTTCGTTGAGAATTCTTTTTTGTTTGAAAAGTCAATTACTTGACTTAAAGTTGAACAAGATTGTCAAAAAATTAATTTTTTTTATTAAGGATTCATAATTACAGTTGAAAATTCAAATATTTGCTTTTAAATGAACTTTTGTCTTGAAAATTCTACTTTTTTGTAGAAAAATTCATTTTTTGGTTGGAAAATTCAACAATTTGATAGAAAATTATACTATTTTGTTGAAAATTAAACTTTTTGGACGAAAGATCATATTTTTGGATTTGAAAATTCAACTTTTTTGTAGATAATGGCTTTAAAATTAAATAATTTGGTTAAAAATTCATATAATTTGTTCAAAATTAATGTTTGTTGGTACAACATTAGTCTTCTTGATCGAAAATTTATCTTTTTGGATGAAATTTAACAACTTTGTTGAAAATTCATTTTTTTTGTTTGTTAAACAATATTTTTTAAATCTCAAAATTTAACTATTTCTTGTTTGCTTAACACTTCATCCTTCATATTGCATAAGTTGGAAATTCGTATTTTTTGACAGAAAATTAATCTTCTTGGTCGAAAGTCCATCTTTTTGGTTGAAAATTCAACCATTTTGTTGAAAATCAGCTTATTTTTATTATTTTTTATTAGAGTTTTTAATCTAAAATTTAACTATTCCATTTTTTGTTGAAACTTTATCTTGTTTATTGCATAAGTTAATAATTCAACTATTTGATAGAAAATTCATATATTTTGTTAAAAAGTCGTCTTTTCCTTTAAAAAAATATTCTTATTTGTTGAAAGTTTAAATTTTTTATTGAGAATTTAACTATCTTGTTAAAAATTTATCTTTTTTGGTTTAAAATGTTCTTTTTTGTTCAAAATTCATCTTTCCGATTTAAAAGTCCACTGTTTTCTGAAACATTCGACTTTTTAGATTAAAAACTTTACCCTTTTGTTGCAAATTCATCTTTCATGGTAGAAAAGTCATCTTTTTTTGCTTGAAAATGAACTTTTTTAATGAAAATTCAACTGTCTTCTAAAAAATTTGTCTTTTTGTTTTCAAAATTCAAATATCTGATTGAATTTTAATATTTTTTGTTTGAAAATTCGACCATTTGATTGAAAATGCATCTTTGTAGTCTGAAAATTCAAGTATTTGGTTAGAAGTTCAACTATTTTGTTAAAAATCTGATTATTTTTGAAAAATTGAATTATTTTGTTAGAATCCAAAAATCGTTTTACACAAAAAGTATTGAAATTAACCAATTTTTGACTCCAAATACAGACTTGATTCAAAACAGGAGTGAGACCTAAGTATTGAACTAAGATGTAATTCTAGTAGTTATGGTCTAAAATAAGACAAATCAATTTTGAGGTCGCGATATTACCCTGTGACAGACGTTTTTTTGCTAAAAATCAGAAAATATATATTTTTTTCATTAAATGATAATAATTTCAAGAAATATCAATGCTAAAAGATTGAAAAAAATGATAACTACGTAAAAATTTGTCCTAAATCTTACCTAAAATTGTATTACAATATTTATTTTTTCATTATTGCATAAAAAAATATCACAAAAAAATCCCGGTACCACAATGTATATTTGATTTTTTTTTAAATTTTTTATACAATCAACCCATTTTCGATAAAAAAATTTAGTTATCTAGTGCTGTACTGCCATCCTTCATTTCTTCATTTAAAGGCAGATTAAATCGTACATAAAAATATTACGTTTTGATACATTTCAAGAGATTTAAATTGATAAAATTGAATAATTTTTATTAGAATCATTATGACGATGACAAAATAACAAAAATAATATCAATTGTCGAATTAAAAATTGCTTCTTATTTGGAATTAGACAGTTTTGTAGATTTTACATTTCAATTTAAAGCACAGTTCAATTTGATTCACATTTTGAATTATTCAATTTCAGTTGTTACACAGCATGAACTCACCTTCTTTTTCAATTTGAAGTCGATTAATTTTGAATTCTTTACTTTAAAACGTTTCAATTTTGTACGCCATATCTCATAGAATTAAAATTTTCACACTTTTTTGAGGCAATAAAATTAGATGAAATCCAAATTGGAATGAGACAAAATTGAAAACAATGTATACTGTGAAGCACTTAAAAAAGTAATGGTACAACATCTTGAAGTAAGAAAATTAATTGGACTGCTAATTTGAAAGTTAATCCCTAATTATAAGACATTTAGAAGGATCAAACTGAAAAAAGATTTTTCCAAATGCATTTAATTTGAAAAAAAACGGAATCATTCAAGAAAAAGTCAAATAGTTCTTATTCCATCCGATCATAATGATTTTGAAATTCTTTTAATAATTCTGGAATTCAATCTATCTAAAGTTATTGTATGGCCCTTAGGAAGACTAACTAAACATTTTCTGTGTTCTTAAAATTATCCAGAATTATCTTTGAATTAAAAGACATTTTAGGCTCATCAGGAAATTTTATTTACACTCACTTAAGCCAAAGCGATCTGCATAATTGCATAAGCATTGCCTAACATTTAATCTAATTCTAAAAATTCACAAAGTGGAGTAAACATAGTAACACCTTGAGTATAACTATAATCAAAAAGATTTCTAAGCATAGATTTATGATTCTTCATTTCTTCCATTTTTCTTTAAATTCCTTTCCTTTATTTCTTGAACTTGGCAACGATTGTTTCTACAAAGAATGCAAGAATCGAAGTAGAATATCCAAAAAGTAGAATACTGATAAGCGAGTGAATGCTGATCATTGGATTAATTTCATGGATCACTTGCAAAGCATTATAGCTCTTGTCATCGAAATTTCGGAAGACATCCTTCTCCCATTTGTCGATCAATCCTGCTTGAAACATCTTCTCCGTTAAGTATTTGAAGTGCTCCACGTAAGGCGAACCTGGTTCTAATAGATAACCATCTATAGATGCAAATAAAGATTCCTGAACAACTTTCATCATCGGCCGCCCTTTACTATCTTTATGCTTCAGAATAAGAAAGTTTGCTTCTGCTTTTCTCATGAAACAAACTAAATTCATCTCCTTTGCTAAAGCCGCCATGCAATCAACGGGTGTGATGATCCTCTGATTCTCCTTATTATTCAACATATAAAAAATCGCTGAATCTTCAAAAGCTTTTACAATTTTCAAATAGTTTGAGTTTATGATTATCTTGAGATTCGATTCATTGACCGCCTTTAGAGTATTCAATTCAGATTCTGTCTCAGACTGGAGATGGAAGTCAGTCACTGCTGCGTAGATATTGGATGAGTAGACAAAGCTAATGATGACTACGCTCCCAAAAATTATTCGTTCTTTCAGTTCTCGAGGTAGCTCAGGTACTGATAATCCCAAAATAACTTCCATCATCTTAGTGCAGTCCCAGTACCTTTGATCAAATTTCAACATTCGTGAGATTAGGTGAATCATCACAAGGAACAGAACAACTGTTCCTGTTGTACTTAAAAGACTATGACCAACCCAAATTGAAACAGCCTTGTCTCGAAATATTGGTGCCACTGCTACATATTGAACTACTCCTATGCTCATGTATTCATTGATTACCTCTTTGCATGAATTTTTGGTCGTTATACTGCGACCGTTGATAATCTGTATCTGATTGTGGAGTAGGTGGTATGTAAAGCCATTTGTCTCATTTTTATTACACGAGAATTTTCCAAAAAACTCTACATCCGATGGAGGTTCGAATATTGTAAAATTCATTACCGTTGATAAAAGCTTTGTTACCATGTTGTCTATCCCATGACTTTTGATTGGATGGCCGGTGGAATTTCGTTTGACGAAACTGAAAGGAGGTCGATCAAATGCTCCTACATTCATCCTATAACCCCACAAGTTGAGAAGCTTCTTCGGAAAAATTTCTACATTTGGTAAATACTCTTGTTTGATGTAATCATCAGTAAACGGGTTGAAGAAATGCAAAGTGCAATAATCTTCCAAATTTTCTTGTACTTTACCTCCTCTTGTTTGCTGTCTTTGGATATCGATGATGCTGAGATCCAAGAACAAGTTTATCCACATCTTCCGAAGAAAGTCTTCATAGTCTACATTCTGGATTTCATCAGAGAAATGAATGATCATGCACTTGGGTCGAGTTTGCGCCATCGATAAACTTTTGATGATCATCATTGATTCAGTTACTGCTCGGACGATGTCATTCTTGGTTTCATCCAATATTATAAACGTCGTCGTTGACCTTGGATCCTTCATCGAATCAATCTTTCGAAAATGAGGAACTTCTATTCCAATACCTTTCTGTTGATTGATCATTAATAGTGGCATCCTTTCTCCAATTTTATGAGCAATTTTACTCATTCTTGAGTCACTTACGCTTTCGTTGAAGAATAACATCGTTTGGCACGACCTGGATTCAGTTTTGAGACTCTTAATGATACCTTTTAACCAGTTCGGCGGCTGATGATTGTTACATGAAACATGTAGGATATAAATAAAACATAGGAGCCTAGTAATGTTTATATTAATCTGCATATAAATCCGTTACTGTAATTGTCCCAATACTTTTTCCGGGATACAATCTATTCTTCTTCGTTCAGTTTCAGCTAAGGAATGAAGAACTAAAGTATCGGATTTGTTGTGACTTGAGGTTGCTAAGCAAAAAAAGTGTTAGGACTATAAAAAAGTGGCATAAAGTACCTCTTGAATCAATTTTCAAATTGGATTTTTTCTTATTTCTAGTGTTCTAGTTTTTCTTTATTTTTACATTTTAGAATTCTGAATTTAAAATTGTTCTATATTGACCTAAAAAAAGCCTTTTCTGCAAACCACAGATTTTCAGGATTTTGAACAAATTTGAGCCATAAAATCCTGATTGTTAGCAAACTTTAAAACATTAATATAGATTTTAAAGTTTAATTTTATGAGATCCAAAATTTAGAATGAAAATTTTCAGATTATAATGAGGATATTAATGAAGTGCAATTTTCATCTTTCAGCGATCCAGCGATCGTTCCTGGAAGCAAGTTTGGGGCGTTCTTCGCGGTCAGATTCTTTACTTCTACAAGGATCGTCACAGTCAAGTAAGTATTTATAAACAAAATAATAAAGAGGGTGACCACTGACCGGCAAACCGGAAATAAGCCTGTAATTTTGAGTGCTGAGAAAAAGACGGGAATCTTTCAGATTCGTTTTTACTCTTGCAATAAATATCGTCTCAGTCTGCGAAAAAGGGGTGTTTGGAATTGTCCTCAGTGTAATCAACCATGTTAATTAAAATATCGAAGATTATTTTATATTTAAGATTTTGAAGTTTATGTTATGTTCAAAAATAAGTGATTCTTTTATAATATATATTGGGGAATTTAAAGCTTGTGTTGATGGATCGTTGAAATACTAAAGTTTCTTTTATATTTGAAAACTAAATTTTTTTTAGACATTTGACATAGTAATTACGTTGGTAACCTAAATTTATATAATTAATAATTCGCATGTCTTCAAATATAAAATGCACCTACTTGCCCTCATTTCGGGGACATAAAAGTATAATGTTACCGAATAGATCATAGATTGAAGTATGATTTCCTATCAAAAATCCAAAATCTATATTTTAGATCATAGATCACAAAAACGCGAATATCTCCTAAACTTCGAACGACAAAAATGTTCAGAATTTTTACTGCTGTTTATTAAATCACGGACTTCACACTCTTTCGCCTATTTCCCTATTTTTTAAAAAATAATTCCAGTTTTTCCCCCTGTTTTCAAGAAAAATGTCCTTTTTTTCGTTTTCTCGCTTATAAATTAGAACTGAATTAACAGAACCCAAGGAAATCCCATTGTTTTTGGTTTAGAGTTAATTATTTTGAATTGAAAAGTCTACGATTATATTTTTGGTTCAGAATTCATCTCTTTTGTTTGAACATTCAACTATTTGGTAGAAAGTTTAATTGTTTTGTTGGAAATTAAACTATTTTGTTAAAAAGTAATCTTTTCGATTGAAAATACATCTTTTTTGTTCAAAGTTAATTCTTTTTATTTAAAAAGTCTAAAATTATATGTTGGGTTTAGAATTCATCGCTTTTGTTTAAAAATTCTACTATTTGGTGGAAAATTTCATTATTTTGTTGAAAATTCAATTATTTTGTTAAAGTCATTTTTTTTTGTCGAAAATTCATCTTGCTTGGTTGAAAATTCAGCTTTCTTCTAAAAAATTCGCCTTTTTGGCTTGAAAATTCAACTTTTTTTGGTTGAAGTTTTAATCGGTGTTGTTTGAAAATTTGATTACTTGGTTGAAGATTCATCGTCGTGGGTTGAAAATTGAACTATTTGGTTATAAATTCAAATTTTTTAATATTATTATGATTATTTTTTCTAAGACATTCGACGCTTTTGCAGGAAAACTCAACTATTTTGTTGAATATTCCACTATTTTCTTGAGAATGCAATATATTTCGACTTGAAATCTCAGGAATATGGTACCTTCATTAATGTTATTTAAAACAATTTATTCCCTTATTATTCCACTATTTTCTTTAAAATTTCCCCTATTTTCCCTGTTTTGAGAACATTTTTCACTGTGAAGTCTTAAATCACTTTCACAATAATTTACATTAGGTATTTTACCTTGAAGTTCTAAAATGTTTTATTGTTATAGCATAATTATTATTATCAACGCTTAAACGTCAACCTGGAAAAATGTAATTTCTGATCGGGAAAACCGGGAAATGGCCTGGAATTTTTCGTTGAAGTTTGATTTGTCACCCTGAATAAAAGTCCTTTCTAAAATCCAAATCCTCGATTTTCAATCGTTTCAAAATTAATTTCCAGAGCCCTTCAACAAATGGTGAAGGCGACACTGTACCCAGTGTCGATACGCGATGTGCCTCAGTGGACATCGCTGAAGATTACACGAAGCGAAAACATGTGCTTCGTATAACAAATTCCACGGCGGAAGTGCTTTTGCAAACCGAGGATGCAGCTTCTATGGCTCTTTGGTTAAGAGCATTCAAAGTCTTCAACACCGAGAGGCATTCCGTAAGCATACAATTTTATTCTAATTCTTTTTCATCCTATTTCTTAAATAGAAATACATAAACTAATCCTTTCTACGATAATTGTCCATCAGCAGGATGCAGTTACAAATTTATCGAAACAGCAGGCCGTTCCTCAAACACCAGGACCAACATCAAATGCTCTTCAAAGTGGGGGGCAACGCTTGAGTCCTTTGCCAAGTCACAAAGGCATCAGAAAGCTAACATCCTTTAGAAATCGTTCACCTACTGGTCAATCGCCAGTCAGCAAGACTCGAAAACCTAGTCAGACTGTCGATTTGCCTTCTCCGAAATCGAAAACCTGGAAGGGAAGGATGGCAAAACAATTTAGAAGAATGCATGGTCAAGCTGGCTCACCATCTTCACCAACAGCCCAACTTCCACCTGAGGGAGCGACTTTCAAAGTCCCTCTCGAACTTTGCCCACAGGTAGGTTCAATTATTCTCGATCAGGATTGCTACAAGATTTGGAAGGCCTGGATGACCTGGAAAATTCATGGAATTTTGAAAAAGTTCTGAAAAACCTGGGAAAGTCATAGAATTTTCAAAAAATGACTGGAATTTTTTATTCGCATCTACTTCAAAGTTTTAATCATTTTTTTAATTCTTCACGGCGAATTTTAAATTTGCGAATTGATATTTTTGCTAATAAAAATAATATGATTATAAGTACAGAATGTAAAAACCATTTTTAATATTATTAGTGAGCATTTTTTAGGATTCAATTATTATTGATAGGCTCTTAACATTCCCTGGTGGAAATAATTTCTATGGATTTGTAAGAAAACTTTGATGAACTCCTATGCAAATTTCTTAGAATTTCTACGAACATATTTATGAATTTTTACGAAAATGTCCACGAATTATTAATTTATTTTGGTCTCGAAGTCAGTTCAGTTGGACGAGAATCATCCTCCTTTCGAAAATCCTTAAAATGTTGTCAGAAGAAAAGTATCACCGTTTTCGAGAAATTTTGTAGGAAAAATTACAGGTTTCTATGAGGGTATCGTTTTCATATAAAATTCTAGAAGAAATTGGTAAATTCTTAAAAAAACCTATTACAAATTATGAAAAACCATACCTTCATTTTGTATTTGTAGATTTTTTTTACTTTTTTTAGAAAATAGTATTTATACACAATTGTGTGTCGAAAGTCGTAATTTTCTATAAAAACCTATTAAAAATGATGAAAAGCTAAACTCTTAATATTTTAAACTATCAATATAGCTTTTTCAAAATAAAAATTTTAGTTATTTTTTGTATAAATTTCGTATTTTCTATAAAAACATATTACAAATTATGAAAAACTAAACTTGTATTTTGATGTCGTCAGTTTTCCTATTTATTCGTAGAGAATTTCATTTATTCGTAATTATGTGTAGAATTTTTAATTTTGGAAGAAAAAATATATAAAACTACAACTACATATTGCAAATCGTAAATTTTCATTACTTACTGTAGATATTTATAATTTTCCTGTAAAAACCTATTAAAATTATGAACAACTAAACCTTTATTATTGTAAACTATGAATATGGCTTTTTCAAATTGATAATTTTTGTTATTTTTTGCATAAATTCGTAATATTCTAGAAAAACCTGTTATAAATTATGAAAAACCAAACCTTTGCTTTTATGTCGTAAATTTTCCTATTTATTGGTAGAAAGTTGTATTTATTCATAATTATGTGCAGAAATTTGTAATTTTTTAATGAAAAAATATTTGAAATACCACAAATAGCTTTTGAAAATCGTAAATTTTCATTACTTTGTGTAGATATTTTTAATTTTCTATAAAAACCTATTAAAAATTATGAAAAACTAAACTTTTATTATTATAAACTATGAATATAGCTTTTTCAAATTAAAATTTTCAGTTATTTTTGTAGAAATTCGTAATTTTGTACAAAAACGTATTAAAAATTATGAAATACTAAACCTTTATTTTAGAGTCGTAAATTTTCCTATTTATTCGTAGAGAATTATATTTATTCATAATTATGCGTAAAAAATTTGTATGAAAAAAATATAAAAAACTACAGCTACATTTTGCAAACCGTAAATTTTCGTTAATTCGTGTAGATTTTTTTTCAGACGTATATTTTCGTAAAATTTCATACAATGGTGTAATTATTCATAACTCCTTGTAGAATTTCGACATTTTTGACAAAAAAAACTGAAGAAAATTAGGATTGCGGTTTACTGTTGTAAATTTTCATAATGTTTCTTAGAAACTTTTAATTTTTTATATAAATTCGTAAATCTTCATAATTATTGATTAAAAATTTTGATTTCTCATATTTTGCCGTTTTCTGTCCGTAACTATTACAGTCTAAAATTTTCCACTATAATAATCTCTATAAACGACGTTTTCACATAACGTTGTAGTTCTCCGTACAAAAATTGTCCACCAGGGTTTGCAGTGATTAATAATAATAGCCATACTGCCGTACAAGTTAAAAATCTGCAAACCCGTAATAATGGTTTAGGTTTTCGTCATTTTTAAAAGTATTTTATACAAAAAATAATGAAAATTTATGATTTGCTAAAGTTAGTTGTAGTTTTTTTTATATTTCTCTTCAAAAAATTATAAGTCTCTGCATATAATGAATTGATTCATAAGTTCAAGAAATTGTTGGTAAATTGGTTTGCGACTAGTAGAATGTGTCGAAATTAAATAGAATTGACTGGATTTAATAAAAAGTTGACCTGGATTTTGTTTTCAAAAGTAGATGACTTTTTAAATATAATAAACGTTTTCAAATTTTCTCCAATTTCCAGGGCTCGGATCATGCGACTTTTTGCGACTTTCTGAACAACAATACGACTAATCGACTTTTTTACATTATTTTAAAGTCGAAAACATTTCAAATGTAATTATTAAAAATGAATCATTTCATATTTTCAATTATAGAGTCTTAAATTTAAAGCCTGAATAATTGAGTAATTTTTAGTTTGAAGTGCTGAAAATTAAAAAAAATGTCTTGTATTTTCAGAATTTTAACTACGTTCAAGATTTAATAATATGAAATTGAAAGCGTTTGCAACTACACAATTGTGAATTTAAGGCGTTTGGAATTCAGTATAAAATAATCTTTAATTTAAAGAATTACCTTTCATAATTTCTCGCGAATTTTCAGTAATTTTATGCGACTAATGCGACTTTTTTAAGCCTCCTAGTCGACCCGAACTCAAAATTTCTAACAATTTCCTTCTTTCCAGTCTTCATTTTCGGAATTTGTGCCTTTGATCGTCGAAATGTGTACGAGTATCGTGGAAGCTAGAGGTCTCGAGGTCATCGGAATCTACAGAGTGCCTGGAAATACAGCAGCAATTTCGCAACTGACAGAGAGCGTGAACAAGGGTTTCGAGAATATTAATCTTCAGGATCCGAGATGGAGTGACGTGAACGTGATATCGTCATTGCTCAAGTCCTTCTTCCGTCAGCTTCCAGATTCTCTCCTAACTGCTGAGCTCTATCCAATGTTCATCGATGCCGATAAAATAGAAGATCCGCAGAGAAGAATGGCTACTATTCGAAAACTCTTGAGAGACTTACCTGAACATCATTTCGAGACTCTCAAGTACCTCATGTTCCACTTGAAAAGGGTTGTTGAACACAGTGAGGCGAATAAAATGGAAGCCAAGAACTTGGCTATTGTTTTCGGACCAACATTGGTGCGAGCCAGCGGTTCGAGAGATAATATGGTGACCATGGTTACTGACATGTCACATCAATGCAGAATCGTTGAAAGCTTGTTAAACAATGTGAGTACTGAAGAGACAAATTAGAGACAGACATCAGGGTCTTTACCTAACCAGGAAATCGAGAAACCCGGGAAAATACCGGGAATTTGATTCAGTGAACGGGATTTTTCACTCGAATATACTATTATGCAAATTAAAAGTGATTCTATATATTTTATTACTCTAATTTTGAGTTAGAACAACGATTTTGGGAACAATCTTAATTCTCACTTTATATAGGGAATTTTCCAAACAAATTACAATTCTGACTTGGAACAGTACATTTTCGAAATGAATTATGATTCTGAGTGGAGACAGGGGATTTCAGTAAAGAATTTTAATTTTGACTTTAAAAGAGGGAATTCGTTAAAAGATTTATAATTCTAATTTGGGACAGGGAATACATAAAAGAATTATTTAAAAAGTTCACGTAAAGAATTACAATTTTTCTGAATTATAACAACAAGAAATTTTCTAAAAGGATTATAATTCTGAGTTGGAATAGCAATTTTTTGAAAAAATCTTAATCCTCACTTGGTATAGGGAATTATCTAAAAAATTACAATTCTTACTTCGAACAGTGAATTTTCGAAAAGAATGATAAATTTGAGTTAGGACAGGGGATTTTAGTAAAGAATTTAAATTTTGACTTTGAAACAGGGAATTTGTTAAAAGATTTATAATTCTAAGTTGGGACAGGGAACAATTAAAAGAATTATTTAAAAAATTACAATTGTTTTGAATTTTGAGTGATTTTGAGTTTGGAACAGGGAATTTCAATAGAGAAATATAATTTTCAGAATAGGACAGGGAATTCCAGTAAAGAATTATAATTTTGAATTTTGAACAGGGAATTTCGAAAAGAATGATAATTTTGACTTTTGGACAGACAATGTCTGTAAAGAATGATAATTTTGACTTTAGGACAGGGATTTTTCGAAAAGAATTATAATTTTCGTATTAGGTTCACTTTAGAAACAGAATTTTCTTGATGAATTATAACTTTTACTTTAGGACAGGGAATTTCCGTAAATAATTGTAATTTGACTTAGAACAGGAAATTTTTTACATGGAATGGAAATTTTGGAAAAGAATTTCAATTCTGATTTAGAAGAAGGAAATATTTAAGCATTCCCTGTTCCAAGTTCCAATTGGTCTCAATTTGAAACATTAAAAGATGTTCTAAATAAATGTAATTCTGATCTGAAATCCAGAATTTTGAAAATGAATTTATTTTTGACTTGGCATAGGGAATTTTCTAAAAGAATTCTAATTGTGAGCTTTGACGAAAAATAGATAAAACATTTTTTAAGTTTCCTTAAATAATTCTAATTTTGATTATTGAACAGGGAATTTCGTAAATAATTATAAATTGAATTTCAGATTCACTTTAGAAGGGAAAATTTCTTTAAGAATTATAAGTTTTACTTTAAGAGAAGGTGTTTCTATAAAGACTTATAATTTGACTTGGAACAGGGAATTTTTGGAAATAAATGTAATTATGCCTTCGAACAGAGAATTTTTGAAGTAGACGGAAATTCTGGAAAATAATTTTTATTCTGATTTTGAAGAAGGGAATTGAAAAAAATTCCTGTTCAAATTCGGAATTATAAATCTGGGAAATTACAGGGCATTTTAAATCATCCGTCAGTAAACACCCTGGTCATTTTTTAAATCAAATTAATAGTTTTGATTCCTCTATGTTCAAATTTATTCTTTTTAAATTATTTACAGGTCGATTGGTTCTTCTCAGAAGAGGATTTGGACGATTTGAGCAGGCTGTCAGTAAACCTTAGTTTGCCAGCTGATGGAAATGAAACAGATACAGCAAACCATAATCTCTTGCTCAACAACATTCAAAAAGTCGAAGGTATTTGACAAAATAATTCCTACTCGTACCATTGGACTTAACGAGTGTAGATTCGATTGTTGTGGCACTTGATCGTGTGGCTCCTTCATCCCCTATTTTCTGTTCCGAAGCTTTCTAATTTTAATTTTAATTGTGCAGTTTCAGATTTCATTGCCATTGTCGTTCGTAGTTAGAAAGCAAGGTTTAGTTTAAAACTGGAGAAGACCAGACAAACTATTTTACCTGAATGTAATTTTTTAAGTGTAATTCAAACTGCAAAATCATTTTTAGTGCCCACACATTACCTCGTTACTTTAATTTGATTTATTTTTAAACTCGTATTGCTGTTTGATATTTTTATAGAACTTTTTAAGGATACAGAAGCAACTTCAAGAATTTCAGAAGAGTTTGTTTTGTGCTCAGTACTGTCTGGAATTTGAAATTTTTTTGAGTTGCTTCTATAAAGTTTAAAAGTTGTATGAAAGAACGAAGAACAGCAATACTGAGCGTTAACCTCATTAGTTGCACATTTATTTTGTTCGCTTCTTTATTTTGACACAACAGGCATGCGTGAAATGATCACAGCTAGGGACATTGTATCTTCAATCATATCCGCAGCTAATAGGAAGATTCAGAGGAGAAGGAAAGGACATGACGAACCGGACAACGATGACCACGAGGATGAAAAGGTAGGTTCCAAATTCTTGAAAAAATGTTAAAATATCTTCTGAGGGATTGATCACTCTTGGAACATCCAGGGTGGCCGTAGGTCAGGGAAAGCCTGGAAATCATAAAAAAATTCAGGGAGTTTTATTGGCCAGGGAAAGTCCGGGATTTGAAGAAAAAAAATCTTTCAAAAGTCAGGGAATTCCAATAAAAGGCACATTAAATAACTTTCTTAGGATAATAAATTTAAAGACATTTTATTTCATTTTGAAATTGTTTTATTCTTATAAATTTTATCGAATTCTTTTAAATTCTAAAGAAAATTTTTTGTTTTTGTGCATTAGTTTTGTCACATGAGGAAACATTAGAGAATTTGTAAAATGAAGTTTTGCGGCCACTATGATACGAATATTAATTATAATCGTATAATATTTTTGTCAGTATTTTATTTGCCTTGTATTTCTGTTTCTTTTTTTGCAGTTGCTTCCCATGACGATTATATTTTCAGTTAAAATTTTATTATTTGGTTGAACATTCATCTTTCTGGGTTGAAAATGCAACTAATTTGGTAGAAAATTAACTTTTTTCTGAAAATTCATATTTTGGTGTTGAAAATTGAACTGAAATCTTTCTTGGTAGAAAATTCTACTATTTTTTGGAAAATTCGTATTTTTGGATTAAAAATTCGTCTATTTTAGTAAAAATTGCATATCTTTTGGATAAAAATACAACTGTTTGGTTGAAAATTATTTGCATTTGGTTGAGGATTCAGCTATTTTGTTGAATATTCGTCTTTTTGTTTGAATTCAAAATTTATCTCTTTGGTTGAAAATTCGTTTTTATTTTCTTGAAAATTAATTTTCTCAACTGAAAATGTATTTATTCTAGTTGTAGCTACATCATTTTAGTTGCAAATTCATGTCTATGGTTGAAAGTTCAACTATTTTGCTTAATGGGAATTCAACAATTTTATTGAAAATTCGTCTTTTTTGGTTGAATTCAACTGTTTTTGATATAAAATGAAAACCTTTTTTTTTCGTTGAAACGGCGTCTTCTTTGTTTAGAAATCGTCCTGCTTTGTTGAAGGTAGAAGCACTTTATGAAAAAATATTTCTTTTTTGAAGATTCAAAATTTTAGTGGAATATTCATCTCTTTGATTGAAAATTCGTTTTTTTTGTCGTTGTTGAAAATTAATTTTTCAACTGAAAATTTAAGTATTTCAGTTGAAGCTACGTCATTTTAGTTGAAAATTCTTCTCTGTGGTGGCAAGTTGAAAAATTTTGCTGAAAACTGATCTTTTATCATTGAAAATTCAACTACTTGGGTTGAAGTTGAAGTACTTTGTTGAAAAACATTTTTTTTTAAAGATTTGTTCCTTTGGTTGAAATTTTAACTGTTTTGTTGCATATTGTTTTAACTTAAAATTAATTTTCTTGAGGAAGCGTTCATTATTACGTAAGGGAACAAAAGAATAAATGTCATGTTGTGATCTGTATCAGATTTCCGCAAGTTTTTAATCTCTATCTCTCATTTATTGTTTTGTTTCTTGGTTGAAAATTGATCTCTTTTTGTTGAAAATTCGTCTTTTTTGGTAGAAAAATTCATCATTTTAGTTCAGAATTCATCCCTTTGCTTGAAAATTTGACTATTTTGTTGAAGATTCATGTATTTTGATGAGGATTCGTTTTTTTGGTAGAAAATTAATCTTCTTGGTTGAAAGTTCGTCTTTTTGGATTTAAAATTAATTTTGTTGTTGTTGAAATTTCATCTTTTTATTGAAGAAATATCAACTATTACCTTTTTTGTTCAGAATTTCATCTTCGTAGGTTGAAAATTCAACTATTTTGCTGAAAATATAATTATTTTGTTGAAAATTCAACTCTTTGATTGAAAATGTAACTATTTGGTAACATTTTTGGTTACAAGTTTTTGGATTGAATATTCAACTGTCTTCTAAAAAAAATTCGTTTTTTTGGATTCAAAATTTATCTATTTGGTTAAAAATGCAACTGTTTTTACTTGAAGTTTAATCTTTTTTTAATAAAAAGTCGACCATTTGGTTGAAAATATATATCAGTAAATTAAAAATTCAACTATTTGGTTAAAAGTTCAACTATTAGATTGTAAATGCAACTGTTTTGTTAAAAATTAATTTCTTGTTGACTGCAATTTAATATTTCTGGTTTGAAATCTATTTGTTTGGAAATTCATCTTTTCTGGTAGAAAATTCAAGTATTTGGTAAAAAATTCAACTATTTTGTTGAAAGTTTAATTATTTTGTTAAAAGTCATATTTTTTGTTCGGAAATTCAATTGTTTTGTACAACATTCGTCTATTTGGACAGAAAATGAGTCCTTTTGGATTAAAAATTCATATTTTATGGTAGGAAAGTCATCATTTTTGGTGGAAATAAATAAATTTGAAATTTTTAAATTTTAATATGTTATAATGTTTTATTCCATTTATAAAAGATTCTATGTGATATATATTACTGGTCTTTAAATATTAATGATCAGGGAAAATGAAGAATTGGCCAGGGAAAAATCAGGGAATTTTGAAAGTAATCTTTTCGGCCACTCTGTTTTGAAATTTTTGAAATCTTTGAAATCTTGAAATCTAATGTACACTCAAAAGTTGAGTGGTCAAACCCTTAATATCTTCAGATATAAAAACAGTACCTGCATTACAATTTAATAATTTCTTCCTCCAGTTAAAAGGGAAACACGAAGACAATTTACCAGTAGTTCGTCAGAGTATGGCTCTAAACGAGAGACAATGTTCTGTCAGTGAAATTGTTCTGATGCACGAAATCAAAGGTCAACCAAATCGATCGGTAGGGAACGGAAATGGCAATAATCAGCCAAAAAATGCGGGCAACCCTCGACAAAAATACTCCAAAAATCCGTCGGGGGAACAGCAACGAGAACAACAACAACAACAGCAGGAGCAACAAACTTCTGTCCCGCCTTCCGAACCCTCAAAGAACTCGAATGATGGACCCGGGAGTGTAGATTCTGTTTCTACAATATCGAATCTTTCCAACGACACAAAGCAGAGTAACGACGAAGTTGCTATCAGAACCTATGCAGGATTGAGTGCCACGACTCAAGAAAGAATCAGAAGATTCGAACAAGAAACGATGACGATGCTGCAGAGGGATCAGCATCGACAAAGACGCGAGGCTGAAAGGAGAGAGGAAGAAAGGAAAAGAATCGAAAAAGAGTGGCAGCTCGCAAAATCCGAAATGGAGAATGATGATATTCTAGACAGCATTGTTGATACCACCGTCGCCCCCAACTTCTTATCGGAAAGATTGTCTAGTTTAAACGAGAGGCTCAGTGACAGATCTTCTTTGGATTTGTCGGATTATCATGTGAGGTCAAAATCTAGTACGAGAGCTATGCCATTGTCAATTGCCGTGCAACAACAGCCAACTGCGAGACAAAAGGCTCAAGCCAGCACGCAACTGAGCAACATCTTGGGCGAGAAAATGAACAACGGCGTCATCAAGAAGTTCAAAACCGATAAAGAGGTGAGTTTACTGACTTTATTAACAGTAAAATCGACTTTTTTCTTTTTTGTGGCTAGTTGGCTGCTTAGTCTAAATTTTAATCTCTGTTAAACTTTCATGAAATTCAAAACGTTAAAAAGTTTACCATTTTACTTGAAAACATTATGAATTGAATCATTTCTAATCGAAGCTGTAGAATTAGACAATTTAAAATTAATAGCTTTTGTATTTTAACGATTTGTAATTACGTGAATTTTTCAAGGTTCTAAAACATTTTTATAAATTGCAAGTCTTAATAGTTGAACATTTTTAAGTTTAAAACGTTCCCAATTGAATAATATCAAATTTAGTGATTAAAGAATTAATTATTTCATATCTCAATTATACAGTCTCAAAGTAATTTTAAGTGTTAAGAAATATTTGTTTCAGATACAAATAATAATAGGCATTATGAGTTTCTTTTATACTGTATAATTTTTAATGGAAGTGAATCAATATTTTAGCATTTTCAAGTTTACAAAGCAGTAAATAAGAAAGTCCCTAATTTGAGGTGCGATCAGCTAGCACCTCCACAACGGAATATCAATATTTCTTTTATGCCAGAATTTCGGGCTAATTTTGGGCGGTAATGCCGATTTTTGGGCTCTTGTATTTTTCTCAAAAAAACAAAATTTTGGGTGGAGGTGCTGTCCGCCCGAGCACCTAGCACCTCCAGTAGATAAAAACCTTAAAAATGTTAAATCTAATCATTCTAGAATTTCGGTCTATTTTCGGGCTCTCGAAATACCGAAAAACCAATTTCGAAAAAACAACCCCTATTATTGACAATCAACCCTCAATTTGGAAAAAACAAACTACTCCAGAATTTTAGGCTATTTTCGGGCTCTTGAAATACGCAAAAATCAATTTCCCAAAATCAACCCCTATCACTAACGACTACCCCTCAAATTTGAAAAATACTTTTTGAACTACAAAAAATACTCTATAATTTCGGGCTATTTTCGGGGTAATGCAAATGTAAATAGTCCAATAATTATTAATGTTGATAATAAACATAAATACATTAAAATTCTATTGTGTATTTCAATTGCGATAATTCCATGAATACTGAGTTTCCTCATAGAGGATTCTTTTGATGGTGTAATGTAAACCTAAAAATAATTTGTATACGAACAATTTTCGTTCAAAATACAAAATTCTGTGTTTATTTACAATATTTATATACAATATACAACTTAACTTTTGTTTAAAAAATAAACCTCATAAATTTTAAATATACTGTAAAATTGTATAATTTTGTCGCAAAATCCCATATAGGCTCGTAAAATTCCTTAAAATACCAGAAAATCCCAATAAATTGCATAAAATGCCTTAAATGATATGAAATACCGTTAAAATCATTGAAATTCCATAGCATCCCATGAAAAATTTTAAATCCTATAAAATTTTATGAAATTCCATTGCATGGAATTTCTTTCGTTTGAATTTGAATTATATTTTATGGTTAAATTGTAATCATTTAAAAGTAAAATAGAGTGAATTTGTTTCAAATCGGTATAGGTATGTTGTTTTTCTGAGGAAATAAGACTATACGTATTTTACCGATTTCAATAGAAAAACTTCCTTGCAAAAATTTGAATATTTTAATTATGAAAACTGATAAATGGATAATATTGTTGTTCCGAAATAGGTTATTATATAGTTATATTTCACCCAAAAAAAATTTTATGAGAAAAATACAAGAGCCCAAAAATCGGCATTACCGCCCAAAATTAACCCGAAATTATGGAGTATTTTTTTGTTCAGAAAGTATTTTTTTAAATTGAGGGGTAGTTGTCAGTAATAGGGGTTGATTTTGGGAAATTTATTTTTGCGCATTTCAAGAGCCCGAAAATCTGAAGTAGTTTGTCCAAAAATTATTTTCAAACCTGAGGGTTGGTTGTCAGTGATAGGAGTCGTTTCTTCGAAATTTGTTTTTGGGTATTTCAAGAGCCCGAAATTCTGGAATGATTAGATTAAAATTTTTTAAGGTTTTTATCTATTGGAGGTGCTAGCTGCTCGGGCAGTCAACACCTCCATCCAAAATTTTGGCATAAAAGAAATATTGATATTCCGTTGTGGAGGTGATAGCTGATCGAACCTCAGTATGGTCACTATAGCTGCTATAACATAACGCCCAAGTACCATCTGACAGATGTTAGCTCAAGTCCGGGTAAATTGTTTTCTCATAAAAATCCGCATCAACCTACAACCCTGAGATATTGGTAATATTAGTAAAATACTTCGATTCATATACAGAATGATAGACGGTGATTCCCTTAAAAAGAAAAATGTGCCTTTCCACTGATCATAAAAAAGGAATCAATAAACTTCTTTTAGAAAATATTATGACTCGACTTTTCAAATGTTATTTTTTTGTTTCGAGCAAAATTTTATGAGAAGGTATTAATGTTTGTTTACAAACGGAACCAGGAGTCACTCGCACTGAAGCGCGCCCATTTTTGGTTTCTATCTTTAAAAAAATATTATTCTGTGAATTATTCGATATAACTTCCATTAATAAATTCGTTATTGTTTTCTTTTTAATTCAATAGAGCATGGACTAGTCGTTAGAGAGACATATCTTATTCGTATAGTACGTGTCGGATTTATTTGTATTTATAATTGCTGTTGACATAATGAAGAGTCAAAAGTAGTTCAGTCTACTTTGCAGTTAATGATTCCATGATATGAGAATTATATTCTTGGTTTCTCTGTAAAATCTAAAACAATATTGTTAGTCAATTGATGATAGTATCTGAGTTTTTACGATCTGGTCTTCGTTTTTCGCTTGTTATTTAGTACTGGCCATGAAATGAATATATGCTGAATAGGAAAGGTTAGTCAAGCTTTAAGTTTAAGAGACTACAAAAGCCATTTTGAGCTGGGTCCTATTTACCTGCGAGCAATTTTCGAGCCACAAGGAATTTTCAGGTAAGTTGACCGTATATCTATACTCTACATCTTCCTACCACTCGCGGGCAGAAGACTTACTCAAATCCAGTGACAATGGAATGCGGTTTATGGGGCGGACTAAATCTACAGGGCTTACCGCACTAATTGACCTCCAAGATTCCTGGGTATATAGCTTTAGTCATTCTCTTTAAATTAAGTGTCTACTTCTACTTCCAGGTACAACGTTTATTGCGGAACTTTAAGACGTCAGTTTTATTTTACTATTGACCATTCTTATTTCCGCACTAGAAACAGGGAATAAAGGTATAGCAGCAGCAGCAGCAGCAGCAGCAGCAGCAGACATGGCTAAGTTACCTGAAAGTCCCTTGTTCATCAATATAAATATCAGTCCAGATCTTTGTAAATACTAAAAGGTTGCTTGCCAAGATAAATACCCTTGACGAATATTTAAATAAGCTTTATTACATAATATATACAAACAACAAGTAGAATGATTTATGATTTACTTAATCAAATTTGCTCAGTGTTTCCATAATCTGAAAGAACCGAATTTCAAAAGTAACGGTGTTTGCGTACACTGTGCACGTAAAGAGACAACTGCCGACGGTAGCTTTCGAAGCACATCTTATTCGATCAAACATGTTTGAATAAACGCCGGTTTTAATCTGACTTGAAACTTACAAGCAGGTATATCTCGACCGGCTGCTCATTAACCATTATAACACACGTAGTTGGGTCCAAAGGCGATTAAACATCAATATACACAAGTATGCACTTACCGGATGCCTGGCAGCTGCAGCCGCTGCCACCGCGGCGGCATTAATTCCAGCGCTGGGGTACATTTTCCAGGCTTTTAGAATCCGCAGAAATCACTACGGTCTCTTTATCTCTCAGTTTCCTTTGGTCGTGTTTCGCCTCGGCGATGTGTTAGTGCACGGTACGATTCGCGAAAAATGCCGTCATCGCGCCAACACTACGGTTCACCAAGCACCACACAACCACCAACAAAGAACACACACACGCGGCTAAGAGAGATCCCTGTGACGACGTTGGCAAAGACGTTTCTCTTGGCACGATACTTTTGAAATTCTCGCCCCGCAACCTCGACGAGCCATCCACCCGCTCTCCATGCGAGATTAACTGCTCATCGAGGAAAATCACACCCTTGTCGCCGATAACTCCTCGCGGTTTCGTCGCTCTACCTCGCAAAGAGAGAAAAACAAGGGAACGCCAACGAACCGTGCGGTGACCGTCGGTAAGGCAGAAAGTAACCTTAGCGCCCCGCAACTCGGAAAAAGACCGACGGAGCGTGGAAGCGCAAGGTGCGAGCGAGAGAACGAGAGACGCTCTTCTTTCTCGAACGGCGATGCTAAAAGAGCAACGCTTCTCGCTCCGTCACTGATTTCCGCCACAGATCGAATTTCGTCGTCAATTAATTATCAAAATTACCAACTTTAGTCGTTTTAACGACTGTCGCGCACTGCACTCTAGCACGCGCGTAAATTTCTATCCGGAGTCAACGAAAACACTCTTTTGACACTTTTTGTTAATCCTTCTCCTGATGGAGATTATGGGCAAGTATCCAATGAACGTGAGCACAATATTTTTCTGGGTTTTCACAATATTCCAGGCCTCGCGAGTGCAGATCGTGCGAAAACGAGACAACACGAGCGAGTTTCACGAACAACGATCCTATCTACTTCGCAGACTCGAACCGACTGACTCGACCGCGTGGTGGGGATTCCGTCCCCTCCACTCACAAACAGCTCTCGAGTTTCCCTTTGCCCCGCGAACCGCAGACAAGAGTCAGACCCCACCACCCTCTTCCCTCGTATAAACTGGTGCGATAGATATCTCCTTCACAATTAGTCGCTCGGTTATGTAAAAGCCCGAAAACGCAAGCACAAAATCACAGCTCTCATGTCGACCTCATAACTTTGTCACTGACGGTTATGTTGCCTTATTCTTGGTGCTCAAAGTATCGACGATAATTCCCCCTCTGATATATGACGTACTCGCAAACTTATTAAGTGCACGAACGCACCGACACACACTGCTCATCTTCAACCGAAATTCAACGTTATAATGAACACACATGAAATGACGTTCGGAAATAATATGCGCGTCCAATTATAAAAACAACTGTGAGCTTTAAAATGACTGCTTCCATTTAAATTTTAACGGAAAGGTTTACTTTTTTGAAATTCGCCCGCCTTTTATAATCTCAAACTTAAATATAATTTCATATTAAATATTTTTCATAAGTATTCTGCTATTCAAAATATTGCTCGATATTTTGAAATGTTTCCATTAATAGGCCGAATAGGCGAATAGATGTCTAAAAAAAGCACAAGTTAAAAGAATTGTGTTTATTCTATAATCCATAGATATTTATAAAATAACCTTCAACTGCACATTACAATTCTAAATTAATCTATTTTATTTTATGCATCTCGTTTGCAGCGTTGGTATTAAAAATTACCTTGTTCAAACTCATTCTAAATCTATGTATTTCTTTCAAAGTGAAGCCTTCTTTCCGAGCTTCTTTCCGAATTCAATTTACGTTAGACTTAGAAATGAATCAGCGGTTCGGTAGGATCCAACTTGCCATTGCCATAAAATTTCATTGGGTTTCGCGCCCATCTGTTTTCACAACCCCCTTATTTCCACCTTTTCCTCCAAGAAACTTTCAAGTACACATCACAACCCTCTGCATCTCCGCCGGAAGTCACACTTGACAGTATCTTCTTAGACAGAATTATCAAATGTATTTTATTGTTATAATTAAATATATTAAGTGTGAATGAAGCCTGAAACAAAGACCTTGGATACTAATGGGCCCAAGTGGAGAACCACACACAACAATTTTGTGAGACTCTCCACGTGGGGTGATCGCTAGAGAGATTGATCAGCAGCCTGGGTCGGAGCAGTGTTGCGGGAACGCAATGTACTGATTAAATAAAGTTAATCAAGGATTAAAATTTAATCACGGTTGGTGGAATCGGCCCTAAGATGTAAAAGTCTTCGTAAAAACTCCTTTGTAAAAGACTTCGAGTCTGCGCATTCTGGGCACTAAGGTGCCAGGTTCAGAGACACATATGCGGCCTTGAGTGTTGACAAGGAAAAACGCATCCGATTCTGGGCCGCCCAGACCCGAGGCCAGCCCAGAATCGTAAATTGAGTGTATTTTATAAAATTTTCTGCTAATATAAAAACGACATCACTTTTAAGCGAGCTAAAATATTTTTGAGGCCAAGGACATTTTTTATAAATTTTTTTTTCTTCTCGTAAACAATGCAATATATCACAGAAAATCAAAAGGTATGTTTGTTAGAACTTTTCTCGATGTGTGAACTTTCATTTGAGCAATTATTTACCTTTCGTTTTTTTCGATAATAAAAGTAGGGTTTTCGAGAAAATCCACTTTCAAGAATTTCAGAAAAAAAACCGCTATTTTGTCATTTTGCATTAAAGGGAGGGGGGGGGGTCAATTAAAAGAGCAAGACTTACCACGTCGATTACAAAAAAATGAATAAATAAGCTTCTTGAGAAAATACTGCATTTGAAAAAAAAGTCTGACATGTTTTTAGAATTCGCAGGTAATCTTCCAATGATCTTTATAATGATGATTTTCATATTTGAACATTTTCGAATTTAGGATTTTTGATTTTCCAGCTTCGATAAACTTACTCTTAACTAATTATAAGTCCAATATATTATCTATATTAGCTAGATAGACGTTACAGCCCGGTACATGCACTCACACTTCTAAAATATTTTGTTTTATCTCAGTCAGAATATTTTTATTATCACATATACAGTAATTTACACAGATGATCAAGAAAGAAAAGGGGAGAAACTTATTTTCTCAAAAAAAAAATGTCGCCAAATGCGTAGATAACCCGAGAAGCGATACAAGATCTGGGGCTCGGGATTTCGCCAGATCTACCCACGATCATGATCTGATCCCCTGTACTGTCGACATAGATAGTCAACTGGGATGGAAATACTCTGACTCACGTGATACTTTTTCGACGTTATTCTGGAAGGATGTAATAAAAGTATTTATCTTTCTGCATACATTATTTGATTGTTGCAACCCTTGTATTAGTAAAAAACATATTTTATTACAAATTAGAATGTTGTATCAAGAAAATAGCAATTCAAAAATGAAGTATTTTTATAGGGAGGAGAATATAGCAGCCTGTATAGCAATAACTATCATAATTCTGTTTATGATGGTCATAAAACATGACAAGGCTCTTATGCTGCAATAAAGTATCTTTATTGGCTGATATCTCTGAATCACTGATGTAGTAACTGCCAGTGAGTGTTAGACGTTTCCCCGCAATCACAGGGCATTGACAAAGGATGTGAGTAACTGTCTCATCATCCATTCCGCACAGACGACAGAGGGGACTTTCCGCAAGCCCTATCTTATGTCTGTGATATCCGAGATTCCCATGTCCTATAAACATTTCTGTTAGGACTTTGATCTCTTTTCTCCCGAGCTTGAGTATTTCCCTTGCTCGGTTAAAGTTAAGCTTTGATTCTCAGAATGGACACTAGATTTTTCCATTTCAGCATACAGAATGTCAAAATGCAGAGAAAGTAATGAGTAATAACTTTTTAATCGTCAATAAAATAAGACCTAAAAAGACATTTCTGCATAATTCAAAAGTTATGAAAGTTGGACGACATTTCGTATTGTGGCAAACATGGCACTACGGTTTGCACGAAATCTAGTTTCATGTTGTAAAATCTGTTATCAAGAGAAGTCCTAGTTGTTTCAAAGAGAGGGAAAAGAGAAAAATTATAATTAGAGGCGTGAAATCCGGGCCGCGAAATATAAAGTCCGTATTTTGAATAAAAAATAATAATTGATCAATTGCCAAGGCAATGTTGATTGATGACAAAAAAGTCAAGTGCAATTCGATTTTCCCTTCTGTGGGCTCATTTCGCGTTAAAAATAAAAAATAACTGAAATTCTGAAATAAAAACTATCGAAATAAGAGCGATAATAGACACTGGATCGATGGACAGCTACATTTCTAGAGAATTCCTTTCTGAAAAATATTTTTGAATTGGGGCCTTGAAGTTAGAGAAGAGTAAAATCGCTGTCAACGTTGATCGAGAACCTTATATTCTTACTAAGCTTACTATTATAATTGTTGTAAATGATCGAGCATTTCGTTTTGGGTCTATCGTCCTCCGAGAATTGGTGCGACGTACATACTCAGGACCTATTTCTTGACTAGGACATATTAAATCGTCGAAAGGTCTAGTTTCTTATGCATAAATTCCATAAGAGAGACGTTCGACACAATTAAATTTAGAAGCAATTATCGTTCATAAATAAAAATTGAATCTACCCCGATATATCCAGGTGTTAGAGAGATATAAATAATGCTCATATAAAGAATAACGTTACAATATATAGGAACAGCATTGCCAGATCACGCGATTAATCGCAAATTGTGCTACTTCTGAATTGGGCTGTTTTGGCTGCGAACCGCAAGGATTGAGTTTCTCGTTGTTTCCCGGTTAAGTGTTGGCACCCCTGGCCGCCGGCTATCCTTGCGATTGCAGCCGTCAACGTCGGCTCCTGCGCTCTGATTGGTTGAGACGTTAACGCCAACAGCAATCGCAATTGCAACGTCGGCGAGAACAGCGTGTGTGAAAGTCGCTACTTCGGGTTACTTCAAGCCGAATGTGCGCGATTTTGGGCTATTCAATCGTGCGCAGTTTTCATGCAACTCGAGGGGACGCAAGATGCGACTCGCTGAAGTAGGGATCTGGAAACACTGTATAGAAAACTTCAGTGGCTATAGTCACCTCCAGGAGACGGCGGCTGTGTATGCATCCACGTCTAGATGCCAGCGGATTCGGTCACCTCCGGGTAACAGTTGAGGGTGGGAATCAATGTTCCATAAAGACTTCCCGTTAGGGCGCCTAGTGCAATATTAATTGTATTTAGTTGAATTCCTGCTGAGAGAAAAACCACAAGTCCGTAGTCCTACCTGCGTTAAATTGCGTCGAACGTGGAAAAAAGGTCGGTGTGAGAGAGCCCCGCCATCCCTCTCTTAGCGCGTTACCCGTTTGGGCATTATAACACAATCTGAGAGAATTTTGACATGACTGGATGTTGAAGTGACGTTCATGTATGTAGAAAAAAGCCCGCGAGCGGGGAAAAACACAAATTCTAAACTATTATTACGTGAAAGAAAGGTAAAGAAGAAGAGACGAAAGAGGGTAGATGGGTCGAAAATGAGGATGGCAGGTTCCCTAGAGAGAAAATATGTTCAAAAGGTGATAGTGATGCAGATTCACGATATCTAGTGACGGTTTCTTTGATATATTCTGAAATTTATAGCAAATGGAATTCTCTGCGAAGGAGAGAGTTCTTGGCATATCTAGAGGTTTTGTTGATACATCTAAGAAAGTTATTTGGAATGACCTGAATGTGATTAATGTTGCTTTTTGATACACCTTCCCAAATTGTACAGCCATAAGTTATGATTGGTTAGATAAACGTTTTGTAAATTAGGATTCCGTATTCAGGTTTGAGACTAGAGTATCTGTTACTAACAGGATTTAAAAGCTAGATGACCGCGACGGCTTTTCCTTTAGTTTCCTGGATGCACTGTTTCTAGTTGAAATGCTCATGTAGTTTTCGCCCAAGGTATTTTATGGAGTTTTTGAATTCTATTGATTCATTAAATATTTTAGGTATATAAACTTTTACAGGCTTTTTCAATGAGATTGGGATTGATTCTGACTTTGTTATATCAATGTTTATATTCTCCAGAGTTTAGCCCAAAGCTCAAAGATTTTAAGAGATTTATTAAGTAGTTTTGATATTTTTTGGATTGACTAGGCAGAAGTGAATAACGCAGTGTTGTCTGTATATAATCCAATTAAAACTTCTGGGAACTCAGGGATGTCATTTACACATATAATAAAGAATACTGATCATAGAATGCTGTCTTGAGGCACACGCACTCGGATGGGTTTTTCTTCTGAGAATGTGGCTTTTGTTGACTACTGAGAATTTTTCGTTGGCAATATACGAGTGTATGACGTAGATAAGCCCTAAGGTGGTCCAAACTAAGCAACTGTTCAAATTTTCATGAGCGACTGAAAATACGTATAGCCTGATCTTAAAGTCCACTCTAAGGATTCACTTGTGAGGCCTGTGGAGGCCATTAATTCACTTTTCGTTCCTGTTATCATTACGCTTTTCAACCTAGAAACCTACACCCTAAAACTTTATTACTTGAAACTTATGGTCTTATTGTCCTGCCACTACCGTTAGGTTCCGTTTGCATTGCGAGTCACTAACAAAATTCGACTAGCAACGGTTTATTGCATTCGCCGTGAAGGCTTTACCTGTTAACCTACGAGCGAACTTGAAGTAAAATGATCAGTTTCTCCTTATTTTTCAAACCTTTTTTTTTACTGTAAATCTTTGACCATTTTAGGCGTTGTTCTTGTCCAGATTTTTTTTGAGAGTTTTAAAGTGTATGCTCTAAAAATTTTACTTCATACCCAAAAACTTAACCAAAGCGTGCGGTAAGTCTGCAAATATTGCAATTTTTGTAGAATTCTCCTTGTAAAATTGTAACAAAGTATTTCTACAAATATTAGAAGTTGATAAAATTCATCTTGTAATCTCAGAGGATGAAGAACTCCAAGAATAAATAAACTGGTTCGTAACTTATTATGAAAAATTGAACTCAAAAAAGAAGTTGTGTTTTTACGTGTTCAAATTCATAAGGGGAACAATTGCTTGTCGAGAGCTAAAAAAGTCTCTTCTGCGAAGCAAAAAATTGGCATATTTTTATTTTGCCTAGGCTATATGAATTTCCAGCCCTCCATGAAAATTTAAGCAGTCGCTTATTTGGGACCACTAATGATGTGCTGGGTTGAGTGATTTTGCTCATCGAATTTACAAGATGTATGGGCTGTAGCTGGTTGAATGAATTGAAGGTAATGACAAGGAAAGTGAGGCAAGAAATAGGTCAGGGCCGAGTGCCTTATTCCTTTTCGTATGTTTAATTTGCTTGGCAATTTCTGTGTCAGTAATCTTTTAAACGTTATAAGTGTTGAGTATTTGAAGATATTCAAATACAATTTTTTAACATTCAGCAATGTGTAGCAAATCAAATGGCTCGTGGTGTGAGGAGAAATTACTTTCATAAGTTGATACTAGAAGATTTGCTTTTTCGGCAGGAGGAAGCGCAAACGTTTGATCGGGTTTTTTTTGGAGGGGGGATATCAGCCGCCGGCTTCGTTAGGGCTTCAGTCATGCGCCATACAGGGTTGTCTTCATTTTGAAGTGGTGTGTTAATTGTGTTTTTGAAAATGCAACTTTTAGTTTTTCTATGCGTTTGGCAGAGTTTATTACGAATGTCGGACTGGGAAGTGGATCGTATTTATTAACGGTAGTCTGAGGAACTGAAGCTTGAATGGCAATTTTAATACTAGAGGTGAGATTAGTTATGGCTTCGTTGACGTAAGAAGCGTTTGTTAGTGCGGGTTAAAAATTAACTTGAGTTTCTAGGATAGGGTGGTCTGAGTCTAGTTCATCAATACTGAGAGTCTCGTAGTTGTAGAAGTTGTTTTTGGTAATTTCAAAGTCAAAAATGTGAGATTTATGTTAAGTTTTGTGAGGGAAAAATGTGTGCAAATCTGGTGTTGGAAGTACTGAAATGGAGATATTCTTGTCTGTTATGAATTCAGATAATTCTTTTCCGATTTTTTTAGTTTTTCTGCTATTACAGGCTAAGTGTTTGGCGTTTAGATCGCCTGCTGCAATTACCTCGGAACGTTCCGGAGCCGGAGCCGGCTCTGATTTGGATTCAAAACGACGATGTATAAGGGATTCACATCTCTGAAAATCTCTTATAATCCATTGAAAACCCCCGAAATTTGTTGAAACCTTGAAATCTGGTATGTTAAAAAAACTCCATATATTATTTCAAGTTCTATTCAACTACACTGTAAGATCTAGATATCTTTTCTGGAATTATCCCTGAAATAATACTTTTTTTCTTACAATGACTGAGTGAATTTCTAGCCAAAAATACTTAAATTTCCGACTACGTATGCATCATCCTCTTGCTTGTTTTGTTTTGAACCATGTGAATATCTTTTTTACACAAACAGAATTACAGTATTACTCATTTATGCTTTACTCACGGTTTTTTTCCTTCTCCTAAATCCCCTGACTTTCTATGATTTGCATCGAAGGCTAAAAAGAAATTAATAAATATTTATTTAGAAAGTCATTTGACTTAGCGTCTTTAAGCCATCCTTCGAATCTTTTTATGTCTTTAAAAGGTCCTCACAACGTCCGCAAGACGTCCGCCAAAATATGTCTGTAGGGCAACTTTAGGACTTGTCACCCCACTGGGGAGACATTAGTGAGGAAAACTTTATTTCGATGCAAAAATAAATTTAAAATATAGCAAGAGGATAATGTTTTTTGCAAAAAGGGGTTTTACAAGACAAAATTAATCTAAAATTTGAAAGAATGTTATCCGTCTTTTCAATTCTTTCGAAATATTTCGTAAAATAAATATTAGCTTTTTCATGACAAAACAAGGTTACTCTAAAACCTAATAGATAATATTATACATATATTGTGACATCAGTTCTAACGAGTTTGGTAATTAAGACTTCGGATCCAACGCCGGTATTTTCAGTATGATGGTAGATTTCTCTCCTTAATAATATTTAATTATATGTAATGAAATACAAACATATCAGAAACTCAGAAAGATAAGAACGCCGTTTATTGACATTCACGAGATAACGACGACAGTATAAATACGCAAACGATCCACTAGATTATTCTATAGTTTCTTCACCGATTTTTCTTCAGCTTGGAAAAATGCGGGTCGTTCCTACGCTGGTCTTCACTTTGGTTGCCATCTTTAATTTTATTGGTGAATATAATAATATCTCTATCATTTTAAATAAATTTTACAGCCTTTCCCCCAAACTCTACACGGGTTTGTCCAAAATAAGTTTAGTGAATGCGGAAAGTTGTCCAACTTTGTCAAAATCATGATAAGAAGTAGTATCGATAGGAAATATGGTTTTCCGAAACCCTGACCGAGTTTACCCACAATGAGTAAGAATTTAATAAAAATTTGTTCCGTTGGATTCTAGAATGTATTTGTTAAAAAAAAACGAATTCGAAAGCTAATTGATAAGGATTTTTGATGAATTTGTACGTTCGACGCATACCAGAAACGTTCTAACATATGGAAGACTGACATTATTAGTCAGCCACGTGGGCATGCAACAGAATTGTTTTCCACTTCGAAGGTTTTTCTGGAAGAAATATACCTTTTTCAAGAACCATTTTAAGTCTGTACAAATATTTGACACCATTATTATTAATAATCGTGGAGAATACCTCAATAATCATTTTTCCACCAGTTCACATATGGCGCAAAATAACGTTGACTACAAGCTTCATTTATTCAGTGACCGACAGATGTCAACAGAATTTTTCTGTACATAGCTTGTTGCGCGTTTGCTCTAATGAAGTGAGAGAGGGGAATGTAGGGTGACTGCAGCGTAACATTTGGGAGGGGGAGGTTTGAACGACTTAATAACATTTTTTCAAGTAAAATAATTTTAAAAAATAAATATTAAACAAAATTTGTTTTAAAATTAAAAAAATTTTGTTAAATGTTTGTTGATTCAAAAAAAAGATTTAAAAAAAAATGTTTTGCATTAACATTTTAATTTTTTACCACGCAAAGTTTGAATTGAGATTACCATTTTCGAGAAAGTTGTGTACATAGTCGCAATATCCAATATTCGGTCTCATAATTGGGAGGATGAAAATAAAAACGGGATTTGAATACGTTGTGAGTAAAAATGGAACAAGAATTGTTATGAGTAAAAAGGAAATAAAATCGTTTGAGCTCAGATAGGAATAGAACTAGTTCGGGGAAAAATGGACCCAACAAATTTTTAAAGAAAAAAACGGAGCATGTAAGCGCACGGAGGGGAATTTAGAAATATGTGAGCGTCCGCGAAGAGAGACCTAATGCATCAAGGCTGAATTTCACAGGACGGGTGATCGTAGTAGAGTCCACAAGCCAGCATTTGAGTAGTGGGAATGCGTCTACGAAAAGAACCCCCTCCACTTACCAATACACTTTTAGGGACGAGCCAGTGGATCTCTCGGACACGTCGCGTACAGCTGTAGTGGTAAGTGGTGGGGCTGGCCTTCGTAAGCATCTCGTTCTGCCTATGTTTGTGGCTTATTAACAAGAAAAGTAATTAAAATAAAAAATTTCTGATCATTGGAAATAAAAGAGTAACTCAGAAACTATCGATTGGCGTAAGAAAATCAAAATATAATTTTTGCGCATTAGGTCCCTTTCTTCGCGGACGGTCACATGTGACGCGCTTGTACTGTGGTCAGAAATTAGAGCCTTAGATCTGAACCTTCAAGAGACTTGATAAAAAGAGCAAAAGAGAAAAAAATATTGGTTTATAAAAACTGAAGAATGGATAAATAACTTTGATTCTGACCGTCATTTCTTTAATGAGGTGCATTATACATGCGGGCGTATACCAGGATATGGAAAATACCCAGGGAAACTAAGACTTCCCAATCGAATATGCACCAGTAACCTCTCTAGTTAAAAAAAAAAAAACAGAATAATTTCTCTTAGAAAAGGAGCCGGTGTGAAACCGATCACTCTTTCGTGCTTGATCACAACTCTAATCAATTTCTATGAAAGTCAGTAGGAGCGCATAATCAATATTTAAAAAAAGTATATAGTCCTGTATATTTATTTGATCCTTTCTTCCTTTCTAAATTAAGTTCACTATGCGGTCTCTGAAATAGCTAGAAAATTATAGTAACAATGATTAAAACTATTCTCTAATCTCCAGACGAGCATTTGTAAACTTGATTTAGCTTTCAAAGTTCACAGTATTCTTTAAGATGGCATTTAAAGAGAAGTGAAGTTACTTGTTTCTCTCCTGGAATAACATTTTAAACCCACTCTGTGGCTGGATTAATCGATCGGATCCCAGCCGGAATTCGGGCTGGATTCCGACCAGCTAACCGTGACCCTTTTTAGCCGAATCCCGGCCAGTTTTTCCGGTCGCGTCTGGTTCAATCAAATGCTCTCCCGCTGGGTCCTCGCCGGAGCCCTGATTCAGTTCTTGACGAGTAAAAATTAGACAGATTTTTGGGAAATACTTACATCAATCAGTGTTTTATAGTTTTTTTTTTTCAATTCCGCATCATTTTTCCCCCAAAATAACGATTTTGAATTTTCATTGTGATTTGAAGTAATTTTAAAATTACTTGTCAAATTCTGATTGTATAATTTATGTTGATATTCAAGTATAATTTACGTCCCAAACAAATAAACGCTTTTTTTTACTTGATGGTGATTCACTATATCGGGAATCTTGATAAGATGTAACTGACTTACAACGAATAAAATGGCATATCTGAATTTTAATTCTACCATATTTATTACATTGTTAACATTAAACATTCATCATTCTTTCTTGTCTTTTCACAGACATATCATCAGCCCAATCATCGCCCAAAACAAGGGACTTTTTATCAACTTTTGGGCAGAGTCATGAACATGAGGATGATCAAGGTAACGGTAGTACAAATTAAAATGTATAAAAAATGTGTTAATTAATCAACAGTTTTTATATTCACAGTTTAAAAATGCGTATACATGCATAATATTGTGTAAAAAAAAACATTCCGAACGCTTGGAACCTTGTTCTCAATGTTTTAATGAAAAATTATTGAAAAAGGATACCATAGCGGAATTTTATTTTGTTATTAAACACATTTTTTTAGGCTCTATCTCTTTTACATTTTTTCGTTCTATAAGATATTTCTATAGAATGAAAGAAGAATCATAACTACCCTAGCAAGCGCCTACTCATAATAACTCTCTTGCAGATTGGACCCCTACAAAAAAATATTACAGGAAAATCAGTACAGACGTATAATGATTTTCTTATAATGAATTTTTTATAATTTTTTCTCGATTATATCAAATTCGTTGCAGAAGATCGTTATATCGCAAACGATTATTGGATAATCAGCCTGGAAATAAATTATGCAAAAATATTAAACGTTTATATCAGACCACTCATAATTTTTCACTAGAGAACTTTTCGCAAACAATTCTGCTTCAAATTTCATCGAAATCTTGACAATCGTTTGGAATATCCTCAAATTCCTTGATACCTTTGAGAGAATGTTTAAATCCATTAAAGACTTCGAAATCTGTTACAATTCTTGAAAATCTAATGAAATTTTTTAAGTCCCCTAAAGACATTAACTTTAGGAGATCACTGGAATCCCCTAAAATCCTACAAAGTTCTTTGAAATCTCTCACAACTTTGGAAATCTCTTGAAACTCTTCAGAAGATGTTACAATACCTCACAGGGCATCAAATCCTTTGAAGTCCGGTAAAATTTTTTGAGAAGCCTTAAAATCCCTCGAATTTTTTGAAATTATTCAAAAATCTCTTGAAAATCATTGAAATTGCTTAATAAATTCTTTAAATTCTCTGGAATCCTTTGAAATACCTTGACATTTGTCAAAATCCATTAATATAATTGAAATATTTGAAATCTTTTGAAATCCCATAAAATTCCTTGAAGTCTGAGATATCTCCAGAAATAATTTCGATCCTGCGTTAGATAAATAAAAAAATAATTTGCTCGCTGATTCTCTATATTTTGCAATAATTCTTTCAAGAGTTTCACATTATTTATTTCTATACTGATCTTCCCATAATGATGTTCTATAATGATTTTTCTAGAATAGCGAAAAAATGATAAATAATGCGTGATAGGAAAATCAATGGAGGCCCATAATGAATTTCCTGTAACGTTTTTTCGTAAGCTGAGCTTTGTGAAAAAAATCTTGTTTTAAATAGATATCAATACTTATTCAACTGAATAATCTCATTCTACCGAGGAAACTTGTTTCTTTTTTTTCGATACGGAATTTAATGATGACGTTTATAAGATGCACCCGTTTATATTTAATTGTGAAAATATTCAATTTTGAGAAACAAGAAACCGTTTTTTTCATTTTTCAGTACATAATTTTGAGTATAAATTGTTAATACTTATCAGGCGTAATTTCTAACCTTTTTATTATCCAACTTTATTAGTAATCTGCTTAAATAAAATCGAAAATACAACTTGTCAAGAAGAGTTGAATTGTCAACCAAGGAAGGTTCTTCAGGCATTATAAAAAAATGCCATCCAGTATGTCGAATTTTTAAACCAAAAAGACGAGCTTTGTACAAAATGGTGCATTTTCAACCAGATAATTAAATTTGGGACCTAAGAGAGGAATTTTCAACAAAGTGAATACATTTTCAAGCAAATAGTTAAACTTTTGAACTAAACGGTATTCAATTGTTACCAAAGGTGGAACAATTAAATTTTCAATAAAAAAAGTTAATTGAGAAAAAGAACTAATTTTGTACAAACTCTTTAATACTAATCGGAATACGAAAGTCCTTTTAGCGCGCGGTTTTCAAATAGAAACCAATCGCAGTGTCAGAAATATGATTTGAGGTAAGGTTGTTTTCACAACTCAAATGGTCATTTTTGTAATTTAATTAAACGTACACTTTACACTTGGAACTGCAGTAATCTTATATTATATTTACATAATATTAATTGTCAATAAAACTTTCAATACCAGTTGTAAATAATAACCCATTTTTATCCTCTTTAAAGGAATCGAATTAGATGATAGAAAATCTAAACAAAAATAATTGAAAAAATGAAGTTTTATTTTAAAATAAAATGCAAGACCAAAAATTGATCACTCGATTTTATTTTTCTCCACTGGTGAAATCGAAAAATAAATGATTATAAAACAATTAAGCAATGGATTTTATGCAAAATGCTATTAGATATTTTATATATTATGTTTTGAAAATAACTTTCATACTGAAGAACTTCATTTTATTTTGCACTTGATTTTCATTTTTAGATACAACTTAATTTTGTTGGTGCCGTTTCATTAAATTTCACTTGTTTAAAAGGATTTGAATAATTTATTATTAAAAATGTTTAAAGTCCTTTTGACGGTATTCAACAAGGTGGACAATGAAGTCGATTCATCAAGTCTTAAGAAAATCCATTATGCACGAATAGATATTAAATATATACCTTATTTTTAAAATTACAGTTTATAATTTATTTTTAAATTATTTATTACTTGAAACGATGGAGACATCGTTACATTAATCACTTAAAAGCATTAGGAAGATTCATACTTTTGTGAACAAATAAATTTTGATCTCGTATAGAATATTCTTTATTGTTGCGACTTTTAATTTTGTACGTACTCTTTTAATGCTACATTCTCATAACACCTTAATCCCACCCACTAACTAAGGTATCTTATAGCAAAATAATTCACATAAACTTAAACTTGCTGCTTTGTGATTCTGAACGTTTAAAACAATACTCAAAATCTAACCACATAATGCTCGCATGTTCCACAAACTCTCTCGCTTGCACTTTTGCCTTCATGTTTCCTTGAGTGCGAAAAAAGGAGACGTACAAGCCCAAAGAGTCACTTACCACATCAGCCGTACTTACAGATACAGTCGCTGCACGAAACATGAGATTGATCCATGAGGTAACCAGATGCAACTGACGCGCTGAGTAAGGCCCGCCTGTTGTTTGACGGGCTCGACTGAGCCGATGCCTCCTCTTTCGGGCCCCCGGCTCCTCCGTCACGAAACCAGCGCGGCATCAATTCTCGGAACGCGTAAATGAGAGATAGTATTTAGGGATTCCGAGTGTAGACTCTCTCTCAGTTTGATATGGCTGGTACCCCAGTGGTGCTATGAGTGTATACAGCGTCGGCTTTCTTTCTCCTTATCATTCCATAGTGGTAGAAGCGTAGGACCTGAAGTTATACAGCGACCAAATGCGATGAAGATCTGTACACCGCCTAAATGCGACCTGGAGCAGTATAGAATGGAGCTGTCGAATGCAGTACTAGGTAGGAAACGAAAAGTTTATCAATTGTTTTCGTTAGTAGAAGTATCTGAACTTATTTTAGAGGTTCTTTGCAGCATATTACTTGGTAAGATATCACCTCGATACTATTTCTACACAGTTTAAGCTATATACGATACGCGAAGCTTAGTGTAGGGTAATTTTTGTAAAAACTGTCAAACTTGATGGGTGAAGTGGCGCATGAGACGTTGTTACCAACCAAAGGCGGAACCTTCATGAGATCAAGGGAGGAAAAATTTCCTTCAGAAGAGCTGCAGAAAAATATGGAATACCTTGCACGACTTTGAGGTGCTAATTTACAGAACAGCCGTCCTCCGAAACATGGTCGTCCCTGTACTTTAGCCAAATCAGAAGAGACTGCATAAGCTGCGCGATTAATTAGTATTTTGAAATGAGTATTTTGAAATCCCGAAGATTTCGCTTCATGTTATACCTGAAGCAAATATTATTAATTAAGATGAGACTAATTTCACACATGATCTTGGAACCATTCAGGCTATCGTCAGAAGAGGTTCCCGACATCCAGAAGGAATTATTGATTCATATAAATCATCCACAAGCATCATGTTTGCAGTGCCTGGAGATGGTAAACTTCTTCTCCCTCGTACAGTTTACAAATCGTCATCTCTACCCTACGTGGATAGAAGGAGGTATCGAAGACGTTCGTTACAACCGAAGTAAACGTGGATGGTTTCATATGAAAATCTTTGAAGGCTGCTTCTTCAAAGTATGTCAACCATACCTAAAGGAATTACGAGAAAAAAGCTCATTGGATATGTACGTATTTCGATCGTTGAAGGAGAACTGGAGTGCTGTTCTAAATGATTGGAAAAATAAAAACCGCGGATTAATTCCAGAGGCAGATTTTCCATAACTGTTAAAAACTGCAATTGAACGTGTTGGGGAAAGGGTGACTCTCCACATTCAATCAAGATTCAAGGCGTGTAGAATTATACCGACTAACAGCAATTGCATCCTAAAGAGGTTGCCGCCCGCAGAAAGAAGTGTCGAAATTGGTGAGCCCACCATTTGGTCAGACATATACAGCGCTCACTTAAAAAATCAATGTCAAGAGTTATCAGCTGAAATTCCAACTAGTCGTGGGAAAAGACTGCAGGAATATAAATTTGGTTGTTAGAGAGTTCAATAGAATATAATTCAACAGTTTGTAGTATCTCATCACGAATTTCAGTCTTGAATAGCCATTAGACTTGCGTATTATTCTTACGAGTTTCCTAAAAGTGCACATGTTATTCTATATATACATAATTGGATAGCGCACATTTTTTACTCAGGAATGGAAAACCGAACATACGCCTGAATGGAGATCTAGGGTTCAGCTGCAGGAAACACGTTTGAATCAAATCACTTTCAAGCACAGTGTAAAATATCAGGGTATGGAGCCGAGATAGCGTGCCCAGAAAAATATAAATCGAAATAAAAATCTAGAGCCGAGATAGCTTACCCAGATGAATACCTGATTACGTTTTTTAAGGCCAAGGTAGCGTACCCGAACAGACAAAACCAAAAATAGCTTCTGGATACGAGGTGACGTACCCAGATTTAATTACGGAAATGTGTGGCAAGGAATGTACAAACAACGCGATTTAAAAAAATGCGTAACAGAATGTCGGCAGAACCAGCTCATCGATAGATATGTCTACAAACACGCATCATCCTAACAGCGCAAACTATCGCTGGCCTGTATTGATTACCGGAAAGATGGATTACCGGACCAGATTCACTATCTCATCTGGGAAACATCGTGTGACAACTAACAATGTCACCTTTCAGAGAGATGTCCTTCAGAGCGACACCATGAGCCCGCTCCTTTTTTGCCTCACATTATTGTCACTATCTCTGGTACTTTGCCGTTCCGAATGGTACCTCTGCGGCAAACCTGGAAATCGAAAGCATAAGGTCACTCATGTATTTTACATGGATGATCTTAAGATCTTTGCTAAAAATCAAGAGAAACTACATCTAGCTCTAGACATTGTCAAAGAGTACACTCAAGAGATTGGAATGCAGTTTGGGTCAGAAAAATGCGCCAGAGTTTATTTAAAGAAAGGAAAACTTAACGGCATCCCGGAAGACCCTGAGTTCGTCGACAGAAGCGCTGTACGACACCTTGGCGCTCGAGAGAGCTATATATTCCTGGCCGTATTCAGGACGTGACATCTATAAAGGATAATTTTCCGAAGCAGATACGAACGTCTTATCGAACAGATCTTGTCTTTCAAACTGTCGGCGAGGAACAAAGTATCTGCTGCGAACATGCTTGCCGTCCTGTTTGTACTCTATTCATTTGGACTGGCTCCATGGGCGAAGGGCGAGCTCAGATCCCTTGATATCGGGAAACGAAAGGTGATGCACATGAACAAAAGCATGCACCTTAAGTATTCTGTTCCGCTGCTCTACATCTCACGACGTCAAGGTGGTCGCGGAATACTACATCTTGAATTTCTTCACAACAGGATGATTCTGGGTACAGGACATAGAGTCGCAAATGGACGAAACCCTCTTCTTAAAATGGTCAGGAAGAACGAAGAAGTGGGCAATGGAGCGCTTCTGTACAAAGCAGCGGAGGAGGCTGCTGAAACACTCGACCTTGACTTTAATATCAGGGGTGAGCCAAATGCATCAAATCTTATCCATCTCGAGTACTCGAGGATGCACGGCATCTTCCACAGAAAGGTAGAGGATCAGTTGACGTCGTATGAGCTAACGTTTGCTTTCCTTAAATCACCCAGATTGAAGTCGGGCATAAAGGGTTTCATTTTGGCAAGTTAAGAGGGTGTCCTTTCCACTTTAGCATATCGTCGCCACATTTTGAGCCAGGATATTCCTGATGATAACTGCAGAGCGTGTCATGTACACCCCGAACGTTAAGGACACATAATATCTAGTTGTCCCACTCATGCGGGAAGAAGCTACATCCAAAGGCACAATGCGGCACTAAGAGTGCTTTATTACCATATCTGTCATTCTTACGGCATTAGCCTTAATACCACTCCGCTAAACGCTCATAGGGAAATAGAGTCAATTGTCGAAAATGAGGAGTGCCTCATACACTGGAACTTCATATTCTCGACAATTGTTTCTGTTGCGCACTCAAGGCCTGATTTAGTTTTCCTTGACTTCCAGAAAAGGTCCATGTTTGCTATCGAAATTTCGGCACCAGCTCACAAAAACTTCAGAGAAAAAGAAGAATGTAAACAAAGCGAAGTATGAAGACTTCATAAGAAAGTTGCGACGGTTATACCCGAAATATTCTGTTGAGCTAATCCTCCTGATCATCAGTGCTCTGGGAGGAGCCAAGCTTTCACTGGTCATTAGGCTGAAAAGCATCCTTGCGTGTCAAAAAAATTCTAAGACACTTGCAGGGAAAAGGCAGACGGCGGTCGTCCTTCGATCGCTCCATATCCCTACGCACACGAGATTTTTGTCGGATCATCGTACTGAGTCCGTTATAGACTGTAACTACTTATCTAACGGTCGTGAGACGTGGTTACGGCGGAAATTTCACCTCCATTTAGCTGAGAGCGGATGCAATTTTTCAGATGAGCACCCGCTCCCGACGAAATCCCATGGTGCTTCTTATGACAAACTTTAAACTGTATATATAGGTTATCAATTTGCCATCGGTATGTATCGACTGTCTACCTATACTCAGGTGTCCTGTAGATCGCATCCGTTACACTATTAACCCTTGAACTAAAAAATAATAATTTGCTAAGCACTTTTCTTCAAATACCAAAGACATCAGAAACGACGTACCAAAGGACGTACAAAAGGACGTACCAAAGTATGTCATTTTGTATCCCAATTTGGGACGTCCTTTGGTATGTTCTTTTGTACGTCCATCGGTAGGTCCTTTATTACGTTCTTCTGTACGTACTATTGCCCGTCCTTTTATACGTACTTTTTCACCTCCTTTTGTTCGTCCATTTTTTCAAGGGGGAGGGTTAGCGCGAGAAGTCCAGAAAATCGTCGTGGAAGACCCAGAGAGTCGAAAACCAACGTAGAAGTTGATGTCAGCGCTGCCACAATGGGGCGAAATGAAAAAAACGATGTTCAAAATAACATGTAGGTCACAATTCTTCATCGATTTTCAATTTTTGTTTCAAAAAATGCAGCATTAAATTCTCAAGAAGAAATCAGTCCAGGCCGATGTTTGAATTTTTGTTTGCTTACATTTTTATAGAGCTGCAAATAGCGAAAAAAAGGTTAATGTCTTTAATTCTTCTTTTTAAATCTCTGTGAAAATTGTTCTCAGTGGCATCAGGCCTTCGGTTTCATGCACAAGGGTCGATGAAAAAAAACTGTTGAGATTTCAAGTTATTTTTTATAAACAAATATTTGTAACAAATAGCCAGTATGATGGATTATGTTTCTGTGAAATATAATTATGCATCGAAATCGCTCGTTCAGAGTAACGAGGTGGAATGTGATCATGAAAATGTGGTATCCGATATCATTTGTTAAATTTATCAGAATTTATTACAAACAAATGCATGATTTGAACAGTTTTAGGCAGAAACGAACCGAATTTTCTTCCGATTTTCTTCAAGTCTCATTGCCTGCCATGCTCATTGATTTATGTTCGTGACCTGATATAATTCCTTAACTTCATCAACAAATAATATAAATATCAATCAATAAATCCATGATCTGGACATTTCAGTGTACATTTGGTAGATTCGGTTCGTTTCTGCCTGAAACTGTTCAAATAATGCATTTTTGATAATAATTGTTGGTAAATTCAACAAATTATATCAGATGACAAAAATACAGCAACGTACATCACAGGAAATGATATTCGAAAAGAATCGGAAGAAAATTCGGTTTGTTTCTGCCTAAAACTGTTCAAATCATGCATTTGTTTATATTAGTTGTTGATAAAGTTAATTGTGTCCTACAGGTTATTTGGAACATCGTTGATGTGACTGAAACCGAGAATATTGCAGATAAAGAATTTGTACTAGTTAGATTAATAACAGAAATAGAAAAAACAACCAAATTTATTATTAGACAGATAGTGAAAGATATACATGAAGAGACCTCTAAAATCTAATTTCTGAGAAGGACAGAGGGTAAAAAAGAAACTTCTTTCATTTTCCCTACCACGCCTGACCTACAAAATATTAGTAAGAAAAACATTATTCGCAAATTGAAAACCAAGAATTTTAAGAGATGGAAATATGTTTCTTCTGACCTAGGGAACATTATAAATATATTTAGTGTGTCGAGTTTGTATTTTCCACTAGGAAATATGTTTTCAAATCTAATTATCTCGTCATAATTTAAGATAAAAATATCAGGTTATGTTCTGAGTTATAATAAATACGTGTTTTATTATTTTCACACGTTTCTTTAATTTTATTTTTTCAGAACACGTACAGAAACATATAAATGATTCTATTACGTTTTATAAACAGTGAGCGACTTTACCCCACATTTCTAATGAAAGATGTGTATGTTATAACTTCAAGGCGAAAGGGGGAAAGCCGGAAAATATATTTTTGAAGCATTAGCATCTAATTCCAAAGTAATCATTGAGTTAATGGTTGAGAATTGCAAAAAGCAGGCCACTGTATCCCCATATTACGACATATGCGAATATTTTAGATATTGTCAGACATTTCGTGTCGTGCTAATAAGAACAGATTTTAAGTGGTCAAATTCATCCATTTGCATTTCCTCTTCTAGAATTAGGTTCGCAGCCCAGTCCACAAACATATCGAACTCCTTCTCCGGAATTACGTGTTCCTGATAGTCTGCGTGAGCCACTACAATGGAGAGTTTTTAAGTTTCCTCAGAAGCATTTTCTTCAATATCATGTAACCGACATGTGGATAGGCAGAGTACCTAACAGACGACTATACACAGGTTTCATTACTATACCTTACGACAAAGAATTTCACGTACAAGTTAATCATCGTGGTGAAATCTTTGCATACAAAGATAAAAAAAATTCTATTTGTAGAATGTATTCTTTGCGTGGTCATAATATGGTGGCAATAAACATCAACAACAGTGATATTGTTAGGGAACTTACGGAGGATGAAAAAGCGTACTTGGAAAGATATCCACGTGGAAATCCACCACTGTTGTAATCTGGTTTACACTCTTGCATATAATTCCAAGTAATTTCGTGTAATCGCTACAACTTTGATGTAATTCCGTGTATTCTCTTGTAATCCATATAATCGTTTCGATAAATAATATATAAGTAAAACTTACTGTAAAACGCCGATCCCCAACATGTATGCCAAAGACGGTGACCCTCAACCAACTTTAACCTGAAAAGGACAATACAGGTAGTTTTTCGGGGAATAGAAAGCTTAAACAGTGTGCGCATACTTTGCGCAAAGAATAAAAAAACCGTGGAAGCGCTTTTTTCGAACTTTCGAATTTCGATTATAAAAAAAAAATGTTTAATAAATAGTATGTTACATTCCGAACATTGCATATTACTGTATTATTATTATTTTCTATCTTTTATGTTTTTTGGTTCTAACTATTAAGTGTCTGAATATTTGTCCAATATATGCTAAGTTACAATTAAGACATGAAGTTCTATATATAGTGTTTATTTTATTTGGTTTATCGATTGACTTGTTAAAATTTGGAAAAAGAATTTCATAGAAAATGTTTTCAACAGAAAAAACAATACGAATATTACTTTTTCTATTAAAAATTCTAAAAAGAATTTTATTGCAGCCATTAAAAAATGACATTACAACCATTTTTTTTACAATTACAGAATTTTTATTTGAATTTTTTTATTTTTTGATTCCATAATAGTTTTGTAACGTTCGGCTATCTTCCAATTTAACAGTTCATTAGGATAAACATTTTTAATAGTGGCTTTTCAACAATACTTAAGTTATCATTATGACATTTAACATTTGATAATTTTGTCGCTTTGTCGACTAAACCAAAGATAACACCAATTTTATTATAAACTGGATGGTGCGAGTTAAAATTGAGAAAACGCCGTGACCAAATTGATTTTTGAAACCAACTGATAATAATTTTATTATTTTTTATAGATAGTGTTAAGTCTAAAAAATTAATTTTTTGTGATAATTCAATGGTGAATTTTAATTTTTCATCTGCAAAATTAACTTTTTCAAGAATATCGTTAATTTTATTTTTCGTAAGACAAATTAATGTATCTTCTATATACGTGTGGTAAAAGATAATATGATAATTTTAGTTTTTTAGAAAACCAAAAACTTGTTTATAAAATACAACATTGAATTTACAATATGAAGATTGTAGGCATAAACTGAGAGCTGCATTAGAGTCATTTTTATCCAAACAAGTATGTTCTTTTATTTCTTTCCATTTTTTATTTCTAGACTTTAGAATTAATTTCCAAGCTAAATTTGTGTACATGGAAATTATTTCAAGAGATATAATTGTGTAATCATCTGGAACGTTAATTTTATCATTTTTTGTTTGAAATCCCAACTATCTTTAATGTGGTAATCAGTTTTGCTTACTCGGTCGAGTGAACAGCCCTATAGGCACGCTGCTCTTTGTGAAGTAGTCTACTTGATAAGACCTTGTCACGGACGTATGCATCCGCAAGTCTCTCCACTGTTTTTAGTAGGAAATATGTAAGGCTGATGGGATGGAAATCCTTGGATGATGTATAACCGAACCTGCCTGCTTTCGGAATAAAGACTACTCTCGTACCTCTTTATGCCGTCGGAATATATCCCAGCGTCAGACCAGCCCTAGCAAGTCTCACGAGCGGCCCTATGATTATCTCTCCAGCCCTCTATACGAACTCCGGAAATATGCCATCTGGACCAGGAGACTTGTAAGGACTGAAAGACTTCAGGGCCCACCTGACCCTGGAGGGAGTAACAATCTCGTTGGCTCGCCCCCGTTTCGGACGTAGCTGGGCCACAGGCGTCTTTGGTTGCCTCAGAGGTGTCGCCCCCTTTTCTCCAGATCTCATGAAGCATTGAAAATGTGTCTTGATCAGGTGAGCCAAGGTCTCCTTGTCCGACGCTAAGTATCCCCGTCGGGCAATTTTAGAGTGCGTAAATGAGGTCCATAGTTTATCCGTTTTTCCAGTACTTGCACGTCTAAACCTTTCTCTGGTTTCCCTGCGAAACTCTTTGAGTTTCCCGTTCCACCAGTGTGGCTCTCCAGCCTTCCGGACTCTTGTGAGTCGACAATTACTTTCATAAGAAGATTTGATGGCCTCCGTGTAAATGCTGGCTGCCATCTCCAGGGTGTCCACGTCTCTAATTGACCTGGGCACCACCAAGAGTGCACTTCTTAGTTCCGTGGAATACTGATCTCAGCCCGTTCTTCTTGGATTTCTGACCCATTTATGGCCCTCGGTATGAAGGATTCCAACTCGAACTCTGTATGTGCGTGATTTAAGAGAGTGGGTTCGTCTGAAACTCTCCACTTCTTGACATTATTTCTAAAACTATCGGTGCAAAGAGTGATGTCCATGATTTCCTCCATGACCGAATTACGAAACGTCGGAGTACTCCCCGTGTTAAGAATATCTAAATCAGTAGTGGTTAGGTATTCCAATAGATCATTACCTCTTGAGTTGATGTCCGTGCTGTCCCACAATGTATGGTGGGAATTAGCGTCGAATCCCAGCAGAACAGGAAGACCTCTTACCTTCCAGTAATCCACCAGTGTACGTACCTCCATTGATGGGTTGGTATCTTTGTCATATGTTAATTTACAGAACGCGCTGATGAGCTGCTGCGTCTTTGCAGACGCAACTGTCAATTGGCTGGTTCGCTCGGCAGCCAGCTACGCCTTTTTTCGAGCAACATTGTAATTCTCTGGGTTCGACAAGTCGACCAGTTTCTGCGAAATGGGCGTCTCCGACTTCAAATATGAGGAGAATATGCGGGCCAGATGTTCATGCGTGGAAGTAAATTTCTTCCACCAGAAGTTCTTCATACCATCTGGTCCTGCAACCGAAATGTTCTTTGTGCCCCTTAGTGCTTTTTTTACCTCTTCGGTAGTGATTGATGAACATTCCTCCCCAGATGTCATGAGGTTGTCGCAAAACTGCTTGAAGCGGATGATATTATTAGTATCGTCTCTTAACTCCAATATTTTTGGGATTTTGTATGCCTCTATTCAAAAAGTCTCTACCTCGTTGGGCCTGGGTGGATTTTTGACAGAAATAGGGAGCTTGATAAAGAGGCGCGATGGGTCAGCGATAATATGTTGATGCTCCCTCGTCCATTTTTTTCTCTTCTGTATTCTCCTCCTTGCGTCAGATAACACACGTATTTGGTCAAAAATATGTTGGTGGATTGTCAGCAGCTTTGGATTGTTCAGTGTGTGATGGTAGATCCTCAGTTCTTGGGCGAACTTCAGAAACCTTCCGTGAACGGTCTACTAGATGTTATGTAGTCAATCACAATTCTGTCCTGTAATCACGATTATCTCTCAGGAGGTACCTGCTTTCCCTAAAAATGAATGATAAACCCAAGCATGCTGATATATTAATGCGTATCTTATTCACATGTTAGGCTCAAATTAGATTACAAGTTAAATTAAATATTTTTATTTTACTATCTTTGATTTCAAACGGAAATATTTAACGCGTTATTCGAGAGCATGAGCAGCTTACGATGTGCAGAAAAATGCTGCTTTCTCCAGAATTATTAATAATAATGGTGTCAATTGCTTGTAAAGCGTTAGATGCTGATTGAAGAAGGTATTTTTTTTCAGAAAAATCTTCAAAGTGGAGAAGATTCGTTTGTATCGCCACCTGGATGACTAATTAAATTATTCTTTTTTCCATCTTTTCGAAATTTTCTCGTATACGTGATACGTACAATTTTGTGAAAAATCTGTATTAATTACATTTTGAATTCATTTTTCAATAACAAATACATTACAGATCCCACTGGGAAAAATTCAACTTCAAGTTCTACTCATTGCAGGTGAACTCAGTCAGTTTCGAAAAAACACGTTTCCTACCGATACTTCTTTTTATCATGATATGGACTATAAGGAAATAATTTCTACATCGACCTAATGTTAAGAGAATTGCATTTTCTGTAACACGCACATGGAGGATTTTACCGGAAAAGTTAATTAACAATCAAACTAAAGAATAATCTGATGGATAATTGGAGTATTTATACTATAGTCGTTATCTCATGAATCATAATAAGCGCCAATCTTATCTTTTTAAAATATTTGTATTTCACTACTTATTTTTGAGGATATAAATATAATTGCCAAAGTCGTTAGAACTGATGTCACTATTTATATTATCATCTCTTAGGTTTTAGAATCCTCTTGTTTTGACGTGAAAAGCCCAACAGTTGTTTCAAGAAATATCTTCAAGGAATTGGAGTCGGATATCATTCTTTTAAATTTTTGATTACAGGATTCAGAAAATGTCTAACCAATTTTTTAACTCTTTAAAACGTCTCAGTGTGCCTAAATGACGTTCTTGGACACAAATCGAATTTCCTATTGAATATACGCTTAAGGGGTATCTTTTTTCAGCAAACTTTATTCTTTTGCGAAACTTTTCTTCTAGTTTCGCAGACAATACATTGTTCGTCACTAATTAATTACTTCCGGTTTGTTGTCTGTTTCTAAAATCCGTTGACATTTTAAATAAATATAAATTTATTTCATCCAGCCTATGATTCAAAACATGTGCGTAATGAATTGTTTTCTCAAGGTAAATTATATGTAAATAATAACAAACTGCCTACGCTTCTAGAACTTTTCGTAAGACCAACACTTGGCCAACTCGTTTTAAAAGTGGACGACCACTGATTTTACTACTCAAGAAGTAAAATGTTTTAGATGATACATTTAAATAGTCAAGGCTGAAAGTTTTTTCATGAACAGCTCAACCAATAGGAAATGGGATTCCCTTCATGATTATAGTACATTGGAACGCTAGCCACTATTTTGGATCAAAAGTAAGAAAATCCAATCACCCGATTTTGTTAAAAAACGTTTTTGTGTTCAATTAATTTTTAGTAAGAAATTCAATCAAATATATAATTATTTAACCTGTTTTAAAACCTACTTGTTACTAAAATTTGAATTGCATACTGGGAATCCCATTTAAGTAACTCTCATTTTGATCGTTTCTAGAAATTAAGTCCTCGAAATATTGATTATTTGAGAACCGCTGGACCGAAAGAGATGCGGAGCTCAGTCATACATAACAAACAGCGTAGCAACAAGGCCAACAGCGCCCGCAGCCCGTTCGTTGCATCAGCTGTTAGCATGGGTCCAAATCCAACAGAAATGGTTCACAGGGCATCCAATGTTCACGTTCGGAACAAGCGCGTGTTGTGTTAAATTCAGGTGAAGGCCATTCAGCATCATACCCGAAACCGCACTTAAATGGGATAGCCAGCGTAATTCTTGAAGTTCAAGTTGAGATTATTATTTACCATATTGGTTATTTATAGACACAAAATTGTCAATTCATCACTTTACGGCATAGTAAAGTATACAAACAGAATACTTTTGAAAAATAAAAAAATAAACATATTTTTGCATTAAGATGGTCTAAGCTTAGCCAAGGCCTGGGCTACGGCTGGGCTAGTTTTATTTTAATTTATGTGCAGGCTGGGGACCCCGATAGAGTGCCGCTAGCGCTCAAGCTATAAAGCCTGTTGTTTCATACCCTTAATTATCCGCTCTCAGTAGTTGACCACCGATATCGTATTAAAGCATAGTATGCGAGACACTGATCGCATTATAATTTCGTCAGGTTCCATAAAATGGACTCCAAAGGTTTGTTTATCTGAGCCAAGCTAATGCCGGGAACTGGCATAGGACGTTCAGGGATGTTCCATAATCCCTGTCTCATTGCATGCCCTCTGTCATAGGGTTATATCCCATCTTTTGCATGTGATAGTTTAGGTGCTTATGTCCGGTAAGCATATGAATCACTGTCCTTATGTCTTTCTCGGTTCAACCCAAGATTTTCCTGGCTCTGTCTTTCCTATACGTAATGCTGTTTGCATTCCCGCACCAGCTCTGTAGTTATGTCTGGTTTCCCGACTGCAGTTAATGTCGCTTGGCTGTCCGGGCAGAATATGATCTGCCTACCAGCAGCGTTTTCTTCCAATAATATCTCAGCACAGCGATGGATGGCCAGGAACTCAAACCGAAAAACGGTGGCATGCTGCCCAAGCAAGACTCCTATTCCCCTCCTTAACGCGCTGTCATAGATTCCTGCTTATGACCCTGCCACTCCTTTGGAGCCATCTGTGCACCAGATTTTCTCCAGAAGGAGCGAACTATCATTAGCTTTCCACATTACCTTGCTTGGTATGCAGGCGAGGAAATTCTTGACAAGGTTAAAGCGTTTCATGATTTTATCTTGCCTCATTTCTAGAATTGGCAGGGTGCTAATGTCACGTGGGAGCTTAGTGTGTCTTGTCCCCAAATCCATCTCTTTGCTCTTACACACTAGCGTGTAAGAGCACTAGCGTCTGCAATCTTTTCAGCCTGTCCTGCATCGTCTTAAGTTTCACGCGTGGCTACCAGGCCATTGCCGCGTATATGAATATTGGTTTAAGGACAACAAAGTAGAGCCACGCAATAATTTCAGGCCCTGGGTACCACGTCAACTTTCGACACTTTGTATTTTCTCGTGAAAATGACCAGACTGGTTTTTTCCCGGACTTGCCGAGATCCCTCTACTTTCTGTGTCAAGCTTATTGGCGGGAAATCTTCAGCAGCAGTGTAGCCCTCCTTTACAGGTTTGGGAAATGAAGGTCACTCTGCCATTCTTCCATGTCGATGGCACGTATTTTAGGGCAATGCTTGCCCTAAATAGTTTCATCAGTACGGAAACAACGAAATCCATGCCCTTTTGTCAGATCACTGGACATACGTCATCCTCACCTGGTGATTGGAAGGGGCAGAAGGACCGCTCCGCCCTTCTCACCTTCTTCATATCAACGACCTTGGCAGTGAAATTCCAGTCGGCCTCCACCCTCTCTTGGCCCCAATCTTCCACCTCTCGGTCAGTTTGAGTTCGCTGAAAGCCCGGAAAGTGGACTTCCATTAGGTGATTCAGCGTTGCTTCTTCGTCTTCAGGAAACTTTCCCCATCTTTCTGTTTATAAATTTTGATATTTTTATTGTATTCATGCTGGGCCGTCTTATAGATGTAGAAAACTGAAGGCAACTTTGTTCTGTTTGCCCTGTTGCACAACGCTCTAGTCTTTCTACGGCGTTTCTTCAGGTTGTTTTTTCACCATTCTGCTCCTCTTCTAGACTTGATTGTACTTCTAGGGCAATTTTTCTCATGTGATGTAGTCAGAGCCTTTAACAGAAAATCCGCAGCGTCCTCTAACTCATCTATGGTACCGTAGCTTGTTGGGAATTCCTCAAGCCTGCCTTTGAGTTCTTCTTCATATGAGTTTCAACGTGTATTCCTAGGGTTTCTAATCTTTAAAACCGCCGGTTTTCCTAGGGCTAACCATAACAAGATATCTTTGCGGTCCACGAGAGACTTCTCATTGGAGACTCTCTAGCCCTCTATCTTTCTCATAAGTGAATTTGAGGATAGAGTCAAATCGAGAAACTCACTCCAGTTTTTAATCTAGAATGTGGGAGTATCACTCTGATTCAAAATCTTCAGATCAGTGTCTGCTAGTATTCAAATAAATCTCTTCTGCCGTTGTTTGTCCTCCCGCACTCTGTATAGTGAATGGATACCTTAAGTATTTATCGTGTGAACGCCCAGTCTCTCTTGGCACATTTTCTAGAATTTAATCATTTTTTCAATACATGTTCCTACCATATAATAGCTGTTTCTGAGTCCTGGTTAATTCCCAATATATCCTCTAGCCTTGTTGCAATTAACAACTATTCGCTCTTTCGAAAAGACAGAGACGAGAGGGTGGTGGAGTTTGTCTTTTTCTGCATGATAGTCTGAATGGTACTGTGGTTGTTGTGAGTTCAGTAGCTACTTACCAAACGACCCAATTTCTCTTTTTTGAAGTTAAGTCAACTTCTCATAGTGTTTTAGTGGGAATAGTTTATAAACGACCCAATGCCTCCTATGGCACAGAGCTTGAACCGGTAATTTTTTTATTTATGCCTAACTTTAACAACATTATTCTTAATGGAAATTTTAATACTAACCTGAATCTCACTTCCAATCTTTCTAAATATCTAACATCTTTGGAACACTCTTCGGGACTTTAAATTGTACCTCATGATTCCTCTCACCATATTGATCGTTCCAGTACTCGTATTGACTTAATTATTGCAGACGATATTGATAAGGTTTTCTCCTACGAACAACATGCTATGCCTTTTCTCTCTAAGCACGACGTGATTCACATTACCTTTAAATTTTCCTATAATCTAAATTCAAAATCAACCCAAAGGCTGGTGCGGAATCTCTCTAAAATTGATGAACACACATTCCACGAACATTTAATGGCGTATGATTGGGAAAAAATATTACTAGATACAGATATAAATAGTAAAATCGACGCTCTGTCTAATTACCTATTCACCGCATTTAATACATTTTCTCCGCTACACGTTCCTGAAAACTTTGATGAAGCTGTCCCCTGGATAACATCCGAAATGAAAAATCTGATGAGGGAATATGATGGCAAGCGCCGACTTGCAAAAAGAACAAAAAGCAGTATCATACAGGCTCAATTTAGTAAACTAAGAAAGCTAATTCAAACTAAGATAAGATGTGCGTCTAATCAATAAAATTATGACGAGATTGCACATAGAAACAAAAAAGAGGAGATTTGGCATCTTCATAGACGCTTACACCTAAACCCGCATAAGCACGAATCTATAGATAGTAATTTTCCACCTGATGACCTTTTAGAAACTTTTTTTACATTCAAAGTTCCAGACTTATCATCATCGTTTTCCACTACCGCTCTTAATTCAACATTCAATGGTTCTGACTTCTTTTTAGATGACATCACACCTGAAATACTTTTGGAAAAAAACACTTGAAATCAAATTAAATGCCATTGGAAATGATGGAATATCAATCACAATGATTAAATTTGCGCTTCCAATTATCTTTCCTATTCTATTGCATATCTATAATGCTTCCCTTCAGGTCGGTATCTTCCCAGATATCTGGAAAAATGCTGTTATATGCCCAATTCCTAAAATTTTTAAACCTACTTCTCCGAAAGACTTCTAGCCAATTTCTATTTTCTGTGCACTGTCCAAACCACTTGAAAAAATTTTTCACCTGCAACTTTCTAGATTTCTCGAATTATCTAAGGCTATTGACCCGATGCAATTAGGTTTTCGGGCAAAGCCTAGCACTCCTACTGCTTCCCTTAAAGTAATGACAGATCTTAAATTAGCAATGGATAATAGGGAGATCACGATTCTTGTTCTGTTTGATTTTTCGAAGGCTTTTGATATGATCAATCATAAGTTACTCGTACCCAAGTCAAAATCTTTTAACGTGTCAAACTCTATAAGCAAGTGGTTTGAATCCTATTTTAATAATCGGTCACACAGAATTGTTAATAGTAGTGGTGAGCTTTCTGACTGGTGTAAGGTCAAGAGTGGGGTTCCTCAGGGCTCCATTCTGGCACATTTTCTCTTCAATTTGTTCACTTCTGACCTGAATTAGAGTCTCCACCTCTCTAGGAAGCGGCGGACCCTCAGCATCGCCCGGGAAATGAGTCGTAGCGATAAACACCACTATTCTTTCTCCTCTACCGCTCCTAAGCCTCACCTTGATGACAGGAAGTTCCCTGGAGCAGAGCTAAGGAAACAAAATCACAATCATACCGTTGACGGCTATACATGCCCTTGGTGCTTTTCGCGCGGCCCCTTATATGTGTAGCCACACCCTCCCAAGCCACTAATTCTTTTACTGTATAAGCAGGGTTGTTGAAATCGTCAGCAAAAATCAGAATTCGTAAGACAATTGTCGTAAATCGTCAGAAGTTGGGTTGGAAGGATAATCCCTTTATGAAGGTTCCCAGGATGGAATACCATAAAACTTATTTCTCTTATATTTTCTAGGTTATTAATATTATTTATTAGTAGTAGGGTTTCCAAGAAAGTAGTTTTAAAAATAACTCCAGATTTCAGCGTAACGAATTCAGATTAAATTCCCACTCATTTGAGACAAGCTCAGATAGTTAAAAAAAATGTAATTGGAGCAGGATGCCGAATGAATCAGACAAACTGGGTCATCCGGTTAGTGGTCTGATACTAACTGTCGATTGTGTATATTATATTATTATACTCATCAATAGAATTAGAGATCATCACCAAGGTGAAGAACAGAGTATAAATGAACTTTTTTTCGAAGCACAGGAAAAATTTATTTGGTTAACAGTGAAGTAATGGATATTCTGGTACTTTATTAGACTTCACTTAGATACATCAGTCGTTACCCCATTAAAAATGATGTCACAGTTTATAAAGTCACATCTTTTAAGAGAAGCCGTATTTTAAATAAAGGAAATAATATAAATTCTGTAAATACTTTAAAAAAATTAGAATCAGTCTTGCATTTTTTTCTTCAAATTTTTCAAAAGTTGTTCAAGCAAATTTTATTCATTAAAAGGTACATTTCAACAGGAATACCTGGAAAAAATATTTTTTTTGTAATCTTCTATCTAAATCTGGATTAGTAAAAATTTATCAAATGAAATTAATACTAAGGATCTCAACTGACGATTCAGTTATCTTTCAAATTTAATTGATTAAAACAGTAAAATGCATTGTACTAGTCTCTTCCGAACCTCAAAATCGTGATGATCGTTGCGCTTGGCACTCTCCAAACTCGTAGTTATAGATTTCATGAAACATTTAAAATGTAAATGACCCCACACGAACAAATTCAATGCAAAACGTATTTCATTTATTTGATGATATTCTTAATAATAAGTTTCACTTCATATTTATGTTAATAGTAATAACATGAAAATAAAACCCAACATACGTTTCGATTTTGAGGATAACCCTATTGAAAATTCCGAGGTCGTAAACTACGTCGTAAACTACTTCGTAAACTATGTAGGAAATTAGGATACTAATCGACTTATTCCACGACATATTTCACGACATAGTTTACATCGTTTACGGCATAGTTTAAATTGTTTACGACGTAGTTTACAACGTAGTTTACGACTTCGGAATTTTCAATGAGGAAGTGAGAACTATATAATTCATGAAATTATTTCAATCAATGAAATTAAAAAAATAACTGACTTATTAGTTAAAATCCTATGCACTGATTCAATAATAAAGACTTGAAATCAGTTATATGTTATCAATTGACATTTAGAGAATTTACAGTTAAAACGTTTTTTTTTAGTAGTGAAATCAGATTTTATTGTTTCAAGTATTTCTAGGGCTTTCAATAGATTGCAAGGAATTTAAAAGGAGTTCATCAGATTGTAACAGGATTTCAATAACTGAAAACTCAAAATAAGATTTCAAATTATATTTATTGAGCACATGTAGATAGATCTTTTTGCGTTCAATCACAATTCCAAACATTTGCAAGAAACTATTTTTTGTTTGTTTTTTTCTTTATAAAATAAAGATGTAACATTCAAATGACTTCAGATTTTAGATGCACATTCGGAACCTGATAACTCAAAAACTTAATAATTTATTATTTAAATGATATGTTTAATATTTTTAAATACTTGACAAATCCGCGCTAGCGAACACATGTTTGATCCTTCTCGCTGTTGTGGATTATTCAAGTTTCTACTACATATTACCATATTGAATTTGCACGGTGATCTTCAATAAACTTCAACGAAAAGATTCTTGAAGTTAGATGATATTTATTGCATATTATTTTATGTTATCGCAAAAGTACTTTTCAAAGAAGAAAATTTTCTAATACAAACTTAAACAAATTTTTTTTAGATTTTATTTTTCATACTTATTTTTGTGATTTCTAAAATTATGCTAGTAACATTTAATTACAACCCGATATAAACCGTTGATTAAAAAAATGTTATAACAACTTTTGCTGCAATAAAATTTTTTCCTTCAATATACATAAAACTCTGTGGATTATATAGTTTTCATTAGGAAAGATAATTTAATAATGATTTTTACTCAGCTCTCAAGCAAATAGAAGCCTGTTATATTTAAAATCCAGAAATTGAAAAAATAAGGATAAAAATTGTACTTTGAAAATAACGCTCCCACGATTATTTAAATTATATATAAAAAATATCTAAAAAGTACAGAAATATCATTTTTTTAATAACCCTTTGCACTAAAGGAATATATAACTCTTTATAGATCCAACAGTTATGATTTTACAAACATTTTGAAGAAGGATTGTGACTTTATAATTCCTTCGTGAAAAGCCCCCAGTAAAAAAAAGTTTTAAATTTTAAATTTATTTTTTTTTATAATAAAAATTTGAAATTTGAAAAAAGCATTCCCACGGTTATTTAATTTTTTCCGCAAGATATGCGCATAGTATGTAGGAATTACGTTCCGCGATTATAGCGATTACGAGAGCATACACGAGTTTACATAAAAGTTGCAGCTATTACAGGAAATTTCTTGGGATTACATGAAAGAGTGTAAACCAGATTGCAATAATGGTGGATTTCCACGTGGATATCTTTTCGTGTTCTCCATTTCATTCTCTTCAAGTTCTCTAACCAGATTAATGTTGTCGTAGTTGATTGCCACTATTTTCTCACTGTGAGCAGAATGAATTCTACGGATACGGTCACGTGTATCTTTGTATGCAAAGATGTCACCAAGATGATTTACTTGTACAGGATATTCTTTTCCGCATGGTATGCTGAGAAGACCTGTGTATTTCCCTCTGTGAGGCGTTCTGCCTATCCACTCATTTTCCATATAATATTGAAGATAATGTTTCTGAGGGAATAGAAAAATCCTCCATTGTAATCGCTTCCGCAGACCATCAGGAACTCGTATTTCTGGAGAAGGAGTTCGACATATTCCTGGATTGGACTGCGAACCTAATTCAGGAAGAGAAAATACAAATGGATTATTTTACATCTTGAAACCTGGTTTCATCAGAACGATATGAAATGGCTGACAATATCTGAAATATTCACATATATTCGGCAGCTCCATTCTATACTGTTCCAGGTCGCATTCAGGATGTGTACTGCTCTCCATCGCGTTTGGTCGCTGTTTAGCTCCAGGCTTTTTTTAGCTCCAGAATTTTTTTTGACGTTAGTACACTGATAGCATCGCAAGTCAGATGCCCGAACAGTGGATGAAGCTCTATGCTGTGGCGAGCCTGCACTGAAAGAAGCTGGCATGGCATCCGCTCTGGGGCACCATTCATATCAAACTAAAAAAGTGTCTACACTACACTGAAAATCTCATTTAAGTATCTCCCATTTACGTCGTTCCCGGAATTAATATAAAACTTGTGAAGTGGACAGTTTAATATAATTGAAAAAATAATAATTTGAGAGGCATTAATCGTCAGTAATAAGTTAGTAATTTCATTGTGTTTTATTTTGAAGATCGAAAATTGATCCGAGTGAATTTTATATATTATCAATTAAATCTCCTAATTATTCCTTCGTCGCTTTTACACATGTATGCCGTTCTCTGTCCGCCTGTGGAATCACTATAGACTACTCAGGGGAATCTAGAAAGCGCGTAGTTTAAGTAGATGTACATGACACTTCCTAGTTTTTTTCATAACTTAAAAAAAATCACAATAATTGTGGACTCATTTTTTTATAATAACTCACATCTGATAACGTTAAAAAAATTATTTTGTTTTCTTAGAATTGAGAACATTCTTACTCCTCACCGAATAAAATTTTGTATGACAAAACATTTTCGAATGTATAATTTGAAGGTTTGTTTATTCTCTGTACCTGTGAAAGTACTTCGGAAATTGCTCTAAAAAGTATTGTAGTTTGTTAAATTTTGCACCTGTGTCTTTACAATGCAAACCGTTTAAGCAGCTGTACCAAAGAAAATTTTACAGTCTATATTTCACGCTCTGTTTATTTATCTTTGGATCTTGAGGACATCCACAATATCGTGGCACAATCCAGGATTACTACCTGGCTTCATTACAAGTCATACTGAAAAAGAAATGCTATGCAATAAAGAGTACGCACTTTCGAGCTCGTTCAGAAGCAGATAGAATTATTTCGAATAAATATACTATTAAATTCATAGCATCATTAATGAAACACAATAAATAATGGTTGTCTCGAAATTAAATTAAATTAAATTAAATTAATTAATGTCAGATAAACATCAATTTCCCGCAGGTTCATTATCTGCTATACGGTTGTTTTCCTATTTTTCAAATATACGACGAAACTCACAAAAAAGCCGTGACACGTGTCGAATGAAATTCATAATCTTTCCAATTCACTCAACAACAACATTTTTGTCCCGGGATGTCTCATTGAGGTGAATATGATTTTCATATGTATTTTGAGCCGTAGAATACGAAAATGAACTCAGTTTTTGACCTACTCATCAGGATTATTTTAAATCGCAAAATATGGACTTTTTGAAAAATCACTATTTAACGCATTTTTCGTTTATTTTCGTATCCCGATTTTCGTCAGAAATAAAATATAATTAGTTTAATTTATACTGATTCTCACTTTTTCTTGTGTTTAGTCTCAATTTAACACGACCCTACTTTTTTTGTTTAGTTTGAATAACCTGATAAGGGGTCAGGCTAGAGATATATTATTAAATTTAAGCTTTTCTTTAATTTTCTTAAAATGTTGTATTTTATTGAAATAATAAATAAAATGTACATTTTTTGTGCCGATTGAAAGTAGTATTTTTCTATAATAAAAATAAATAAAGTTACATAATATCTCAATGCCATTGATTGTACTTATTCCTTGTTCACATTGCAAATTGAAAAACCTGAACATCTATGCCTCTGGTAAAGGCAAACTTCAAACTGCCATAAATATCGTCGAGAAGTACACAGGAGAGATTGGGATGGAATGAGATGAGGATGTAATTAGTTAATTTAATACGATGTATGAAATCATTTGCGATGATGTTTTAGGTACAAAATTAGGAGCATGGTGTAGTTTGCAGTTAGTCTTTTATCGCTGTTATGCTGCAAATTATTAATATTTAAATTTGATAACACGAAATTAAATAAAAAATATATATTTGCATTATAATTGATGTTTAGAACTCTCCATTAAAATGAAATTTTTTCAATAGTATCAATTCTATTAATACACAAGTGGAATTGAGTCAATATTAAAAGTAGAGAGTCTAAGTCTTAAACTGAACTTTTGGCTAATTGACGCCTTCGAGGCGAGGCTAGATTTAATCGTCTTCTAATTGTTGACAGCTTAAGTTCTGCCTGAGTCGTTGACCCGTTTTCTGCTACTCGAATTCTTATTTTATTTATTTTTTTACCCCTCGAGTTTTATATCCGATAAGGAATTGAACCACTGCCTGTGATGCGTTTCAAAAAAATTCAAAATATTTCGAAGGTTTAAGGAAATTTTGCGGTATTAACAAAATTTCAAGGGATTTCAAGGAATTTTACAATATTTGAGGTATTCATAGGATTTTAAAAGAAATGAAAAGATTCCATAAAATTATAAGGAATTTCTATATATTTCAAGAAATTAAGAAAAAAGTTGGAGAGTTTTTTAGATTTCACTACATGTCAAAGCTTTCATGCTATTTTAAAAGATTTAAAGGGAATATATTCGATTTTATGGGATTTCTGAGGATTTCGAAGAGTTCATAATTTTTTAAGGAATTTTGAGAGATATTACAGATTTCGAGATTACGGGATTTTACTTCATTTTTGGTTGTGATTCTAGGGATTTTATCAATTTCAAAGGATTTGAAAAGGTTAACGTATTTTCCAGTTATTTTGAGATGATCTGAACAGATTTCAGGGGTTCTTAAAGAATTTCATCGCATTTTTAATTTTTTAACGCATTTTAACAGATTAGAAAGGATTTCAAAAACAGAACCCCTATCTTTAATATTTAAAAAATTTTATGACTATTTTGCCACAATTTTAAAATTCCAATACTTCAATTTGGATTTTCTCACTTCCCAATCTCGAAATGTCAATTGAGTTTTGAAACCCGAAGTTTGTGTTCTTAACTTTTAATATTAAGCCAGGAAATTTTAATGCTTTTGAATTGAAAAAAATACAAAAAATAATTCAAAAACTGGAAAGATACAATATTTTGATGATTTCAAGTTTCTAAGATTTTGATGTTGATTTTTAATGCTCTTATTCTTTATTTAAATTTAGGCTGTTTAGAACTTGAAGTATTTTGTAATTGAGAAATTATAAATGTGATGTTTTCAAATTTAAATCCTTTTCACTTACAAAATTTATAAAGGACACAACACGTTCCTTATAGAAATTGGGTTTCGGTTAAATTGACTCAATTTGATAGGTTTTGTAGTTCTATGACATATATCAAATTGTGAGAATTTACCCGAAACACAATCACAATAAGAAACGTTCGGAATCCTTTATAAATTTTGTAAGTGAAAAGGATTTAAATTTGAAAGCTTCTCATTTAAAATTTGTCAATTTGCAAAATACTTCTGGTCATTATCTCAAAATTTGACTTGAATCTTTGCATACGTCTTCATTTCCTTTGCTCGTTATTTTGTCTCGAGTTTTGACTCTAAAGGAATTTTATGATCAGCGTAAAAATCAGTATTATTTTCGAGTGGGCGACACTGCTGCACACTGTCACCTACCTTGTAAATGGTTCGTGTTTACACGGATCAGTGGATCTATTCTTGCTCGATGACGTTCATCCTTTTAGCCTTTTAGTGACCTCGTGCCTTTATTGCTCCCGAGATTGCTCGTCAATATTCTTCTTCATCGATCTCGATTGATAAACACGAAGCAGAATATTTTTCAATTCTGGAAACTGCGTAAGTCTCTCGCCAAAGTATAGTTTTAACAGAATGGCCGCAGGTCAGCAAAAACCTGGAAATCAGGGAAAAGTCAGGGAATTTTGTTGGTCAGGGATTTGAAAAAAAAATGCTAAACTCAGGGAATTTCTGTAAGAAGCATTTCAAGTAACTGTCAAGAATAATAAGGGCTGCCACACAGTCTCATTTAGTCACTTTTTTTTCTCAAATCACTTTTTTAGTCACTTTTTCAAGACAAAGTCACACTAGACACTTTTTCAAATGAAGAGATCACTTTAGTTACTCTTTTCAATAAATTAAGAGGGTATTATAGTTTGACCAGGCTCATTTAAATATTTTTCAAAGTTACATCTCGAAGAATATGTTCCGGAAACACAACTCCCATCTTTGACATGATTTCGCCGCTCCACGGCGTCTAGAAAAAAATTAATATTCCAAAAATATATAAGTATGATTATAGCTGGGACTAGAATTGATGAAAAATATTGAGAATTCGCAAACAAGCGCTTATTTGAAATCTTTTGCTAATTTTTACATATTTTTTGTGGTTTTGACCTGTTAAAAATACAAAATAATTCTTTTTTATTTATTCTACTACTTCGGACTATAGACACACATCTGATGAATATATGTGCAAATCTTGAGCTTAATCGGGCCAAAACATAGTTTTGAGAAAAACGCATTTGAATTCTTAGAATCAATTTTAGTGAAAATCATGAGTCTAAAATTCGCAACGTTTATTCAGTGCCAAAAGCGCCCCCCAAAAAAAGTGTCATCCCTCTAGCACATATGGAACTCACCCTAAATCAATCCCTGAAGTAAAAAAATTTTTTTTTTTTGTATTTTTAGGGTATTTAAAAATATTCCAGAATTTTTAAGAGATTTCAATCATTTGAAGGAATTTCGAAGGATTTTAAATATTGTTTTCAAAATTCCAAGGAATTTTCAAGAGGTTTAAAAATTTTCAAATAATTTTTAAGGATTTAAATGATTTTAAGGGATTTCAAAAAAATGTGCATGGGGGTTTTAAGAATTTCCAAGAACCTTGTTGGCTAACTTCCGAATCCTAAATAAAATATTTTCCCACTGCGTGGACTGCGTGGTCTCAAAAATTTTGCAAATGATCTAACTTTTTGAATTTTTATCAAAAATAGCTGGTTGACGAACACGTTCTTTCTTTTTAAGCCTTAAAAAAGTGTGCCAAAGCACAATCCGATCTGACCAATCTTTCGAAAGTTATCGTGCCTGCGTGATACTACAGATAGACAGACACCTTCGTAAAAATCATTTTTTCTGACTCATGGGATCTCAAAACGTGGAGATATGATGAAAACCGACTAAGCCAAATTTTACATAAAACCAATACCTTCTCAGTAGGTTGAGAATTTAAAATAATCGAAATAGTTGACTGATTTCTTGTCGCGGTGCTTCTACACTGAGAAAAATGGAATGTACCGTTTATAATCTTGGATTTAATTTTTTTTACAGCAATCTATAGATATTAAGCCCTACATTCTCGACACTAACTTTTAAAATCCTGGCTTATAAAACCTAATATCTAGATTTTATGGCTTAATATCTATAGATTGATGTCCCAAATTTCAAAGTCGAAGATCATAAACGGTATAATCCATTTTTCTCAGTGTACGAAGCAACGGCTATATTTACATATTTCAAAATTTACAGATTTTAGAATGAAATAAAAAAATATAAACTTCACAACAATTCGTTTCTTTACTATGAAAATGGTTATCTATTTTTATATATCAAGTTAAACTTGAAAAACAAATGAAATTTTTTTCTGCAACGACCTTTTATGCATTTTATCAAATTTGTTTGAATCTCCTTAAATTGTTCTAAACTAATTTCACACTTATTGAATTCAATGCATTATTTTATATTTTTTAATTGTTTTCCCTCAAATTCCTCTAAATTCACTCCTATTTTACTGAAATCAATAGAATTTTCGTTGTTAATTTTTTTACCTTTTTTCCAATTCATTTGAATTCTATTAAAATTGACTTGAAGTATTTTTAAGTGCTATGAATTTATCCTGCGTTAAAAGTCTCATTATTAATGCACATTTGTCACTTTTGTCCACGTCTCCGGTTTAAGTAGGGGACTTTTTCAAGTAAATTAGGTTGTGGCAGCCCTGAGAATAATAAATTAAAAATGTATAAAGTTAAATAAAAAATTATATATTAAAAATGTTACAAGATTAGAATTTTCAACTTTAAATATTAATGGCCAGGCAAAATAAAAAATTAGTCTCGGAAAAATCAAGGAAAAGTCAGGGAATTTTATAAATGTAGTTTTGCGGCCACCTTGTATAAAGAAAGATTCTAATAATAAACTGAGAAACGGAAAGAGGAAATAAAGCTGAAAACTTTCGGTCATTTTTCCTTCAGTATTTTTACTCCGGATTTATTTTTAATTTGGCAAGGGAAATTTGAAGATCAGGGAAAAGTCCTCTCGATGCATGACCTTCGCCTTGAATTGCAATTTACTTGATCCTGGGGTATTTTGAACCCCAGAGGCAAATATTCAGAGGTTTAAGTAAAGGAAGCCCTAAAACGACGAGTCACACCCGCCGTTATGTAAATACCGCAGAAATCTATGTGGGTTCTTTATTTTCTCTTAGCCACCTTGGTTTCCTTTCCTACTTTCGACGTTCTCGTTCCTTTTTTCCTGTTATCATTTCACCCACTATTTATTCTGCATATCGGTCCTCTTTGACCACACACGAAATTTTGTTGAAAGAGGGTCAGTTTTACTTTCTTTCATAAAATTCTCTGATGTATATTAAAATTTGGACTTGTTCCAATTAAACTTTCAACTGAGCGTGCGTGATCCATTAGACTGTGAATTGCTGTTAAAAACCACACGATCGATGCAGGAAGTAAAGGAAAGAAAGAAAAACAAATATCCGGATTTTGTCTCTGGATTTCAGAAGCTTTTAACTTTTTATTAAGGATTTAGCAATGCCAATCAGGGTGGTCATTGCATACGTTAAAGAAAAACGACAATAAACCTTCAAAATTAAACAAAAATACAGACCAATTCCATTGAAAACCAGGACAAATTTCAAGAAAAGTCTAGGTCATGGTGTCAGAATAATTTTCTTTTGTGTATCATTTTAGACTTTCTAGAGTGAAAATAAAGGGGCACGTATTTTAAAGTTTGACCACAAATTTTTATGTTTTATTTTTTACAACTATTTGAAGATTACTTGCGAATTCTCAAAAAATGAAAGAGCTTTTTTGTCAAAATACCAAATGAAAAAATTGAAAAATCGCAATTAGCCTGGAATTTGGAGCGTTGGAAAATAGCCGGGAATTTTTTAGATTCGTTTTTACTTTTGCAATAAATATAGTCTCGTTCTTCGAAAAAATTGTGTTTGGAATTGTGCTGATGTGTTGATGGATCGGTCAAATACTAAAGTTCCTTTTATATTTCAGAACGAAAACTTCATTTTTAGATGCAAAATAGTAATTACATAGGAAACTTGCAATTAAGTTCAATCTATCGGACTATACACTATTTCTCTTACTCCTATATGTTACCCTTTTTTTTAAATCCTCATTTTCCCCTGTTTTCAAGAAAATTCCCCTTTTCACCCTTTTTCTTGTGTTTTTTTTTCTCGCTTAAATGAGAGTAACTGAATTAATAGAGCCCAATAAGAAAATCTAATTATTTTTGTTTGAAAGTTCATTCTTTTTTAATGAAAAGTCTAATTTTATATTTTTGGTTCAGAATTCATCTCTTATGTTTAAAAATGCGACTATTATAAAGTTTTCTTTTTTGCCCGAAACTTATATTGTTTTGTTGAACATTCGTCTTTTTGGATATAAAGTTTAAAAATTCTCTTCGAATAAGAATCATCTTTTATGGTTGAAAATTCAAGTATTTGGTTAAAAATTCACTTTTACAATCATTTACATTATATATTTTACCTTGGAGTTCTAAAATGTTCCATTCTTTTCAAAATTTATATAATGAAACAAGTAGTATTGAATAATTATTATTCTAACCGCGTAATTGGTCTATATATATTTGTTGCTATCATCACTAGTGGAATTTTTTCTTCTTTCTATTTCTATTTATATGAATTCTATGGGCGAGGAATCTTGATGCTTGTAAGGTAAAGATCAGAAGTTTTTTTTTCAAATGGACCTCTTGAAGATTCCAAAAAAATCAATATTTTGCCAATCGTCAAGAGCCTTTGCCTGTTGCTGAATGATTTAGTCGATATAATAGAATTACAAGGATTCCAATGTCGTAATTCCAATGTCACAGCCTTGCTTCACGTGACGAGTATTAGTATGGTGAGCATTAAGAAGGCAAAATTTATGATTGAAGCCTCAAAGTTAAATTATCCAGGTGCTATTTCAGTTCTTTTGATGGAGATCCGGAATTAAATTTCAAATCGAACAGAATATGTAGATGATAATGGTCAGTTGCATTTGTCTCATCCTTGGAAAAAGGGCAGAGTGCAAATCATTACTGAGACCTGAGGTAAATGATAGCCGGCAGTGGTCGATATTTCATTTAACTGTTTAAGGCATTCAAATTCCTTATACTTCACATGGTTTTTCCTGAATAAGAAGATATCTAAATTAGGAAAACTAGGAAATAGATTCCCGATTCAGCAAAATTGATACTTGTTTGTTCTGCACACGTAAAACTTTCCTTCCGCAAACAGAATAATTTCCTCTAAATCACTCTGGATATGTATTTTATTTTCCGAGCTTAACTTTTGAATCGTTATGCGCTACTGAAGATGAAAATTAAAACCACTGAATGAAGGAAGATTCGCTATGAAAGTTAGTTGCCTATAAAATCAAATTTATTTCGAAAATATATAGCAGTAAATTCTCTAGAGGTGTTTCAAGATTTCTGAAAATATGTTTAATAGTCAGTGGCTTCTTTGCGACTAGCTTGCAGAAGGGATAATTACTAATCTGTCGAGAAGCTTAAAATATTAAAAATTAAAAAAGTTACAATTTTTTTCGTAAAAATCATTTTTTCAACAAACAAAAAATTTTCATGAATTTTGTTACGTATTTTAAAGACTTTGAAGACACTTATAATACTTATAAATTACTCTATATACTTGAAAGTATACCTCTAAATTTTGGTAATTAAAAAGGTTTAGCAGTTGTGAAGTTATAGGCCATCAAAAAGTAAACCTTAACTAAAACAGAATAAGTTTCAACCAAACAGTTGAACTTTTAACCAAAAAATTGATTATCTACCAAAAAGGCGTTTTTTGAAGAAAATACATGAATTTTCAAATAAATCGTCGAATTTTCAACTGAAAAATATCAATTTTGAACCAAAATTCGAATGGTTAAGTTTTTAGATAAAAAAACTAATTTTAAATAAAAATACAACGAATTTTCTACAAGACTGTTGAATTTGCAAGCCAAAGAGATGAATTCTATAAAAAAACATTAGACTTTTTACCCAAACAAATGGTTAGTCTAGAAAGAAAAAAATTTCAATCAAATCGTTGAATTCTCAACAAAATAATTCAATTTTGTACCAAATAACATAATTTTTAACCAAAAAGGATGAACTCTTAACCAAAAATTCAATAGTGCACTTTTCAACTGAAAAGAATGAACTTTCAACCAAAAATAGTAAAGATTTTCTTATTGGGTTCTATTAATTCAGTTCGCTTCTAAGTGGTGAAACGAGAAGGGAGGAGAGAATGGGGAAAAGACTGTAAATCCTGCGATAAATAAATAAGAATTTTGATCATTTGTAAACTAAAGAATAACACTTTACATTAATATTGAAATTCATTTTTATTACTTTTAAAATATTAGGCTAGAAAACTGGAATTTTGCTTAAAAATAAAGTCAAGTATCCATTGCACATTTTTTTATTTCGGAATTTTCTTTCGGACATTTCTCTGTTTTTTATTAAACTTTTATAATTTAGTATGGGTTATTGGATGACTCGGTGAACTCGGCCGCTTAACCTGTCGATCTCAATGAAAATAAATCATCTTCCGGCCCCTGAACTCTGACCGGTTATTCTCCGCGACTTGGAATTATTTTATCAAAGTTCTATTCACACCGCGTGTTCATTACACGAGATCGGATCGAACTGGGATCATGAATATTTCAATGTCTTGCTCTCTGACGTCTGGATACTTTCAGACTTTCATTTACCGGGATATTGAGTTTTAAAAGTTTGTAGAATTTGTTGGGGGTCGTTTGAAAACTACTTCACACTACGGGGGGGGGCAATATGTGACGGGAGGGGGGTGCAGAATGTTGTGACATCACAAATGGAAAATATAACTGACCAATTATATTTTAAATAAGGCAAAATTTCAAGAAATGTCTAGGTTATTGTGTCAGAATAACTTGTTATTTGGATATATCATTCTATTGTGAAAATAAAGGAACCCGTACTTTACAGTTCAATCAAAACTGTTTTTTTGTTGCTTTTTTACCATCATTCGAAGAGTACCTGCGAATTCTAAAAAAATGACAGAAATCTTTTCAAAAATACAGTGTTTTCCGAACGAGCATAGGTATTCGGTATTTAGTTTTGTATTCGAAGTAGGAATTATTGTTCTTTCAATTGATCCCTAACAAACAAAATAAAAAATGACAAAATGGTGGCTGCTTTTCTAAAATTCTTGAAAGTCGATTTTCTCGACAACCAACTTGAATTTGTTGTTGTAAAAATAACTGGCAATATGTACTGTATATCTTGTGAGTTTCGTTTTTTGGTAAACCACTGTTTCTCATTGCAAAAAATATTTTGGAAAAATCGAGTTTTTGTATTTTTCTCAGAAATAACGAAATATTCAGAGAAATGTTCACGTAAAAGTTTAAAGATCTAGAAAAGGTCTACAAAAAATACCTTTTACTCTTTTGTGATAGCTTGAATCGTTACGAGAAAAAAAATTCCCTGTCTCAAAAATGGTTTAGCCCGCATAAAATTGATAAAATTGATTAATAGTCCCTTTTTATATGAGCAGAAGCTTTTGCAAAATATTGTAAAACATAAAAAGGTGAAAATCTGAAATAAATGAAAATGTTCTTTTCATTTTTTCACAATTTGATGTAAAAAATAAAGAAGATTTTGTGGAAAGCCCTACCGTTTTTATTTATTCTTAGATTTTTTACAGTTTCTCCTTATATAAGAAAGTCCTATAAATACAATTTTTTATTTTTTTCTCCTAAACGATCCAAAATATCACAGAAGAGCAAGAGATATTTTTTGTAGAAGTTTTCTAAGTGTGTACCTTTTTATGTATTTGCCTCGTTTAAAGAACTTCTCTTTAAAAAAATTTTTTTTTTTCTGTTGAAGATTCATCATTTTATTAGTTGAAAATTCGTCCCATTTGCTTAAAAATTCAACTTGTTGGTTGTAAATGTATCTGTTTGGTTGATAATTAATTTTGTTCTTGTTGACAAATCATCTTTTTAAATCGAAAATTCAACAATGTTGTTACAAATTCACGTATTTTTTAATTTACTTCATTAGTTGAAAATTTAAATATTTTCTTAAAAAGTCATATCTCGAGAATTCAACTGCTTTGTTGCAATTTTTTTTTTTTTTTTTTTTAAATTCGTGTGTTTTGCTTTAATATTCAGTTATGGTGGTTGTGTATGCAACTGTTTGGTCTACAATTAATTTTTTGTTTTGATGAAAATTCAACTATTTGGTTGAAAAGAATTTATTCTCCTATTTTTGTGAAATTTCGCCCTATTCCCCCTGTTTTGCGAGCATCTTGGGCTCTATTATTTGTATTTTATTTTAAGCATTTATCAAATGAAATCGAAGAACAAATTTTGAATTAGAGGTGGGTGGGATGTTCGTATTTATGAGGTCACCCCGGGGGTGACTAGGAAAACTAGGAAATAGTTTTCTGATTCTGCAAAAAGGAGTGGAAAAATATTTCCTAGTTTTCCTAATTTAGATATCTTCTTATTTAGGAAGAACCATTTGAAGTTTTTCATATAATTATCAAAACGAAAAAATTCAATTTTTATGATTAAATTCTGGATTGTGGCGTCACCCCTGTGTGTCTCGTACTAACTAGTCAACGACCTTGAGGGATCAACTTTCAAGTTTCACGCTTCTGGAATTGTTCATTATCTGGTCTCTTCATTCTTAACAAGAATTATCCAAAGGGAAACTTAAAGTGGAGATTACTTTTTAAAGCAATTTTTAAATTATTACTACAAGCTATACGCTTTAGTTTAAATTTAAATTAAACTTTCATGTTACTTTACGAAATAACGAAAATTAAAGTTTGAGTTTTGAGCACAGGATCTATTTGCCATTCAAAGTGCCGGACGTTAACCAAAGTTCATTGCATGCTAGTGACTTTCTTGGCAAATATAAAACCCGTCTCACAAATAAAAATAGAAACTGAAGGAAGTATTTGGACTCTAAAATTCAAGAGAGCTGAAAAGAAACTAAAATCATTTTACATCAAGCAGGGTGGCCGTGGGTCAGGGAAATCCGGAGGGGTTGAAAACTCGTGAAGTCAGGTGTACACTTGTAATGAAATCCCCTGAAGTTACCTGAAATATCTGAAATTTCCTGAAATATCTTAAGTTTTTTGAAGTCACTTGAATTCTCCTGAAGTCACTTGAAAGCTCCTGAAGTCAGTGAAATCTTCTGAAGTCATTGAAATATCCTGAAGTATTTCGAAGTCAGAAGTAGGTGTTCAAACTCTACACCCAATTGGCCGAGTTGTCAATCCCTCGGGGAAAACCTGGAAATCAGGGAGAAGTCAGGGAGTTTGATTGGTGAGGGAGAGTCAGGGATTTAAATAAAATCTTGCAAAAGTCAGCGAATTTCTATAAGAGACATTTTAATAACTGTCGAGGATAATAAATTTGACATTTCTAAATTAGAATTTGAAGTTGGTTTATTCCATGTATAAAAGATTCTATGTTAAAAATATTGCATTCTTGTCAGTAATTTATTTACCTTGTATTTCTATTTTTTTTTTTGCAGTTGCTTCCTCCTGACGATTATATTTTTAGTTGCAAATTTTATTATTTGGTTGAAAATTCATATTTTGGTGTTGAAAATTCAACTGAAATCTATCTTCTTAGTTGAAAATGCAATTTTTTTTTAATTAGTCTGGGGGGGGGTAAAAACGTAACGGAGTTTCCTGTAATTTGCCCCCCCCCCTACATTACGCTTTTTCTATAGTGAGTGTGTGTAAGTTTAACATTGGTGTAACGCTCAGGTTGACCCCCCTACCCCTAAAACACTACGTATTTTTTTAACCGCCCCTTGTTTATTTAAAGATTCATCTGTTTTGGTAGAAATTCCATCCTTTTTGATAAAAAAATTCTACTGTTCATAATTTTAGTTGAAAATTTACCTTTTTGGTTAACTTTTTTTTTTGCAGAAAATGATTTTTTTTTACTAAAAATTTAAATATTCCAGTTAAACATTCATAATTTTTCTAAATTGAAAATTCATCTCTGGTCGAAAGTTGAACTATTTAGTTAAAAAGTGATCCATTTTAATTGAAAATTCGTCTTTTTTGGTAGAAAATTAATCTTCTTGGTTTGAAATTTCCCCTTTTTCTGGTTAAAAATGCATCTGTTTGGTTGAAAATTAAGTTTTTCTAACTGAAAATTGAACTACAATTCCAGTTGAAGATTCACCATTTTACCCCTTTTCTTGAAAGTGTAGCTATTTAGTTTAAAATTGATCCTTTTTAGTTGAAATTTCGTCTTTTTGATTTTAAAATTCATCTCTTTTGATAGAAATTTTACCTTTTTCGGTTGAAATATCAACTATTCTTCTTCAGAATTCGTGTAGACACCCTAGAAAGTTAATAAATATTATTGTAGGATGTAATTAATTTAAATTTAATATCTTACTAAAGTAAGTTTAGATTTCTTTCTTGAATATTTAAAAAAATATATTTCTGTACTAAATACTAAGGGGTACATTTATTTTGTGTTTCAGGTATGTATGACTCATACAGTGGATTATTTTCTTTTTCCAAATGGAATATGACGATCGTATTGGTATGTAAAAGATGGTAATGAATAATTTTCAAGCCCCTCAAATCAAAAAATTTTTATTTGAACTGAGTTTTTCCAGGAAATTTTTTCGAGCGTGCTTGATGTTCTTTTTTTAATTGTAATATAAAATTATATAACAATGCTTTTTCATTCGTGAAAGTAACGTTATGGTACTGTTATTAAAAGTATTTATATAAAACTTCTTTTCAATACTTTCACTATTCTCAGCTAGGAAAATATTTTAAATCAAAATATTAATATGTTAAATATGCATTGAATTTTAAGCATGGGAATAAAATAAAAATAAAATAAAGATTTGTTATAATTATTATTTAAATTCGTGCACTGGAGCAACAAATTTAGGAAATGATTTATTGCGTGTTTTTGTATTATTAATTTATTTTAATATTCGATAATGATAATAATTAATGTGATAACATGTTCTTTGAAATCCTTAAAACCTGTACTATTAAAGACTTACTTGTATTTATTTCTAAAGTTACGTTCAATAACGAAAAAAAAACATTAATTTTTCATGCAAATAGTACAATTTTTCATGCAAATTCGACTATTTGGTTGAAAATGCATCTTTGTAGATTGAAAATTCAATTATTTGGTTACAAAGTCATCTTTTTTGGTCGAAAATTCAACTGTTTTGTTGAATATATCTCTAAATATTAATGGGCAGGGAAGAATCAGGGAAAAGTCAGGGAATTCTGAAGATTAAGATTTCCGGCCACCCTGATAAAATTTAAGTTTCAATAATTAACATGATTTTGCTGTTAAAATTAAAATAATGAGACATCAGAACGGAAATGTTTAAGGATATAATATCAACTTCATGTTTGGTGAAAGGTTAAATGCGTCTGGGGAGAAACCAGAGAGTCATAGATTATTTTTTTTTTTATTTGAGAGACCCGAAGAGGTAAACTGTCGCGAGCAGCTCGTTTCCACGAACAGCTTCTATCTGACAAGGAAATGCGAAGAAAAGACAAAAAAGGACTTCTTTAAAGTCCCTTCCGTCTAGCGTCTAGCCAACCGGTTGAAACGTCGGTTGCCATAAGTTCCTTGGGATTTTTACAAGTCAGTAGTTGACGGAAGTTTCTTGACCCTTCAAAGGTTCCACCTTGCCACTCTTAACAACCCAGTTAAGCCTAGGTCGAGGCCGCAAGAAACAAAACGGCCCTAATTAGTCTGGGAAATATCTTGTGTCAAGTTTTGACCAGGTGTTTCACCGATTCGTGTGAAAAAGAGATACTTTCAACCAGAATTCTACTTTCCCCCCTTTTTTTTAAACTTCATGCTCCTGGGTAGTTGCTACACAGAAAAAACTGGGAGTAAGAAGCGTTGCAGGTAATGGGCGAAGTGGGGTAACAGCCAGCGGGGTAACTGCGACTGGGGTAAACTTACCTTTGCGGCCGAAAGATTTTTTCGACGGACTTCGTTAGCGGCAGCATGTTATAACATGCCCCAGTCGCACTGACCCTACTGGCTGTTACCCCACTTCACCTATTACCGGCAATGATTCTTACTCCCAGTTTTTGTTATGGCACTGTAAAGGTCAAGGGATACAAAACTGGTAAGGGAAAGTCATGAAAACCCTGATATAAGAAACAGGTTATTTTCGATGAACTGAAGTTGAAATTTAGGTGTCATCCCCAAATTACGTAAGGGGTTTTTTTGTAATGTTCCCCCCCCCCCCCCCTCCCTCCTCATATAAGGTACCGTAAGATTTTCTATGAACCACCCATAACATCTTACTACGATTTTATAAACTTGAGGAATGAATGTACATATGAATTCTGTGAATTAAATAAACCTGGAAACTTGATGAAATTAGATTCAGAAAAGAAAATGTGTCAAATAAGAAGCAAGTCTTACGAAGGGATGATTTTCGTTTTTTTTTTATGAGAATTTATACTGTGATAAGAAATTGTATTATTAAGATGAAAATATGATTATTTTGTTGAAAATTAAACTATTTTCTTAAAAAATAACTTTTTCATTCAAAGTTCATATTTTCGGTTTGAAAATTCAACTGTTTTGTAGAAGACTCGTCTTTTTAGTATGAAAATTCAACATTTTGGATGACATTTTGTGTCTTTATTAAATAAAAAATCTTTTTTGGTTTAAATTTTAATTATTTTGTTGAAAATTCATGTATTTTGTTGAAAAATCGTCTTTTGTGGTAAAATATTAATTTTCATGGCGAAAAACTCTTTTTTTTTTTTTGTTATAAATTTAATAATTTTTTTCAAGTTATTTCTTATAGTTAAAAATTAGTTATTTTTTTAACTTAAAAGGTAGGTATTGCCCATGCACCCGGGCACAAGCCCGTCCCCTTCCCTTTTTCAGCTCGAAAATTCAATTATTTGGCTAAATATTTATTTTTTCTTGAAGATTTATCATTTTAATTGAAAATTCATTTCTTTATTGGAAAATTTAACTATTTGTTTGAAAATTCATGTTTTTTTTTTAAATTTATCTTTTTTTATAGAAAATTGAGCTTTTTAGTTGAAAATTTAACTATTTTGTTGACATTTTTTTTTTGTATTGCAAAATAATTTTTTATCTGAAAATTCAGCTGTTCCATTTTTTTATGAAAATGTATTTTTTTTTTGAAAATTCTTCTTTTTGGTAGAAAAGTAATCTCATTAGTTAAAACTTCATCTTTTTGACTGAAAATTCATTTCTTTACTTACAAATTTATTTGTTTCGTTGGAATTTTTTTTCTTTAGTTGAAATTTTTTGTTAATGAAAATCTAAATACGTTATTTTTGATAAAAAAATCTTTTTTAGTTAAAAATGCATGTATTTTGTTGAAAATTTACCTTTTTGGGAAGATAATTCAACTATATGGTTAAAAATTTAATTCTTTGGTTGAAAATTCGTTTTTTTTTTAATTGAAAATTAAAGTTTGTAACTGAAAATGTACCTAATCAATTTTTTTGCTCAAGAAATTCTCTTTTTTAGTTGAAAATTCATTTATTTAATTTGCAAACTCGTCTTTTTGGCTTTAAAAGTGAACATTGTAGATTAATTTTTTTCTTCATTGACTGAAAAATCTTTCTTGGTTGAAAATTTAACCCTTTTTCTTAAAAATTTCGATTTTTGGTTTGATAATTAATCTGTTGTGGTTGTCGATTCAACTAGTTTTTTTAAATTTCGTATTTTTGGATTTAATGCATCTGTTTTTGATTAAAAGTGAAAATATATCTTGGTGGAAATATCAACTCTTACACTTTTCGTTGTGCATTCATTTTTTTTTTCGGTTGAGGATTCATCTCTGGATGAATATTTTACTATTTTGTTGAAAATTTCTTCTTTATATTGAAAATTAATCGTTTCAACTGGAAATTTAATTATTTTATTTTATTGCATTTTGTTGAAAAAACTTCTTGGTAGGAAAATTAATCTTCTTGGTTGAAAATTAATCTTTTTGGTTAAAAGATTATCTGCTTGGTTAAAAATTGATCTATTTTGTTGAAAATGCAATACCTTTCGGTTTTAATATATTTTATGTGGATTTAATATTTTGTGTAGTAATCATTTTTTTACGTAAGTTCTTCCAATTCTCCATTTCCATGCTTACAAGAAACAGTAAGATTTACCCCCCCCCCCCCCATAATCTTAAGTAATTTTTGGAGGACCACTTAAAAAAATGTGCATGATTGTTTTCATGAAAAATCTTTAAAATAAATTTAGAATCAGACCTTTTTTTATGTCTTATCATTATTGACCTCCTAGGTATTAGATTTTTTTTTGTATCTAAAAGAGAAATTTATAGCGTGCATGAAAAAAGGGAGATTTTTCAGGGAAAGGCAGGGAATTTCAAATTTTTTTTCAAATGATATTACTTCAGATTCAGTTTCCAAAGTCGTCATTCTTCAAGGTGCTAGCAACATTATACTCGACAAGTATTTGTTGTCTTCTTCGAAATCTGTGGATGTATCTCGATTGTCGTTATAAAAACCACACCTGCAATTCCACCTTCGGAAGGCCAAAGTGGAGAAAATGAACATGACGTATGAGCACATGAGTAGAGAAAATCAAGGTTCGCATCGTCGAGTGCAGAAATGTCGAACCCGGCATTCCAGCTGCTTTTAACGACCAGCGAATGACCCTCTTTCTTCGTTATTTCAACGCTAATCTTTCCGTAACAAAAGTGCGCTCTTTAAGTCAGCCAATCCTTAGCCAGTAAAATATCTCGCGAGTCCCGTTATTGGCCCAAAATTTCATATAAAAGCTAAAATCGTCAAAAACGGCGGTTGGTAACAGGCATGAGGGGGTGACGGGTTGGTCAATTGAAGTAACGTTACGAAATTAGATAAAATTTAGTACGTTTCCTGATAATAAATTTCAGACTTTATCTAGTCCCGAAAAAATGGGGGAGTTGGAAAAGGGGATGTACTAGTCGTCCTGAATATTTGACTTGTCATCCCGAATTTCGAGACGACGAGACCTGCAACGGTGCAGTTCAATAATAACTTAATAAGCATCAAAATCACTTTCATATTTCAGGATTCACAAAGCCTTTTCCTCTATTTTTGGTTCAAAGTTCATTTTGTCGTTAATTAAAAATCTACTATTACATTTTTGGTTCAGAATTAATCTCGTTTGGTTAAAAATTCTACTATTTGGCAGATAATATGATTATTATTTAATTGAAAATACAACTATTTGGTTTTAAAATCGTATTTTTTGGTCAAAAATTCAACTACGTCGTTGAAAGTTGCAGTACTTTGTTAAAAATTCATTTTCTTGGTTGAACATTTCTATCTGGTGGAAAATTTGTTTCATTTTTGGCTGAAAATTAATTTTTTACCTAAAAATTCAGCTATTCCAATTTTGGTTAAAAATTCATCTTTTTCTGTTAAAAATTCAACTTTTTGGCTGAAACTTTATCTTTTCAGTTGTAAATTTAACTATGTTGTTAAAATTCGCCTTTTTGGGTAGAAAATTGACTTTCTGGGTTAAAAAATTATCTTTTTGTTCGAAAATTTAACGATTCTTGTAGAATGTTGAACTGTTTTGATGAAAATTCATTTTTTTTGTTCAAGATTGATAATTATAGCTGAACTTGCATCTCTTTGGTTGAAAAGTTACTTGTCAAAAAGAGACTTCATTTTCTTAACTGACAATGTAACTATCCCATTTCTGGTTGAAAATGTATATTTTTCATTGGAAATTGATTTTTTCTAGTTGAAAAATCAACTACCTAATTTGAAGTTGCAAATTCATCTTTTTGGTCTTAAAAGTCAACTGTTTTCTAAAACCTTCTACTTTCTAACTTAAAAACTTAACTCTTTTGTTGAAAATTCTTCTTTTTGGGTAAAAAATTAATATTCTTTGTTGAAAATTCAACTTTTTCGGGCGGAAAATGCAACTTTTTTGGTTAAATTTTTATCTTTTTTGTTTTTAAATTCGACCATTTGGTTGAAAATGCATCTTTCTAGGTTGAAAATTCAACTATTTAGGTAAAAATTAGATTATTTTCTTAAAAATTTATTAGTAATTTTTTTTGTCATAAATTTCACTGATTTGTTAACAATTTATCCTTCTGCTTGAAAGTTCAACTATTGTTTGGGTCAAAATAGGCCAAAATTGGTATCATAGTTTATGGATGGCCCCTAAGGTAATTAAGAATTGTAAACTTTTGCATCAAAATTAATTTTGTGTATATATGAAGATCCTTCGAAGTAAAATATCATGTTTTATAATATCGTGATTAAAATCGATTTAAAATGAATTTAGAATAGATTTAGAATTTAATTAGATTTTAATAGGTTTAGAATAGGAGACGATTTGTGTTAATTTCAAGGCATTCCAATTTTTGTAGTTTTCAAAGTGAAATAGAAGAATTATTTACCATTTCTAAAATAAAAACAAAAAAACAAAGTTTAGTCTTTCAAATGTTTATACATTCCAAACTGCACGTTTTCAAATTTTTATTTTTTCAGGTTGTATCAAGGTGATTTTCAAATTGAAATGATTTTAAATTTTGGGCTAGTTTTAAATTCACGTATTGTCAGATGAGATTCATGTTTTCAATGTTATTTTTATTACTACGATCTGGAAAAATTCACAGTTATTCCCCTGAGTCTCTAGAATAAATTGCGAAAAACTATTTTGCTATTGGCAACTTTATATTTTTTAAACAATTAATTATTCAAACACAGATATTTTAAATTGAAAAAGGCACTGTGCCATCAAAGACCCACCATGCGGGCGAAGGGTTAAAGAAGTTCAAATTAGGCTGTTTTCCAAATTGAAATTGAATGATTTCAAGTCTATCGTTTCCAAATTGCATTTCAACTTTGATGGCTTTCAAATTTTTAAATAACTAGTACACTGATATTTAAATGTAATGTTTCCAAATTTGGATCATTTCAAGAATTTTAATTTATATAATTTTGAAATTGATCAATTAAAAATTTTGGCTGTAGCCATTTATAGGCACCATCAGAAAAATCGGATTTTCACCTCACGAAAATTAAATTTTCTAAAAAGATCCCTTTTGCTCCTAGGACGTCGAAAATGTTGTTTTTTCCAAAAAAAAGTAACTATATGGAAGCTTGGAAGCCAAGAAAAGTCTGTCCTAAACGAAAAGAACTAATTCGAAAAAAGCTGTCGCCATTTATAGGCCACCATAGGAAAACTCAGATTTTGATTTGACCGTGAACTTTGAAATTTTCTAAAAGAAATCCCTGTTATGCCTATGTGGAAAATATTGTTTTCTTTATAAATAAAGAAAGTATCTAAAATCCAAAGAAACTCTTGTCAAATTGAAAAAAAATCCGGAGCGGCTGTAGCCGTTTATAGGTGACCATCGGAAATTTCGGATTTTTACTAAAACCGAACTTCAAATATTATTGATCAGGAAAAATGAAAAACTGGCCTCGGAAAAATCAGGGAAATGTCAGAGAAATTTGAAAACGAGGCTGTGTGACCACCCGAAAAATGTTTGATTTTCAAATACCCCAAATCTAAAAGTGTTATATTTCTTTAAATGCTGGTATAAAAATAAAATAAATTTAATTATAATTCACGAAAACTAAGATCATTTTGAAATCAGAAAATGAGAATTTTGTAGCATCCCTAATTGAAAATTCTGGTCGACCAGCTTGGGTGATTCATTTAATGGAAGAAAGTAGTACTCTGCGGATAAATGTGGTATAATCACTTAATTTTCCTTGAGCGTGACTGACCTAATTTTTTTCTCCTTATTTTGGTGCCCAGAATTGGGATCTATTAGGGAAACTGAAAAAAGTTTAGTGGGAAGAGATTTGGCCACATGCAGGCTAATGTAGCTAGGCCGTGTCGAATTGGCTGCGATATTCGTGCCAATTCTAGATATTTTGGTAGATTGCCACCAGGTCGAGTAGCACGTGCGCGAAAATAGCGACAACGACGACTTCAAAACTTATCTCACCTAATGTGTTCTTTGCTTTCCTTATCATTCTTAGGCGACGTTCTTTTTTCTTACCTACTTGAATTTTGAGATAAAAAGTTGCTAGCACCTTTTTTTGTTATTCCAACTGCTGATAAACATCCAAATTCGTTACTCTCTCGAGAGCATTTTCCAAAAAGTTTCTTTAAATAGTGAAAAAAAATTTGTTTTTTATGATTTTCGGGTATAGAGCCACTATATACACCATTAAACGTTTTGAATTATATGTAGGTATACTAAAATCCCGATATAAGCACCACCGGGTTACGCTATTCCGAGAATTGTAGGCCCCCGTATTTTCATGATAAGGTGAGCCGCGGGACCGAGAGAAAGGCGGGCGCTCATTCAAACGTGACAAACAGCCTGAGGGCCGCACTCCTAGCGCATTAGTTGCATCAGGTTGCGTCATGTATCCAAATCCAACCGAAATGGTTCATGCGGCCTTGCTATTTTATATTTGGATTCCCCCGATTTAGGCTGAAGGCAAGCCATACCCGAAACCGTGCTTATATCGATAGTTGAGTGTACCTAGAAATCTTCAAATTCATTCATTCACATTGATTATCTCTTAATTTTTTTTCTACCGCCCGGTTTGATTGTTTATTAGTACACGTCAGTTTGACATTTTATAAAATTCTGTTTCCACTTAACGTTGTTTTAATTCAGTGGAAATTCTTTATTTTTAATTGTAAGATCAAATTCCAGAGTGTTGTCTACCGGATTGAAAAAATCGGAAACACCCGGGGAATTTTATTTGACCGGGAATAAACTCTGAATTTTATTTACGATTGGGAATTTTTTCATCTATCGCAAAATCTACTTTTTTTATTTTATCTTCATGTCGAGATAGTGATTCCTTGAGTTTTTTTCATGATAATTATATAAGAATTAAATTTTTTCTTTAAGGCCATGTGACGAGTGGGTCACGTGACCGGCTTCCTACCTTACCGACACTTTTTTTATTTGTAAACTTATTTTCACACGAATAGCCACATTGAGTTGCAAATTTGGGATAATAAATAAGAAGCACTAAGAAACGCGGTTCTGGTCCTAATTTTGTATAATTATGAACAAAGTTTTTTTTGTAAAGAATTTTCGTTGTTGCTTTTTTCACAATTATAAAAAATTAGGACCAGAACTGCGTTTCTTAGTGCTTCTTATTTATTATCCCAAATTTTGAACTCGATGTGGCTATTTGTGTGAAAATAAGTTTACAAATAAAAAAAAGTGTCGGTAAGGTAGGAAGCCGGTCACGTGATCCACTCGTCACATTGCCTTAACCAAAGAAATTAATTTTTAATTAAAATGAGGAATCTTTAACAACAAAAAAAAAGAATTTTTTACAATAAAACTACAAATTTTGAAAAATTTTCAACTAAAAAATATCAATTTTCAACCCAAAACGGAATAGTTATATTTACAGTTAAAGAACATTCATTTTTCATCAAAAAAAAAAAAAAAAAAATTTCCACAAAATAGTTAAATTCTAAACCAAGAAAATGAAGTATCAACTAAAAAAAAAAAAAAATTTTCACCAAGAAGATCCAATCTTCTACCACAAAATACGAACGGTCAATAAATTGCTTGAATTTTCAAACAAATATTTGTTTGTATTTTTAAGTCAAGAAGATAAATTTTCAACTAAAGAAGATACATTTCCAACCAAACACGGAGTAGTTAAATTTTCATATAAAAAATCTATTTTTGTCAAAAAAAAAAAAAAAATCAACCAAATAATTGAATTTATAACCAAAGAAATAAATTTTCAACTGTAATGATGAATCTTTAATAAAAAAATTTATTTTTTGCACCAATTAAAAACGAATTTTCAACAAAATAGTTAAATTAACAACAACAAAAAAAGTTCTTTTTTATTAAAATGATCAATCATCAACCAAACAAATGAATTTTTAACAAAGCAGTTCCACTTTCAACTAAAAATTTTAATTTTTTACGAAAAATGTAATCGTTAATATTTCAACCAAAAAAGATTATATTTCTACGACAACAGATGAATTTTTAAATCAAAAAGATGAATAATTTTGAACCAAGGAAGATTTGAATTTGAAGGCAACAGTTGAATTTTCAAACCGAGAAAAAGAATTTTCAACCAAAAAGATTGACCGTTTTGTTTTTAACAAAATTGTTGAATTTTCAACAAAATAATTAAGATTGTATGTACAGTGCCTAAGTTCATAAATTATACAAATAACGTTTACGGGGTCAAAAATTTTATTTAAGTAATTGCGTAAAATTGCAAACCTTAAAAATATTTCAACATGTGATTTCAAATTTGCCGCTTGAACCTGGCAAGTTTGTCATCAGGTCCACCAACAACAAAAATTAATAATACCAAAGTTACTGAAGTTCATTAAAGTAACTGAAAACATTACTAGACCAGCTGATCAGATCCAACCTAAAAAATCGTAGTCTCAATACTCTTAATTTTCTATTGCAAGTGATAAACTTTTGAATTCGTCTTTTGACGTCAAGAATAGATTTATGTCATCCGTTAGCATCAATCTGCAGAAATTATAGAAAGTCTTTGTCAACAAAATGTCGAGGTTAAGAGCAGGTAAATATTCTAACTACTCTGTTGTACAACTTTTGTAACCTTATCTTACTAATTTACTTTACATCTTTATATTTAAGCATTGCATATTTAAACTCAAATTAGATTTGGAGAAAGAAACTGAAAAAAAAGAGTAAAAGACATTACATAATGCGCATAAGAATGTAATCACAAGGAACACTACAGAGAGTACAGAGTATATTTTATGGGACTGCTGATAATATTAGCAATATTGTAGTCAAAACTGCAGTCGTAAACTCCAGTTTTTGCAGTTTTGCAAGCAAATGAAAATTAACAGATAATACGCTTGGGCGATACATTTTATACGGCAAAACAAATTAAAAATCAATTAATTTTCAACTAAAAAAGATAAATTTGTAATCAAATATGAAATAGTTAAATTTTCAACCAAAACAAAAAAAGAATGTCCAACAAAGTACTCAAATTTCCCACCAACGAAATGAGATTTCAACTAAAAAGGTTTCAACAAATAAGACTACTTTTCTACAAAAAAGAAATTTCCACAAAATACATACATTTTTAACCAAAATAAAAAAAAATTAATTTCCAACAAAATAGTAAAATTGACAACCAAGGCAATGAATTTCCAACTAAAATAATGAATCTTCAACAACGACAAAAAAAAAATTTTTAACCGAGTAGTTGAATTTTCGACCAAAAAGAAGAATTTTCAACCAATAAGATTCAATTTTTATAAAAAGGAAACACTTTCAACTAAATAGTGGAATCTTTAATAATAATTTTTAAAAAATAATAATTTTTAACCAAAAAGATGATTTTTTAAACAAAAATATGAATTCCTAAATAAAAAAGATAAATTTGCAATCAAAACTAGAAGTTAAATTTTCAGTTAAGCAAATGAATTTTTAACAAACAAAAAAAAACGGATTTCCAATAAAATAGGAAAATTTTTAACCCAGGCAATGAATTTTCAACTAAAATAATTAATCTTCAATAACTAAAAAATTAATTTTCAACCAAGAAGATTAAATTTTTATAAAAAAGAAGCATTTTCAACTAAATAGTGGAATTTCTAATAAAAAAAAAATTAACCAAATAGTTGAATTTTCAACCAAAAAGATGAATTTTTAAAAACAAAAAAAAAATGAATTTCTAACAAAATAGTAAAAATTTTAACCATGGCAATGAATTTTAAACTAAAATAATGAATCTTTGACAAAAAAAAAATGAATTTTCAACCAAGAAGTTTAATTTCTATAAAAAAGGAAGCATTTCCAACTAAATATTGTAATCATCAATAAAAAAATTTGTTTAACAAAATAGTTGAGTTTGGAACAAAAAAGATAAATTTTCAACGCAAAAACTATTTTTCTGTAAAATACATGAATTTGCAATGAAAAATAGAATGGTTACATTTTCAGTTAAGCAAATAATTTTTTAACAAAAAAAAAAAACGAATTTCCAACAAAGTAGTAAAATTTTCAACCAAGTCAATAAATTTTCAACTATAATAATAAATCTTCTACAACAAATAAATGAATTTTCAACAAAGAAGATTAAATTTCTATAAAAAAACATTTTCAACTAAATAGTGCAATCTTCAATCAGAAAAATTAATTTTTAACAAAATAGTTGAATTTTTAATAAAATACATTATTTTTAAGCTAAAAAGATAAATTTGCAACAAAAAATAGAATAGTTAAACTTTCAGCAAAAAAAAAAAAAAATTTCAACCAAAAAGACCAAAACGATGAATTTTCAACCAAGAAGAAAAAAATGGAATAGTTATATTTTTCTTTAAAAACAATAATTAACAAAAAACTCAACCAAATATTTCAATTATTAAGCACAGAAATGAATTTAAAAAAAAAAATAGATTTTCCAACAAAATAGTAAAATTGTCAACCAAGGTAATGAACTTTCAACTAAAATAATTAATCTTCAACAACAAAAAAAAGATATTTTAACAAAATAGTAAAATTTGCAACCAAGGCAATGGATTTTCAACTAAAATATTGAATCTTCAACAACAAAAAAAGAATTTTCAACCAAGGAAGTTTAACTTTTATAAAAAGGAAGCATTTTCAACTAAACAGTGGAATCTTTATTAATAGAAAGAAAAAAAATTGTTAACCAAATAGTTGAATTTTCAACCAAAAAGATGAATTTTTAACAAAAATATGAATTCTCAAATAAAAAATATTTTTCAATCAAAAATAGAATAGTCAAATTTTCAATTAATCAAAGAAATTTTTAACCAACCAAAACGAATTTCGAATAAAATAGTAAAATTGTTAACCAAGGCAATGCATTTTCAATAACAAAAAAGTAAATTTTTAACCAAATTGTTGAATTTTTGACCAAAAAGATGAATTTTCAACAAAAAATGAAATAGTTGTATTTTTATTTACAGACAATAATTTTGAAAAAAAAAAATTTTTAATAAATATTTCAATTTTCTAGAAAAAAATGTGAATTTTTGACAAAATACATGAATTTTCAATCAAACAGTTTAATTTTCAACCAAAGCAATGAATTTCCAACTAAAATTATAAATCGTGAAGCAAAAGAACAAAATAGTTGAATTTTCGGTCAAAAAGACGATTTTTGTCAACAAAATACAATAATTTGCAATTAAAAAAGATGAATTTTCAACCAAAATTCAATAATTATAGTTTCAGTTCAAAGCATTAATTTTTAACTACAAAGAAAAAACGAATTTTCAACAAATAGTTCAATTTTCAACTAAAAAAAATGAATTTTCAACCCAAAAAGAAGAATTTATTTACCAAGAAGATTAATATTCTACCACGAAAGACCAATTTTCAACAAAACCCATGAATTTACAATTAAAAGAGATACATTTTTAACCAAGAATGGAAATGTTATATTTTCAGTTAAAAACATTAATTTTTAGCCACAAAATAATTCCATTTTCATTGAAAGAAATGAATTTTCAACCAAAAAGGTTAACTTTTTCACCAAGAAGATTAATATTCTACCATAAAAGATGAATTGTCAAAAAAAACGCACGATTTTTCAAATAAGTAATTGTATTTTCAACTAAAAAAGAAAAGTTTTCAAACAGACATGAAATAGTTCAATTTTCAGTTTTTTTTTATTTTTTCAATATTTTGATAATCTACGTATTAAATTTTCGTACAAATAGATTTATCCCTTTTTACATTGCCATCATTTTACATCATTCAATGAAAATTTTTAAACTCATTTTTAAGTAAAATAATAATATTATCTCACTTCTTTCACATTTTTGTATAAGAATCGGACATGCATTATTTTATTATCATTAATTATTATTATTATTAAAATTATTAACTCAAAATAAAATATAAACTAATACTAAAGTATTAGAAAATACAATAAGTAAATAAAAATAGTTATTTATTATAGAAAAATGCGGAACAAGTAAGAAAAAATTATTCTTTTCCTTTAAAATGAGTTTCAAAATTTTCATTAAATGATTTACAATTATGGTAATTTAAACGAGCATAATTTTATATGTATAAAAATGTAATAATGCATTTTCAAGACTGCGAAAACAAGAGCAAGAAAAAATCAATAAAAATACAATACTCTAAATCATATCCGATTCGGATTAAAAAAAAAAATTGACAATAAGGAACAACTTAGGCTAGTGTGCGCGTTCAGATTCGAAAATAATTTTTTTAATTGCCCTAATATATATATTTATAATAAGGGGATTAATCAATTTAAATAAAAGAAGTATAAAGAGTGCAAGTACAACCCATTTCTCTCATTACACAAGAATCACTTATTCAAAACATGAAATTCTCTTACTATGTTTTTGCTTCTTAGTTTATGGTGATATAAATGCTTTTATTACGTGAAATAAAACTGTAGAACATGAAGATTGTATTTGTTTCCGTAATACTGAACTAGACAGTAACTAAAGGGCATCTATTTTATCTGCAAGCTTACTCTATACAATTGTTTTATTAAAATTCGATTGATTGCAATTTAATGATTAAATTGTGTATCGAACCTATTTTTCGAAACATTTTTTTAACACTTTTGAATGTTCAATTATCGCATTCCATTTCCATTAATTATTTCACATTTGGCAAGATCGTAATTTAAATACTGTACTATATAAAAATTATGTTTCTATATTCTTTAAATGTTATTTACTTAGAAAATAATCAGGGTGGTCATATGTTGGGGAAAACCTTGAAAACAGTGAAAAATCACGGAATTTTATTAGTCAAGGAAGTCAGAGATTTTGACAAGTCTTTCTAAAGTCAATATATTTCTATAAGAGGCACTTTCATGAGCTGACAAGAATAATAAATTTAAATTAAGTTTCTGGTCTTTGATAATTAATGGCCAGGGAAAATAAGAATTTGTCAGGAAAAAATTAGGGACTTTTGAAAATGAAGTTTTTCATCTTTTTCGGTCGAAAATTTAACTGTTTTGTTGAACATTTGTCTTTTTGGATAGAGCATTCGTCTTTTGGGATGGAAAATTCATGGTTTTGGATTAAACATTCATCGTTTTGGAATCAACAGTCATCGTTTTGGATTAAAAATTTATCTTTTGGTTGAAAATTCATATTTTTGGCTTGAAAATTAATCTTTTACGGTTAACAATAAATTCTTTTTGATTGAAAATTCTACTATCATATTTTTGTTAACAATTCTACTATTTCTTCAAAAATCTTATTATTTTGTCTTTTTTATTTTAAAATTCATCTCTTGGAAATTCAAATCTTTGGTTGAAAATACCACTGTTTTTGGTTAAAAGTTTAATATTTTTTGTTCGAAAATTCAACTATTGTACTGAAAATTTAATTATTTTCCTGAAGATCAAAGTATTTTGTTAAAAAGTAATCTTTTTTGGTCCAAAATTCGTGGTTTTGAAGTGAAAATTAATCTTTTGATATAAAGGTATATTTTTTATTTGAAGATTCAACTACTTGGTTGAAAATTCATAAATTTTGTTGAAAATTGTCATTTTCGATAGAAAATTAATCTTCTTGGTTGAAAATTCGTCTGTTCTATATTAAAAATCTACTCTTTTGGTAGAAGTTTCATATTTTTTGGTTGGACTGTCAACTATCACATTTTTAGTTGAGAATTCTTGTTTTTAAATTCAAAATTCAACTGCATATTGTGTTGAAAATTAAACTATTTTGTAGAAAATTCATCTTCTTGTTGAAAATTCAACTGTCTTCTAAAAACTTCTTCATTTCAGCTTTGAATTTCAACTATTTGGTTTTAAATGCAAGTGTTTTATTAAAAATTAATTAAATTAAATGCGACTGTTGTTTGTTGAAGTTCAATCTTTTTTGTTCCAAAACTCAACTATTGTATTGGAAATGAAATTATTTTGTTAAAAATTTAAGTATTTTGCAAAAAACTAATCTTTTTTGGACGAAAAATCAACTGTCTTCTAAAAATGCAATTATTTGGTTGAAAATGCAACTGCTTTCGGTTGAAGTTTAATCTTTTTTGTTTAAAAATCCGACCACTTGGTTGACAATTCATATTTGAAAGTCGAAAATTCAAATATTTTGTTGACAATTTAATTACTCTGTTGAGAATTGAACATTTTTGTGGAAAAGTCGTATTTTGTTGTTGAAAATTCAACTGTTTTGTTTAAAATTCACGCTTTTGGATCGAAAATTCGTCTTTTTTGGTTGAAATAAAGTTCTCTATTTTAATCGATATTTTCCCCCGTTTATTAAAGATTCTATGTTAAAAATGTTACAAGATTGAAATGCTATCCCTTGAATAATAATGGTCAGGGAAAGTGAAAAATTGGTCTGGAAAAAATCAGGGAGTATCGAAAATGACGTTTTGTGGCCACCCTGATAATGCACATAAATATTTGTTTGGAACTTTGTCCAAAGATTCTGTAAGTGCTAAAATGACCTTTCTTTGCAGGTCTTAACATTAATAAAAAGTTTAAAGATGGATGGAGTAACATTAATAGCCTGTGGAAAGAAGGATGGGTTCAGATTCCTGAAATTATGGGGGCTCACGTTTTGTCCACACTGGCAGTAATTGGATTTGGGATTATGCACATCATGTATCGCAATACTACCTTTACCAAAAGAACTTTCGATGAACCTCTATGTAAGTAAATTTGTAGTTATAATGAATGCCAAGTGCTGAATAAATTGTACGGCAGTTTTAATTGAGGATTAAGCGAAGAAAACATCATAAATCCATTTTTTTTAAGAAACAAAAAAAATGAACCACACATGATTTTAGCATTTTCAGGAGACGAGGAATATAAATATTCCCCCTTGTTTGACAAAAATATTTTATCCTATTAAAATAGCACTTTAAAAATGTTTCAATCTTCAAAATATATCAATTAAGTTCCTGTATTTTGTACTAGATTGTTAACTATGCTATCAAAACTGCATAAATCCAATCTAATAGGTTCATAATTTAAACACAGTGTTGCTGCAGGTCAGGGAATTCTTGAAAGTCAGAGAATTTAAAAAATATCAGGAAACGTCAGGGAATGCCAGGGAAAACATGACAGAGTCAGATAATTCTTAATAAACTGAAGTTAATTGTATTAGTTTGTTGAAAATTCATCTCTTTTAGTAGAAATTCCATCTTTTTTTATTAAAAATCACAACTTTTTGGTTGAAAATTAAACTGTTTTGGTTGAGGATTGACCTATTTTATTGAGAGTATTCGTCTTTTTTGGTTGAATTCAACTGTTTTTCATAAAAATTAAAAATATTTATTATTGAAATATCAACTATTACATTTTTCGTTAAGAATTCATCTTTTCTAGTTGAAAATTGAACTAACTTAGTTGAAAGTTTTTGAAAATTCATTTCTTTTGTTGAAAATTAGTTCTGTTTTATTGAAAATTGAACTATTCCATTTTTTGTCGAAAATGTATCTTTCTTGATAGAAATTTAATCTTTTCAGTTGGAAATTCGTGTTTTTTCTGTTGATAATTCATTTTTCTAACATTTTAACTATTCTATTTTTGGTTGAAAATGTACCTTTTTTAGTTAAAAATTTATTTATTTTGTTCAAAAGTTTTCCTTTTTGGTAGAAAATTCAACTTTTCGGTTGAAAATTCATTTTTTTAACATTCTTCTTTTTCGATAGATAATTCTTCCGTTTGGATTGAAAATTCTTCTTTTTTGGAAAGTTAATTATTTTTAATTTAAAAGTCTACTATCATAATTTTAGGTTAGAATTCATATCGTTTATTTAAGAACTCTGGTAGAAAATTTAAATATTTTGTTGAAAATTCAACTATTTTGTTAAATTTTCATCTTTTTTGTTCGAAAATTCAACTGTTTTGTTCAAAATTCGTCTTTTCGAATAGAAAATTCTTCCTTTTGGATTCAAAGTTCATCTTTTGGTAGAAAAGTCATCTTTTTTGGTTGAAAATTAATTCTTTTTAATTGAAAAGTCTACTATTTGTTTAAAAATTTAATTATTTTGTTGAAAATTTAACTTTTTTCTAAAAGTCATTTTTTTTGGTTAAAAGTTTCTTATTTTTATTTAAAAAGTCGACTATTACATTCTTGGTTTAGAATTCATCTTTTTTTTTGTTAAAAATTCTACTCTTTGTTCGAAAATTTAAATATTTGATGAAAATTCAACTAAAGGGTTAAAAATCAACTTTTTTGTGTTTAAAAAATCGTCTCTTTTGCATGAAAGTTTAACTACTTTGTTTTAAATGCAGCTCTTTGGTTGAAAATTAATTCTCCTTGATATTTAACTTTTTTGTTGAAAGTTCATCTTTTTGGGCATAAAAGTCAAATATTTTCTAAAATATTCGACTTTTTAGCTAAAAAACTCCTCTTTTGTTGAAAATTCTTCCTTTTGGGCTGAAAATTCATATTTTTTGGTTGTAAACTACACTATTTTGTTGAAGAAGCAATATATTTCGACTTGACGGTACCTACATTAATGCTATTTGAAAGAATGTATGCCCCTATTATTCCCCTATTTTCTTGAAAAATCAACCTATTTCCCCTGGTTTGAGAGCATTTTGTTCTGTGAAGTCTGAATTCACTGTCACAATAATTTGCATTATATATTTCTTCTGGGTGTTCTAAAATGTTTAATTCTTTTCAAAATTGATATATTAAAGAAATTATTATTATTATAAATGCTCAAAAGTCAACCGCGAAAAATGTACTTTTTGACCGGGCGAACCGGGAAATAGCCTGGAATTTTTTTTGGTGAAATTAGAGTGGACACCTTGTATTTGAATTTTTCTTATATCTCTGGTGTATTTGAGATACATCATTTGTCTAGTTATTTAGAAATCTAATTGATTTAACATATTTTGCTTTCTTACTTCTGAGTTTTTGTTTTAAACCCAATTTGTTTTATGAGATTTAGTTATTTATTTAGGAAAACTTGTTAATGAAAATAAGAACTATATAAAACTGTATATTTAAACTTGACACTAGAATATTATGCTCGATTATTTTATTCCATAATGAATAATAGTAACATATTTTCCTTCTCTCCCTCAAAAATTTTGTTTCTGGAATTATAAATAAAAAATATAAGAAGGTATATTTTAATTTTTTCAGTCTTAAGACCTGATGACCCAAGAGCCAAGAAAACACTAACATACTATGAAGATGGATGGGATGAGAAGTAACTTTATTGATGTTCTGTATTAGTAAGAAATAAAGAATAAAATATATGTACATTACAGACACTTTTTAACTTGAAACTCCAACAACTTCGGATGAATAAATAACGAAGTGCGTTTCTTGAGTGAAAATCGCATGCTAATATAGGATCAGCACAAATTCTTTATAATGTTTATAGAAAAATTAGTGTAATTATTGAACAAATGTTTGAATATGAAGTGTTTTGCAAATTTTTGAAACAATAATTAATCATTTTTAAATGAAAGCGCTTGAAATAAAAAAGAAAATGAACGATTTTGAATTGGAAACGTTTCATATCAAACAATTTCAAATTAGGTGAAATTAAAAAAAAAAAAAGGACAATATTTCGAATGAAATAAGAATGAATTGAACTTCTATTATTTCTAAATATAAGTATTTAAAATTAAACAGTTTCAAATTGAAAGTTTTTAAAATTGACCAATTTTAAATCAGAAGCTCTCAAAAATGAACAATTTCGGACAAATTTTTTGTTTAATTTGACCATTTCATTAAAAAAGAGTTGAAATTATTTCATTTTTAAATCAAAGCGTTCTAAAATGAACAGCTTTATTTTGAATTGAATAATCTCGAAATTTAATAATTACTGATTAACATTTTGAAAATAGGAAAACTTCAAAAGGTTAAAAATTGAATCATTTCAGATAAGAATTTTTAAAACTGTATAATTTAAAATGCAAAGGAATTGACATTGTGTTATTTCTAATCAAAAGCGTTAAAAATTGAATAATTTTAGATAAGTATTTTAAAAACTGGACCAATAAAAATTTAAAGGAATTGAAATTGTATTATTTCTAATTAAAAACGTTCAAAATGGAAAAATGTTCAATTGAAAACTTTTGAATTTAAAAAATGTTTAATTCGGTGCAATTAAAAGTTGACAATTTGAAATTGAAAAATACATTGAATGTTTCAAAGCCCAAGCTTCTGAAATTCTATAATTTTAAGTTATTATTACATAAAAAGTTATAATTTAACATTGAAATTGACTAGATAAATCTTGTATGGATAAAAATATCAATTCACCGTCATTTTCACAATTCAAAATGGAAATGATATCAACTATAAATCTTTAAAGTTGAATTATACTAAAAAAACGTTCAAAATAAAATAATCTTAAATGGCAAACATTAAAAATGAAAAACTTTATACTACGGGACGACTGAAAAAAATTCCAAATTAATAATTATACTTTTATTATTAATTATTTATTATTATAATATATATGATTACTTAATTCATATTTATATTACTTATATTATACTTTTTATTAAACAATTTTGATTTTTTAATATTAGGCAATTTCCAAACGTTTTAAATTGAACAATTTATGAATTATCAATTTGTACATACAAATTTTTTAAATCAATGAAAATATTGAAACTACGAAAGTATGAGTTTTTTCAAATATATCTTACTAACAAAAATTTATAATTTCTTAAAGTATTTAACTCGTTTTAAAAATATTTAGAATTCTTAATACATATTTCGAAATTTGATATTATGGATTTTCAAATTGTTTCTGTTTTTAATATTGGAAAATAAAAATGCAGGACGGTGAACGTGCCTGTTCATCTTACTTAACCCGATTTTTTAGAGAAATTTAATGAAGAATTTAAATTTACTTGAAATATTCATGGAATTTCAAATTATTTGTACATATTTTAAAGGATGTTTTATGATTTTCAAATATTCCAATGGGCTTTTGCAAATTTCTAGAGGACTGTAGGGAATAGAATTAATTTTATTTTAATAGATTTCTGCAGATTTCAATAATTTCAAGAGGTATGAAGGACATAACAAAATTTAACAGAATTTTAAAGATTGTAAGTTATTTTAACAGATTTCAAGGAATTTGAAGAGATTTCCTTTTAAAAACTTAGAACTCCCAATATTAAAAAATTTGTTGTTATGGATTTTTAAGTAGATTATATTTTTAATTTTAGAAAATAAAAATTCCGGTAGATGCATTTTATTCAAATGGTTTTTGTAAAAGACATTTAATCAGTAATTTTAATTTAATTTATATCCAAGGAATTTCAGATAATTCTACAGAACTTTAGGAAATAAATTAAATTTTATGTCAAGGAATTTCTACGGATTTCAGCAGTTTCAAGGGATATGAAGGAATTCGAAATTCGAGAAATATAATAAATAATTTTAATTTATTTATATCCAAAGAATTTAAAATTATTTCTACTTCAATGAATTTTTACGATTTCAAGGGATTTTAACGAATTTCTAGAGAACTTTAGGGAATAAACTAAATTTTTTTCAAAAGATTTTCAAAGGATTTTAATGATTTTAAGTTATTTTAAAAGATTCCAAAGAATTTAGGGACATTTCGTTTTGAAAAATGTAGAACTCTCAATATTTTAACATTTTTCATGATGGATTTTTAAATAGTTTGTTTTTAATATGAGGCGCTCAAAAGAAAAACGCGATAAGTCCTGTGTTTTAACATAGGACTTAACACGTTTTTCCGTTACATTCAAAGTATTAATTTTTAAGGATGAAATAACAAATCTTGGACAGAAATATTTAATTATACTTATAAGTATCAATATTTAAAACATATATAAATGGTTAAATGAACAAATTTGATGTTTTCTCTGACTGTTTTATCCAATTAATGAAAATAAATTCTTCAATGACAGAATTCATTAAAAAATTATTTACCATGATTTAAAAACTACGATTTCTTATTTAAGAAATTGTTTCTTCTTTTCTAAATGTAAAAATAAATGTCCCTGTTATATTCATAAATTAATAATTTCAAATGTTGAAGTACTTTTCTTACATTCGACTTTATATAGCGACTGAATATTAAATTTACCTTCATTGGAAAAATAACATGTATTTCTAGGTAACACGCGAGTGTGATTGCAAATCAACAACTACTTGTACTTCGAAAATTGCACATGAATGACAAGCTCAATTCACTTTATATTTTGTAAAGCTTCTTATGGAACCGAGCCATAATTCGGCATTGGATTCCTTCAGGGGACGTCCGTAAACTACGTTACCAATTTATGTGTGTGTGGGGGGGGGGGGGCGCAAAAAAAACACGGTTCCTAATAGGGAAGGGGGGGATTATAAGTAACGTTCCTAATTCATCTCGTTTGATTAAAAACTCTAGTATTTCGTTGAAAACTTTATTATTTTGCTGCAAATACAACTATTTTGTTATAAAGTCATCTTCTTTGGTCCAGGGTCACAGTCTTCCCCTTTTTTCTTAGTTTCCCCTTTTTTCTCGAAATTCCCCTTCTTCCCCCTATTCTCAAAAAACTTCTTCTCTTTCCCCTTTTCTCTTTAAACATACGATATTTAAAAATACAATATTTGAATTACGCGGGAAATTCTCTGAAATTAGTAGGTACTTAAATAAATTATTTATGAAACTTTTCTATTGGTTCAAAAATTATGACGAATATTTTTTGGTGGAAAATTAATTTTTTGTAATTGAAAATTGAACTATTGGGATAATAAATAAGAAGCACTAAGAAACGCGGCTCTGGTCCTAAATTTTTATAATTATTAAAAAAGCAAAAAAAAAATTATTCACAAAAATTTTTTTTTCGTAATTATAAAAATTTAGGACCAGAGCCGCGTTTCTTAGTGCTTCTTATTTATTATCCCAAATGTTCAACTCGATGTGGCCATTCGTGTGAAAATAAGTTTACAAATAAAAAAAAATTGTTGGTAAAGTAGGAAGCCGGTCACGTGACCCTCTCGTCACATGACCTTAATTGTAAAGTTAAATATTTAATTTTGTTTACAATTTTTTTTTATAATTAAAAGTTCGTATTTTTTGGTAAAAATTAATTTTCTTGTTTGAAATTTTTTTATTATCTTTGAAAATTCAGTTATTCTAGTTAAAGATTCATCATTTTATTCAAAAGTTCACGTTCTTGGTTTAAAATGCAAATATACCAGTTGAAGATTCATAATTTTAGTTGAAAATTTAGAAACTGTCTATGCGTACCGAGAAAATCCAGCAATACATACCAAAATTTCGGTACAAATAGCCCCTTTTCCAGCTCCCCTTATTTGTACCGAAAAAATCCAGCTATTTGTACCGAAATTTCGGTACACGTAGCCACGGCCTTTTTTTAAAACTAAAAATGTAACTATTCCATCTGAATATTCCGTAATTTTAGTTGAAAATTCATTTCTTTGCTTGAACATAATTTTTTTTTACTAAAAATTTTACTATTCCATCTTTAGTTGACAATTCATCTTTGTGGTTGAAAATTAATTATTCTAATTAAAGATTCATCGTTTTAGTTGTAAATTCATCTTTTTGGTTTAAAATTCAACAATTCTAGTTGAAAATTCATTACTTTTTTTCATTATGTAACTGTTTGTTTGAAAATTAGTTGTTTTTTTTTGTTGAAAATTAGTTTTTTGTTGTTGTTGAAAATTAGTTTTTTTTTTAAACTCAAAATGTAACTATATATTCCATTTGAATAATCTATCATTTTAGTTGAAAATTCACCTCTTTGCTTGAACATTAATTTTTTTGACTGTCAATTTTACTATTCAATTTTTCGTTGAAGATTTCTCTTTTTTAGTTGAAAATTCGTCTTTTTTTAGTAGAGAATTAATCTCCTTTGTTGAAAATTTATCCTTGTAAGTGAAAATTCAATTATTTTAGTTAAAGATTCATCACTTTAGTTGAAAATTCATCTTTTTGGTTTAAAATTTAACTATTCCAGTTGAAAATTGATTATTTTAGTTGAAAATTCATCAGTTTGTTTCATAATTTAACTGTTTGTTTAAAAATTAGTTCTTTTTTTGTTGAAAATTAGTTGTTTTTTTTTTAACTAAAAATGTAACTATATATTCCATTTGAGTATTCCATCATTTTAGTTGAAAATTCATCTCTTTGCTTGAACATTAATTTGTTTGACTGTCAATTTGACTGTTGAAGTTTTTGGTTGAAGATTTCTATTTTTTAGTTGAAAATTCGTCTGTTTGGTAGAGAATTAATCTTCTGGGTTGAAAATTTATCCTTGTAGTTGAAAATTCAATTATTCTAGTTAAAGATTCATCACTTTGGATGAAAATTTATCTTTTTGGTTTATAATTCAACTGTTCTAGTTGAAAATTCATTATTTTAGTTGAAAATTCATCATTTTGTTTCATAATGTAACTGTTTGTTTAAAAATTAGTTCTTTTTTTGTTGAAAATTAGTTGTTTTTTTTCAACTAAAAATGTAACTATATATTCCATTTGAATATTCCATCATTTAAGTTGAAAATTCATCTCTCTGCTTGAACATTAATTTTGTTGACTGTCAATTTGACTGTTCAATTTTTTGGTTGAAGATTTCTATTTTTTACTTGAAAATTCGTCTGTTTGGTAGAGAATTAATTTTCTTGGTTGAAACTTTATCCTTGTAGTTGAAAATTCAACTCGTATTCTAGTTAAAGATTCATCACTTCAGTTGACAATTTATCTTTTTGGTTTAAAATGAAACTATTCTAGTTGAAAATTAATTATTTTAGTTGAAAATTCAACACTTTGTTTCATAATGAAACTATTTTTTTGAAAATTAGTTTTTTAAAACTAAAAACGTAACTATTCCATTGGGGTATTCCATCATTTTGGTTGAAAATCATCTCTTTGCTTGAAAACTAATTTTTTAAACTAAAAATTGACCTATTTAATTTTTGGTTAAAAAATTCTCTTTTTTAATTCAAAATTCGTCTTTTTTTACTACAAATTAAGTTGACGATTCATCACTTTAGTTGAAAATTCATCGCTTTGGTTGAAACTTTTTTTTTTTTTAAATAATTTTTTTAACTGAAAACGTAACCATTCCATAATTGGTTGAAAACTTCTCTTTTTTAGTTGAAAATTCAACTACTTGGTAGAAAATTGATCGTTTTATTTGAAAATTCAACAAATTGTTTGAGAATTTATGAATTTTGTTGAAAAATTGTTCTTTTTTTGTATAAAATTATCTTCTAGGTTGAAAATTCAACCGTTTGGTTAAAAATTAATTTATCTGGTAGAAAATGCAATATATTTACTTGAAAAGTCAGGAATTTGAAGCGGTTTAAATTTAATTTAATATAGTACCTACATTAATTTTACCTAAATGTACACTGAACTGTATACATATTCCGAGTCGATTGTTTTAAAAATGGTCTAAAATAACAGAAGAGGTAAACAAGGATATTTTTTATAATTGATGAAAATAAAATATTATAAATATTCTTTGAAATCTAATAATTTTTTATTAACAATAACAATTTCAGAATAAAAATACTAAAATAATCCGAAATTATTAAAACATTCTAAATCTTGTTCAAATTATAATTATTCTTGTTTAAAATTTCCGGTATAAAACGCCAACAAAATAAAAAATTGTGATTTTAATGACAATTTATTATTGTTTATAACTACCTTTTTTTATAGTAATGCTACAAAGTTCAGTGTTTTTTCTGAAATTTTCAGTTTTCCTTTCACTTTTTAGTTAAGAATAAAGAATAAATATTAATATTAATTTAAATAAAAAGGCTTTCAGTAGCTACTTAAAAGAAAATTCACATTTAATATTACGATCTATATAGAAAATTTCAATAAATTGTTGAAACAATTTTTTTGTTAACTTGCATTAATTATTACTTTAATCTAATTGAAAAGTGGTAAAAACTGAAAATTTTAGAAAAAACTGAAACTTTCTAGCATTATTCTAAGAGAATATTATTATAAATGATAATAAATGGTTTAAACAATTATTTCGATTAAATTTAAGTATGGTCTTGCCCTTATTGAACAGTTGAAAATAAGTTGAAAAATTTAGACAAAAAACCGCGACTTTTTATCTATATTGTAAGAAAGAATCAGTAGAAAGTAGTATTTTATGTATTTAAAAAAACTGTGAAAAATTGTAATTAGCGCTAAAAGCTCGCAAAACGCAATTTTCATTTATGGGTTTTTTTTGGGACCCTATAAAACATACTTATGTGGGTAATATACAAAAATTAATTATTCATTTGTATTTTATAGCTAATTGTGAAGAGAAGTGTTGAGTTTCAACTCGATTGACCTAATATTGACGATTCTGAATAAAATGTACAAAAGCGTATTTTTCTCTTATGGGAAATACGTGTTAAACTCCATGGGGCTTACGAAAGCTTTATATATAATTTTAAGAAACGTATTTATTATTGTATTATTATTATTATCTTGTAAGGCTGGTCCATTTGAGTCCCGTAGCACTGCGGTTAAAACTTATTGTACTATTTCTTTTTATTTTAAATCCCTGGTGAAACAGAGATCTATACACGGATGACCCTCGCTGCTAAAGTATCATTCAGTTCCTTTAGCATGAGTACATAACCGTCAGACGACTCCGCTTCACTGGGCTACATCCGACTTTATTACAAGTACTCGCATTTGCCTGGACATTTGGCCAGGGGAGAGGAAAACTATAGAAAATCACTAGTATATATTTTTTTCCATTTATTTTAAAAGAAGTTTTTCTTTTCAGCATTTTTCCAGGTGTGGAGATGTTAAATCAGCTACAGTTATAAGAGACATCGTAACCGGGATTTCGCAATGTTACGGTTTTGTGGAAATGGAAACCGAGGACGAAGCGAGCAAAGTTGTACGACGTTTACACGGTTCTTCTTTAAAGGGCCATACAATTTTTGTTGACTTTGAGTTTGGTCGATCGATGCAAGGCTGGAAGCCTAGAAGGCTAGGTCAGTTCTATTCATAATGAAAAAAAAAGTATGACGAGAAAGAGAGCTATAAATAGAAAACTCAGTTGATTCATTGTTCCCACTTTAGAAGCCAAAAAAAACTCCCTGAAAAGCTCTGCAATTGAAAATTCTTTCAGAGCTATAAATCGTACATAAAATCTGAGGATTTCTATCATTTTCTACCTAAATTGAACTATTATTACGGATTGGTATAATTTTTTTTAATTCTAGGTGGAGGTTTTGGTGGGAAGAAGGAATCTGGTCAGTTGAGATTTGGAGGCAAGGACCGACCCTTCAAAAGACCGATCATCACCGAACTGAGAAAGTACAATTGATAAAAAAGTAAAAAATTAGAATGTAAATATCTTGCGGACTGAATATATATTTATGTAACAGACATGAGGCTTCTAAATAAATTTTTTTTTGTATCTACAGACTGAAACACTTGCTTTTTTTCATTTCTTCTTCTTTTTTTTTTAAATTGAAACGATCTATTATTTCCACACTGAGCCAATTTTGCACTAATTTTGTTTTATTGAAGAGCACAATTTTATTGCAGGAGATTAGGAACGGAGATGAAATTTTCGATCAGTTTTCTGCTGACGGTTAGGGGAGCCGTGATTTTATACCAGAGCGTCGCGACGCCCTCTCCCGACGTCGCTCCCACCATATATGGAGGCGCAGCCAGTCGCGATATTGCGCGCGCTGACTTGAGACAATCCTCCAGATTGTCCGAGCTGCAGGCTTAAAAGTACTCTTGGAAATTGATTTTTTTTTTAATTTCAATTTTTCTACATTCAATCTTTGAAAATTTTTTAATTCAATAAACATGTACTTTGAAATAGAAGAGAAATGGAAGAAGTTGTAAGCACGGGGAATAGTTAATTTTTGCAATAGTAAATTCCAAGAGCTTTTCTTTTTAAATTTGCAAATTAAATTTTAGGCTTTTCTGGAAAATTACTATAGGCTTATTTCAGAAATTTGTTTGCTACCCTCCAGAAAGGTCGTCCTCCGGAAGGCTGCAGTGTTCTAGTTTCTTCATCACGTCTCTTGTTTCAGCATGTGTGTCATTCACAGTGGCGTAACTTTAACAATACTCTATAACCACCAAGATCTGATCACTAATTATTATTAATGTTTGTAATGTTTATAATTTACTGATAAATTTCTTCAATTACGAATTTAATTACAAACGTCCTTAATTTAATGAAAGAAATTGTAATATTAGGCTATTTGGATGCTTCTAATTTCAATCCCTTTTAATTTAAATAAATATTAATCTGCGGGTATTTGTATGACCATATTTGTGGACAATAAAAGCACAACAAAATATAACTATATGAGAGTCTTTTAAATATAAAAAAATCATGAACTTTTATCTATAAAGTTATCCATCTCTACCGAAGTCAGTCTGCTGATTTTTCAAATTGCTTCAATAAAATTCTAAAACTCTAACAGATTTATGTGTACTAAAAAATGTTTTTTAATTTCTGGAAGTTTTGTTTAATTTCAGTAATCCATTTATTATTTTCATTATTTTTAACATGACATACAATTTAGTTAGGATTTAATCTTGGGGGCGATTATGTTACTTTTTCACTTTCATTTCCACTTTTCCGACATTCAAGTTTTTTTACATTGTGGTGACAATTAAAATTAAAAAAAAAAAAATGAAAACTGACATGAATTTCGAAAAAGTGTAAACAAAAATGAAAAAAATCAAAAGAACTGCCAGCCGAATCGAAATTCTGAGAAGTGTTTTACAAAAATTTTAAAACTTCATTGATTTTTCAAGCTTATTATTAATTGAGTCATAAATAATCTTGAAAAATGAATTAATTTGTTTTTGAATTACACAAAAATCAAACTGTACTGTTTTACTGTTTGAGTTTCACACCTGCTGTGTTATATTTCGTTAAAATAAAAAAGCCAAGATATTTTCTTTAAAATATATTTTTTCAATTGTCAAGAAGATAAGAAGTACACTATCATCGAGGTAATTGAGGGAAATTATATTTTTCGTAAGTTGTATATAAATACTATAAGAATTCGCAATAGCAAAAATGGTACATTTTTAAATATCAATAGCTTGAAAACTGAAATCTTTTAAATTTCTTCAAAATTAAAGTTATTTCAATTGACTAGGAAAAAAACACGCGTGATACGCGCACGATCCTTTTTTTTATCACACACAATTTTTAAATTAAAACATAAAATTAATATTAATACCAAATTTTTGTATTTCATATTATATCTAAATAGCTATTATCTAAAATAATAGAAATGCAAGGGCAATATTTTTCATAATTGATGCAAATTTTTAATGAATTTGAATTATTAAATTTTTTAAAAATTAAAAATAGCAATTTTAGACGAAAAATACTAACATAAGAAAATGATCTTTTAAACCTAATGTTTTCTGTTTCAAATGTTTCAAATGGCCGATTTCCGATGAAGATTGTTAACATAACCTAAAATTGTTAAAAATTTGTGAATCATCATTTAAAAAAATTAAAAATGCCAATTTCCGACGAAAAAGCACAAAAATAATCGGAAATTGTTAAAAGATTATAAATCTTATTCAAATTATAATGCTTTTTGTTTCAAAATACCAATTTTCGATTTAATGCGCCAATGCCACTTAAAACTGTTCAAAAATGATTAATCTTCTTTGAAATAAAAATTTCAATTTCCGACGAAAAACACTAACACAATTCGAAATTACTGAAGCTTGTAAATTTGTTTGTTTAAAACAAAAATCATTGGAGATAAATTTAAAGGTTTTTTGTTCAGAAATACCAATTTTAGGTGAAACACAACACCGTAACCAAAAATTGTCAGAATTTTTTGAAAATTAATATTTTTTAAATTAAAAGTACTAATAATTTTCGACTAAAAACAATAACAGATGATTTTTGTTTTAAAATACCAATTTTTGGTGTAAAATTCTAACACAATATACAATTTTTATAAATTGTCAATCTGCTTGAAAAACAATTTTTTTAGAATTAAAAATATCAACTGTCGACGAAAAACACTGACATAATAAAAATGGTTAGGAGATTCTAAACACTGTTCAAATTATAATGATTTTTTAAATACCAATTTTTTATGTAAAACTCTAACGTAACCCAAAATTAAAAAAAAAGTATGAAATTGTTAAATCTAATATTTTGTGATTCAAAATACCCACTTCTGGTGTAAAAGGCTAACATAACCTAAAATTGTTCAAAAATCGGGAATTAATTGTATATTAAAATTATTTTTAAAAAAACTATTTGCCAGAGAAAATCATAAAACATGAATAATATTAAAAATAATTTTTTAAATATTTCAAACTTTTAATTTAACCGCGCAAGAGTATTATAAAGAAAATTTTTTCATTAATTCATGTGATGTTTTTCTTAATAAAAGGGATTATTTGTAGATTTCATTTTTTAAATTGCAAATTGAAGATAAAAACAACTTCAAGTTATGAAAAGTCAATCAGGTTTGCAACAACAATGATTGCGAGCTTTTCGAGATATATCGTTACACCACTTTTTGACGTAGGATTTTAGATAATTTTTTTTTTCAATTAATTTTCACGGAATTTATTTTAATTAACAAAAACAAGTATCAACTTGACTATGTTCGGCAGTGTACATAAAAAGTTTTGAATAAACTTTATTAGTTTGTTTGCTGTTACGCATTTTACATTCTTCATAAAAGAAATATTAGGTACATTTTGTACAAAGCTAGAACACTAAAGGAATATTATTTTATTAAATTACAGCTATAAAAGTCTATTAACTTTAACAGCAATGCGATTTTCAATTTTTGTCTTCATCTGATCCTTTAAATTTAATTTCACAATTTTACTTACAAGTACGCAATTTTATTAAAAACAAACAAATTAAATTTCACACCAAAGGCGGGGGTTCAATGAGATCTATTTTTGGGCGCAAAATCAAAATTTTTTGTAGAAATAAAAACTCAAAAAGGTTTGAACTAGTTTGTTTCCAATTTGTCACCTGAACCATTCAAATTAAACCACTTATTGAAAAGATGAATTATGAAAACCCCTTACAGTTTTTATTTTTAATTTGTTCGAAAAATCGTTTAATTTTAGTGGTTTCTGTGTCAAAAAATTTCCTTCAAGTTAAACGAATTGGGGGCAACCTGGTTCACCTTTATAAGTTTTTATATAAACAAAAAACCATTATTTTACTATTCTGGGTCAAAAAAAAAACATACTATTTTGTCGTCTACCACACCATGTAATTTTGATTCATAAATGGACAAATACAGAAAAATGTCGATTTTTCAGTGTATTTATTCCATTAAAAAACTATGTGTTACCATTTTTTAATTAATAATTGCATATCATAATTTATTATATGTAGTTATATTTGTATTGCAAAAAAAGTTGTGTGCCAACGGATAATTGCTAATGAAGACCATTAATTTAATTGACAGAGAATTGCATCAAACCAGCATCGATCCCGGGAATCGTCTCTGTTTCGATGTGCATACGCAAATAAAGGGCATAGATTCATTTCAATAAACCAGGCTTTAGGTTCTGGTAAATATAAGATACTTTTATTATTTAGTCATCAGATTCTATACATTTTTAATAAATTTTTGATTTATTTATTTTTGATTTATTCAATAGTTAATTTTTTAGCACACTTTTGAAGTTTTAACTTCGTATATCCATGTATTTTGATGCGCTGATTACGAACATGGTCATGGAAATACCCGCAAATAAATAAATGCTATCAATATACTTTGAAACCTTTTAAATTTAAGGGCTACCCTCTCTACTTGAACTTCTTTGCTCATAAATGGACAAACACTGAACTAGGATGACTTATCATTGTGTTTATTCCATCAAAAAACTATTTTTTATTATTTTAGAAATAATACTTTCATATAATAATTTGTATACATATATGCGGTTATATTTGTATTGCGCAAAACGTCCAAAAATTAGATTGATCATTAGTATTACTATGTAATTTTCTACAATACTTGATCAGCTTTGACGTATGTCTCATGCTTTATTCTTTTGTATTTGATAATAATTTTTGTTCTACAGGCCAGTGCGCAGACGGAAAACCAGATGCATACAATGTATTTGTTCATGCATATGCAACAAAAAATCTGTATTCCACAAATGACAAGAATAATAATAAAAATTATGATTTTAGGTGGAAAAACACTGTTAAGGAATTATATGCACGAATTACCAGATATAATAACAATCTTATTTAAAATACAAAATGGCATTAGAATATTATTTCCAATCAATAACTCCTATATTCTGAAAAATACTTGATGGAAAGATGTGATTCCTTTGCCTCAGAGAAGCGTAACCTAAATTTTACTAAATATTTGTTGGAAACGAAGAAATGTATTTTTAGCAGGGGTAAATATTACATATTGTTCAGAATAAGCGTGTAACAAAGCTGATCAAATACTAATTGATTCAAAAAACTATAAATGACTTAGGATTCTTTAAGATCTGTATTTCCTATACCAATATTGCCATAGAAGAAGCTGATTGAAACTAATGCACATATCAGCATTATGACAGTCAATTTTCCACTATAATTTTCAATTTTCTCACGTCAAACATATTCTTCCAACTTCGTTCATCTCGAAAGTTTTACGGCTCTTTTATCATATTTGATTCCTGTCATCCACAATTCAATACTTTATTTTTCAACTCGCCAGGAAGCTCAAATCTACAAGTGAACACAAAATTGAACATTAAACAATCCTTCAACCCTCTAAAAACCAATTTTCAAACTTTGATGAGTTCCGGAAACCTGCCGACATTTCTCACACATTAGTATCGACAGGAATTTGGCTTCGAATCCTCTAGTCCCGCGAGATATTTTGGCAAGGAAAGAGCAGCCCCTAATTTGCCAGAATCGCACTTCTTATTGACATGTCAAGACGTCTTTAAACTACTATATCACTTTTAACGATCCAGCTAAGTAACACCCTTTTTAGATAAACCTTCCTAACAAAAAGTACTCCACCAATTTGCAAAATTGATAAGTTGATGATTCAAGATCAGCTGATTGATCCATCAACACATACCAGCTCAAATCTTCAACCACACTGATTAAAATGGTAGCAGGATCAAGGTCCAAAGAAAAGCAAATCCTAAAACTCAAGACCCCTCCACCTACTCTGAAGCTTTCTGAGCAACCAGGAATCTTGATACCGCCTACTCGATCTCTGGAGAAGCGAACTAATTAGGCCGGAGCTGGGTTTCTGAATCGGACCGCGGGTGGATCTGGAGTAAAATTTCGGTCGTTCATAATAAGCGAATAAGTGGCGGGGGCTGGGAAGATGTGATTCCTGAGCGAAGAAACTCCGCTGACAAAAATAGTAGCGTCAGGATCGCATCACGCCTGCGCCCTGGCTATTAGAATAGAGTCTCGAGTCCACAATCCTATTAATAAATCCCCGAAAGGAAAGATGAGGTGGTTGCGGAGTAGGTGGAGGATGATATCGAAGTCTTGGTTCTGCCCAGGGCGAAAAGGCCGATCTTCAGAGCCGCTGTAGCAGTCGCGCGGACTCCACATTCCACCAGAGAAACCCTCGCGGTAGTGTCAAAGCAGCCTCTCGCTCGGCTAAGGCCCGAGAAATCCCATTCAAATTCATTAGATTCTTTCACCCTAGACCCAAAGTGTAAGTGCCTCCGATATCTGCGATAATCCGTGCGCGATTGCAACCGATTCGTTCACCAGATCAGTGGATTTTATCAAACTTAGTGGAATTTACAAATAGGATTGTGGAAGTGAGGAGTGAAGATGTGCTTTGCACCCATTGTGTGCTTTTGATCATTCCTTGACGAATTAAGTGGAGATGCTTGTTGTCTGATAACTGACTTGTCAAGGGGTAAAAGTGCGGTTCAGATAACTTTATCTGAAGATGGTTGGGGTTCCTAGATTGTAAGGAATTTTTCTTTCATGAAAGGAAAGTGATCCCTAGTAGCAGAGTCATTTGGTGATAGATAGAATTGATATGCCTAGCTGATTTCAGTTTTGAGAAAAATATGGCTACTAGGGATTATACATAGATTAGACCCTTAGGACTCACAGGCTATTCCAATGGAAAGGTAAGTAATTTGCTCTTCAGAACTATCATCTACAGGGCTCATAAAACTGATGGTGATGCCTCATCTAATAACCCTTCATCATCTGATTCTACAATATCTGATGAATCCTCAACAACTGCCATTGGTAGAGAAAAAGCCATCACCTTGAGATAATCTAACCATCTATCCGTATACATTCTGATATATCAACTGATGGTTCTCTATAAATGGGTCATCTGCAGATTCGGTACTTCCTGAGGTTAGCTCTGAGATTCAACTACACGGCCCATACTCCTTTTTTTCAAGGAAACATTCTTTTTTATAGGATAATCAGCACAGATATTATAAACTTCTTCCTATTCAGTTTCTTCTTCAGTAAAAAGAATGTGGAACAATATGTTCATTTTGTCCTATAATAAATGTGTGTGTTTACTTTAGAGAAGGGAACGTGAACCATGTGTTTTTTCCCTCTTTAAAGAGACATAGAAGAACAATTGAAAGCTACTGTTTTAAGAGATGCCTTCATCTCAACTGATAGTTGCTTAACCATGTAGACTTTTCCCTTTCGGTTAATTCGATGCCCAATGTGTTGGGAAAGGAACACTAAGAATAATATGTATCAAGTAGGTTACAGAACATCCTTCAAACAATCTAAGGATATCTTTAGGACCATCATATGGAATCAAGACTGTTCTCCTCCGGCTGATTTAAAGTTGTCCAAAATCTCCTAACTAACCCAGTATTAATAATTCTCTACATGCTGATGAGTTCTCTCCAAACTAATACTTTACTGTCAACTGCTGATCCTCCTACTGATTATATTTCATCAGATCTTCATTCCTCCTTAGATAATTTCTCATTCGATGAATCATCATCGTTATTCTTGATACACATTAAAAGAACCACCTACTTGTTTTCCAGAATCAGAAATCTACAAAGAAAAACACATAAAATTTAGGTCAAATTATTCCAGAACCAGAAACCTTTTCTGAAACCCATAAAGCTACTACTCCACTACTCTTAATTACTAATCTCATTTCAAAGTCTTTTAAACTTGAGAGCCATCTAAAAATTGTTTTTCCAATAATCAAATAAGATCCCAACAAGGATGTGGCCAAGGATGTTTTCATCATTTCAGGGAAAATCTAATAGACCCATCAAAAGCTTCAGATGCTCCTTTACAGTGCTCGTTAAAGCCTTTTAGTGTGGGAAGAGAGTTCTAAATCGGATTACTTTCGGATTCCTGAGGGACCTCAGTTTCCTATACTCCAGGTTCATTTCGCATTCCTTTTCTCGATTTTCTTTTAACGAGGACTCAGGGACGGCACGACGGAACGAGTCGAGACGAGCTACGATAGAATCGGCCGGGTCTAAAATTAGTGATATGGAAGCGTGAAGAGTGAGAAGGGGTCGGCTCCTTATAGAGCTTGCAACGTCGACTCTTCAGCCAGGGTTAGCAAACTGTTTCTCCGCTCGGATATCAGATTACGTTTCGGTGCATTTCGTTTCATTTCTTTTTCTCCTGGACCTCAGGTTTGTTCATAGATTTTTCCAATTTTTAGAAAATTCTCTCGAATGGAGTTCTTACTGATCCTGGTCTCCTAGGGTTTCCTGAATCAAGAAGAGGCGGTAGAGTCTGGAAGAGAATTAGGGTTGATGATCTAGCCTTGGAACTAAAACTGACAAACCCCATTCTCCTTGATTCAGATTTTGGTGAACGAATCGGTACCAATTAGATTTTGGTCGTAGCAATTCTACAGATTTGTGCAATTGTCTTTTATTGTGTTGCAGCACCTAAATACCTTTAAACATGTCTGACGATGAGGAACAATACTCGTGAGTATAATTTTATAAGATAATTTTATTTTATTTCGTTAGGAATTTCCAGTTTAAAGTAAGTAGGAATCCATCTTGAAGAACAATGTGGTAACATCTGGGAAAGGAATTTCGTTTGAGGTTCCATTTTGGAACTGCTATTAATAGTATTATTTTGTTTTGGACCCTTTAGTTTTTGATCAAATACTGTTATTGATTTCTGTCTAAGAATCTGAAAATTCAGTAACAAGATGATTCCTACTTTTGGCAAGCTTAGACTTATTACCATAATGGCAATTTATTTTGTAAGAGCAAGAAATGGAATTTTGCCAAATGTAACGATGATGCTACGATGTTATTGGAATATATATTCCTTAGATGAACTAGAAGTTTCTAACAGAAATTTGTTTTTATAAATAATTGTAATCAGTCTTTAAATAGTATTCATAGAAAAAATAAAGAATTAGACCCCTATTAAAAAATCTAGAATCAGAATTTCAGGTCTACGATCTTTGCGAAGCTGCAAGTATTTTTTCTGCTCTTCTTTTCGTAAGGATTCAAATGACTAATGAAGAAAGTTCGATTTTTGTAGACGACCCAATAAAGGTATTCAAAGTAAATTAGAAAAATATTCTTTCCGAATTTTTATGTATCGAGTGTACTAAAAGTGAACTTTGTCTGTCCTTACCTGAATATGAAGAATGGTTTTGACCCAAATTGTTTTCATGAAAAAATGTATTTAACGTTATTACACCCATAATTAGATTGTTATATGTATTGATTGTTTATCCTTATTTTAGATTTGTTGAATTTTGACCTTTCCTATATTTTTCATGTTTCATGTCCCCTGAATGAAATTTTGTTAAAAATGGAAAGTATCCGATTTCTGTTATTATTGGAAAATATTATTCCCTGTGTCTCAAGTTTAATTTTAGATTATGTAATTATAAAAGAGGCATGTTTAATTAAATGACTAACACTTGTTTTGTTCCCTTCTGTTTACAGCAGCGAGGAGGAGGTCGAGGAAGTGTAAGTGTCTCCTAAATTTAAATGTGATTTACCCCAGTATTTTAACTATAAAAAAATTTATTTTAATAATTGTTGAAATAAAAAAGCGTTGGACTTTTGAAAAAAATTTGTGGATTTTAGGGGAAAATAAAATTAGCTCAATTTTTCACATCGTTGAAATTACACAACATACAAATTTGATGACTTTCATATGAAGTATACATTTTTTATTTTGTAGATGCTATAAAATCTTTCAAGTTCACACAATGTATGAATTTGCGTTACTTGTGAGAAATTGAAAAATCTGCATTTCCACAGTTTTAATACTTTGTATAAAACTGAGGAAATTCAAATGTTGAGAAAACAGCAATCGCGTTTTTTTAAATTTCTTTTCATTTTTCATTATTCAATTTTCAGTTGACGTTGGTTAAATTGAAATTGAATACAAAATAATAAAATTGAACAATGAAACTTGAAAAAAGAGAATCGATTATTTAAATGTGAAGATTTGAAATTGATAATTAAAAAGTGGTAATTAAAAGTTCAAAAATGAAAATTGAGAAATAGAAAGTAAATAATAAAAGTAAAAAGTGATTGCTTACAATTGAAAGTTGAAAAATAGAAAGTACATATTGAAAATTGAAAACTGAAAAGTATACAATGAAATTTGGAAATGAAAATTGAAACGCAGGAAATAAGAAGTACATGAGTCAATTTTCGGTTTTCAATGTTCTGTGTTCACTTTCAATTTTTTGTTGTTGAAAATTTGGCTTTACAATGAATGTCGTTGACAATTGAAATGTAAAAATCAAAATGACTATCTGAAAAATAAACATTGTAATCTAAACATTTTGAACTCAAACTAAACAATGATAATTGAAAGAAAAAAGTGTGAAAAGTGAAGTTTCCGTTTTCAATTCTCATTCTTCACACTGCAATTTTTCATTTTGAAGTTATTAATTATTATTCTTGTCGCTTGAATTATAAATGTTCTTTAATCAAACTTCACTAAAAAATAAAAAAATAAAATTTATCGCACGATTATATAAACAATAAGAAAAAAAGAAAAAATATGAAAATTGACAATAATATTCCTCATTGAAAAATTTCTAGTTAAACGTGGGGTAAAAATAACAAATTTTCTACACCTTCTAACACTTTTGTTACATTTTTGATTGCAGGAAGTAAGTTCCAGACACATCCACTGAATTAAAGGCATCAGGCCACCCACGTCGAGGATTGTTTCTTTTTATATTTTGCTAAACAGTAGAGTAGCGTGTTTACCTCGACCGGGCGCCAGAAGTAGAAAATTTAGTTATTTTTCCATCCTCTGTTAAAATTCTAAATTTAAAAAATTCAATAATTAGAGAAACCTATTCTCATTTTTCAAATGAATAACATAAATATCAATTTTCCAGACTCATTGATTAAAACCTAGATTTTTTCAATTTATTTCTATTTTCGAGCTTGATTTTTTTTAACTTCAACCTTCTCTGCGACTTTAACCGTGGATGGAAAAATCAATCCTTTGCGAAGTGTATTGAACTGCGTGCGTTGCAACCCCTTCGCGATAGCATCGGTAGCGCTGAATAATTTTTGGTACCTCCCTTCTCTCAGAATGTTTTCCACAACCAGAAAAAAATCCAATTTTCTCTTAGACTTCCATTCAATAAATAAAATTGTATTTGAAATAGTTAGGACCTCAAAGTAATTCATATTTATATAATTTGGAGAATTTTTGGCAGAGGAAATCACTCTCTTCTTTTTCATCTCGATTTTCGCAATCGGTCCAGTTTACCCTGCCCCTCGTGTATGAATTTTCGATTTTTTGGAATGACAAATTCAGAAAATGACAAAATTACGTAATTCCGATCAGCACACGGCCCGACGTGTTATAACAGTAACTATCTCACGAAATGCCGGCCGGTTTAAAAATAGAGCGTGTTTTCTTCACAAAAATAGAGCGGCCGGATAGCGCTGTGCTTTACCTACTCAGAAACAAATTTAGTAACGCAATGCGAGGACAGCAAGAAAAAATATCACCGATACAAGTCATTGTGACGAACGCTCACGGGCTTTGTATTTTCGTCCTGAGACAAAAAGACAAATGACAAATATTTGAAATGCTCCCAACTATTAGAAATCTGCATATTCCTCTATTTTTGTCGTCAAATTAAAAACATTGTTTTTACGCTCGACAATGTAGAACATTCAGAATTCATTGAACATTTTCGATATTAGTCACTGGATTTCAGGCCTGAAATAACTTTTTTTTCCAAGGGAAAGAGGTTTCGTAAACACAAAAGCTTTTGACATATATTTAACAGCACTCGAATTTCATTCGAATTTTGAGGTTTAGTAGCATGATCAATTCATTTAAGGGGGAAATCTATTTTTATACAAAATACAAATTTTGAATGACTATTTATTTCTTAAAAGTTTTGGAACACTCAAATTCGGGCTGAAATTAGATTCTGAGATCCGAGAACAAGGAAATAACTATTATTTGTAGACAATTTTTAAAATCTTATGAAATGTTTAAGAAAATTTTAAAATATTCTTTTAAAATTAATTTTTCAAAATAAAAAAAAAATAAATGTTCCTAGGAATCCGAGGAAAAAATTTTCACTCTCTTGAAACCTTTCAAAATTCTCAACAAGTTTTTTTTCAAATCTTAAAAAATTTACATTTAAAAAAATGTGGAATCTTCACAAGTTTTGGATAATTTTTTAATCTTTTCAAAATTTCTAAATATCTCTCAAACTTACTCGATTCTTTTTATAATTTTGTAAACTTACAAAATTGAAAATTTTATCTTTAAAATCTTCTAAACTCTTTCAAAATTTTAGGAAATCATTTGAAATGTTTTTCAATTTTCCTTTAAAATTAATTTTTCAAAACAAAAAATCATTTAAAATTTTCTCAGGAATCTTAGAAAATTTGTTTTGATTCTCTTGAAACTTTTCAAAATTGTTGAAAAGCTTCTTTTTCCAAAAGCTTCAAAAAACTAGATTTTGTTTGACATTTTTTAAATTCTTTTCAAGATTCAAATTATTTTCGCATCTTTTCAAAACTTCTAAAGATTTGTTTGTAATGATTCAGTTTTCTTTAAAAAATTTAGAAATTTTGCAATTCTTAGTCTTTTTCAATTTTCTCTTTGAATTGTTTTTTCAAAATAAAAAATCATTTTAATATTTATCAGGAATCTCACGAAATTTTTTGTATTCGCTCGAATACTTTCAACATTCTTGTAACGCTTTTTGTTTCAAAATCTGAAAAAATCTACATTTTGTTAGAAATTTTTTGAAATCTTCTCAAGATTGAAACTAATTTTGAATCTTTTCAAAACCTCTAAATATTTTTTAAAATAATTCAGTTTTTCTTAAAATGTTTCAAATTCTGAAAAATTAAAAAAAATTATCTTAAAATCTTCCAGATATTGCTTGTGTGAAAAAGTTGACAAATTATAGTATTGTAGCAAAATTTGCAAAATTTTATTAACAGAATTGTTACACAATATGAAAAAATTATTTACAATCAACATGTTTTTTTATCAATAATTTTCAGAAATATTTAGAAATAAATTTTATCATAAAATAAAATTACTTTATCGAAAATTTTGATTAAAAAAATTGATGGTGCATAAACAAACTGAAAATAGCCTCTGAAAGTGATATTCACGCAGAGTCAGGCGGTAAAATTATACATAGTGTGACATATTACATATAATTTTCATATGTTTATACATTTTTTGTATAAAACAAATTAAAATTAAACGTAATATTATTTACAATTTACAATTTACAATTTACAATATAATTCAGACGATTCTGAATTATACTCTCGTGTACGAAATAGGGAAGTACCGTGTAAATTAATACATCAGTGGACAATTGAGAAACCGCATGTACCTCGCACATGTCGAAATGGATTCCGTTTTGTGTTATCATTAGGAAATCACAGAATGAACTGATGCGAATTTCACTCCCGGATAACACAGAATAAAAGCCGACCAATTGAATTTAATTATAATTAAGGCTAATTACATCATAGAAACATCTGATAAAATATAAAACAGGAAACTCGGAAATGTCAGGACTGATTCCATTTCAAAGTGGGCACGATTTTGTAAGAGGTCAAAAGCTTTTTGTCCATTTTTATTCCATTAGTAGAAAAAGTCCCAAATATCAGGTCGCTGGAAAAAAAATGTTTCATGATTTTAAAAATTGAAATGATGTTTGTGTTTTTTTTATGTCTTAAGAATAAAAAAATATAATTTTTTGTATGAAAAAAGTTTGAAACTTACGAAAAAGAATTATTTTAACAATAGTTTTTGTAATTGAATTTTTTCATACTGTCGCTTCTTACCAATTTTTTGAAAATTTAATTTTAATGAGCCGTGGCTTATTTTTTCCACAAAACATCCCCTACAGCTCTACTGTTTTCAATTTTTAAAATATATAAGGGAGTGTTGTACACGTTGGGACACTATATGTTGAGACAATGCGGTTTCTCCATCTTTTAATATAAAAATTAAATCGGCTTTCTTGTGAATCATTTTATGTACCAAAATCAGAACACAAAAAAGGTCGCAATTCAAAATTAGATTTCCCATTACTTCCTTTCCGGCTCATTAGAGCCAATTGTATAGTAAAAGAAAAAAGAAGGTCAAAATTATCAAATTTTAGCAATGTGTGATTTTTTGGATAATTACTTTTCCTACTTGCAAAATGTAGTAATCTGAATGAATTGGTTCAAAATCAAGCACAAATATAGTTGTTTGTTTAAAAAATGTTTTCTTTCAAAAACATTGTTGGCACAATTTCCACCATTATTAATTAAAATTCAAATATTTTTCAAAGCTTGGTAAGAAGCAATAGTAAGAAAAAATTCGGTTGCAAAGAATATTGCTAAAATAAATGGGTTTTTTAAGGTTAAACATTTTTTTCATAAAAAATAATGTTGTTTATTTCAGGAGATATTATCAGTAATATTATTTTAATTCTTAAAATCACAGAAAGACTATTTCTTTCAGATATCTGATTTTTGGCACGAGTCAGGAAAATAAGCAATAAAAAAAGTATTTTTTTGTTGAAAAATCAATGTCATTTAATGTTTTAAATATTCAGTTTGAAACACTTTTCAGTTCAAAATAATTAAATTTTGAGTGACTAATTTCGATTACCCTAAATGATAAGTTATTCAGTTTTTATATAGATATATTGTTTTATTTTTAAAGTTTTCAAATTCTAAAATTCTAAAAATAAATTTAATAAATAAAATTCTAAATTCTAAAAATTATTCAATTTTGAATGCTTCAAACTCAAAACTCATCAACTATTAAAGCTTACGATTTGAAACTGAACCATTTTTAACGATTCTAATTTTTAAATTTTACGGCTTCTAATTTCCGATTTTAAATTGTTTAGCATTTCGAGTTAAAATTGATTAATTTATGTCAGTTCTGATTTGAATTTGGAGAATTTAAAATTTACACAAATTAAAGCTTAAATTAAAATTTAAAACTAAAGATGAAGATGAAGATTAAGATTTTAATTCAAAATTATTCGAATTGGAACTCTTTCAGTTAAAAATGGTTTAATTGCAAATTATTTCAATTTTAATTGATTGAGCTTTGAACGCTGAAAGACTAAAAATAAGAATTTTCTTAGAGAATTGCTCAATTTGAAATTACTTCAATTTGAAATTTAAGTTTTTATGCGTTTTAAGAAATTTCAAACTTTTGATAAATTCACTGAGAAACGAACTTTTCAGAACGAAAACGAAGTTGTTTTGTATTCAAATTATATTATTTATTTATGTATTTTTACCAATTATTCGGGCGAAAAAGTTGTATTTTCTTAATTACTTTTGTTTCGTGTATGGATTTGAAAATTAAAAATTTTGAAAATATCAAAAAATTTCACTTTGGGCCAAAAAATTATGTTGAATTTTTTGTAGGTACAGCAAAAACATTTGAAATTATTTCAGCTTGAGTCGAAGGAACATTCCATTCTTTTGCTATCATACACAATTTTTTTTCGTTGTGTATAAGATATAAAAATTGCTCAACAAATGCAAAACTCACATTTTTGAAACAACAGAAAAAAATTGTTTTCACGATAACAATACAATGGCATGTTTCTTACATCACAATCTACAAAACTTTTTTTTGCATATTCAAAAAAGTTCTGATATAAACATAAATTGTCTTTTTTATTTTATAACTTTCAAATCCACAGACAGAACAGAAGATTCTATCCGGTCGAACTAATATTTAGAGCCTGGATCCAAAAACCGGTTATAACTTTCTGGCACCTGAACGTCGCCTAAATTCAAGTGGTCTGGGGTCTCTCCTCTCGTGAGCACCAGAAAGTTATAACCATTTCTTTGATCCGGGCCCTCAATTCCAAAGAAGAATATAACTGAAAAACCGGAAACTTTTTTTCTAAAATTTGAGCAACTGCCCAGAAATACACTTAAGACGATTCTATAAAATCTAAAATGATTCACTCTCACTTTTCGAAGCTCATTCTATTTATAAAAAATAAAATAAAAATACTCCCTGACAGAGATACTGAACATCTGTTCAGGAAATAATATTTCCGCAAGCACAGCGCTTTCGTTCGTCTCTATTTGTTTTTATCGAGCGGGTTTATTTTTTTCCAACGAATCGCAGTGAATCGTTTTATCTCGTATGTTAACACTGTCATTGCCCCCCTCCCCCGGCCCCTATTCAAAACCAACCCACGTTACCGCCCTAGCAATGTTTTCCCCGGACGATAAAAAGCCAATAACTGACTCTGGTTTTTATCTCTTTTTTATCTTATTTCTCTCTCATCACAAACAACACACTCAAACCAAACCAAATCAAAATCATCACCAACCAATCAACCAATCGGCGCACGCGACGCGATCGTTTCGATATGACAAAAAAGGCAGCCGGAGAAGAAGTTCGAGTAAGTGCCCAAAAATATTTGCCTATTGCCTATATCTTTGTTTGTCTCTTGTCCGTATTGTCGGTCAGTTTGTCCGTCCGCTGAAAAAACTCTCTCTGTCGCAGACGTACAAAAAATGCCATTTGAGGTGAAATTATCATTTCCAATTTTGGGACGAAAGACATTGTTTTTTCGGAAAAAGAGAAGAAAAATTGTAGTAAAAATGGTATTTTTGACATTTTCCAAATATAATTTGATTGGTGATTGGAAAAGATAATTTTTTAAATCAAATGGGTCAATCTTTGTATTTGTCACTGTCGCTGCTGCCGAATTGTACAGCTGACATATACGTTTCTTACCAAAACTGTTTGTTGGCCACCGCAGTTAAATTCTGTAGTTGTTTCTGCGTCACATCTTTCACGTCATTTGCTATATTTGCAAAGTTTATATATTTTCGATTGTTGATTATTGGTAATTATGAACTTTGCATTTCTCGATTTTATCAAATTAAAATTGAAGCTTACTCCATTACACAAGTTAAAAAAATATCAATTTTCCGAAGGATCAAGCAAAACGAAATGTATACACTATACATTAACACAAAAACAATCGTAGTTTTTCTTATTTTAGATGATTGTTCTTATTCAATTTACCTGATTAAAAAAAATCTATTTAAAAAAACTTAAAGGCATGTACCAGAGTATTATGAGATCAATCACGTGGTTTATATTCAATGGCTTTATAATTTTATTAATATAAATATGGTTTTGAAATTTTGCTAAATGGTTCAAAATGTATAAGGGCTCGTCTGTCTGGCCTATTTAGGTTTTTATTTTAGTGCAGTATGGTTAATTTTTAATTTGGAATGTAAGTGAGAACAGGGCTTTAGAACCCTATCTAAAATAGAATGAATGAAAGTGCATTATTTAAACCAAATAAAAACTGAGATGTGCCAAACAGACATACCCTTATATATTTTGAACAATTTCCCAACATTTCAGCACAATATTTTAATTTTTTAAATTCTAAAACTGCCGAATACAGTAACATGTAATAATTGGTCACGTGACAGAGTGGCTCGTACCTTTAAAGAGGAAGTGACACACACGCACGCACCTATCCATGCACACACCGAATGCCTTTTCTTTTTGTAAAATCGAGAAATTCTTTTGTGCTATAATTTTTGTATTGTAGTATTTGTATTTTATTTATTCTCTGCCGCTAAAGAGTGCTCTGTTGACAAATATTTTAAACACAAATTGCAAATACAAAGTAATGATCATTTATAAAGTTTTGAATGATAGAATATAACTTTTAAAAGAAAAATACCGTAGCAGAAATAATAAGATAATGCAAGTATTAAAATGTTTGCTAGAATTGGAAGATAAATGATACTTTTTGGCAGATTTTTCTGTATAAATTTTGGTTTTTGTTTCATCATATTTTGTAAAATAAATTTCAGCGATGTAAAAATATTACAAGTAATACAAATTTATTCAAATAATATCTAAAAAATCCTACAAATTTTAGAAAAAGTATCGAAAGAACCAGAAAATACTATATAAATTTATAGCAGAATATATTTTTTGTTAATATATTTCTTAAATTGTACTGGCAATGTAATTAAAGCAAAAAAAGGTGTGAGAAATCGCAAACATTAATAGAATTTATGAGTAAGAGAACAAAAAGTGAAAAATCCACTTTAGTTAAATTATCAATATTTAAGAATATATTGTTGTTAGAAATACATTAATCAAGATTAAGTTTAAAATGGGCTATTATAAGTAGTCGGACTGTTAAACAAATGAAATGGAAGATAAAATTTGTAATTTAATACTGTCCTAAAGTCATTAACAAAATGAAATTCATTTTCTTGTTCATTATTTATGTTCTAATGACATAAATTTACAATTTTGTGTTTATGTACGGAATTAGAAGATAAATTGATAAATTATTACTCTATTTTTAATTTTAAAAATAAACCTTCAGAGTTTTGAAAAATTATATATTATGAGAAATATAACAAAGTATTTATGAATTTTACAAAGTGTTTACATGTTTAACAAGTTCGACCTATTTACGTGATGAATTCGTAATCGGATTATTTTTTTTTTTCAAATTCATTTTATTTTATGGATAGAAGTTGATAATCGGATTGATGGTATTCAAAACATACAGAAACAATCATTATCTCAATTCATCCAAAAACTGGATTTATCACGTTTTGGTCGCTTACTCCTCAATTATAAATATAAAAAGGTCATTTTCAAACGTTCCTTTCAACTAATTATTTGATAAGTTGAATGAAAATTAAAAACAGAATTATTTAATCAAAATTCAGATTATAACGTAAGAAAATTTTGTTCGAAATTTTCTGCTAAAAGTTGTTGAATAGTTTCAACGGCGTTAATTCAGTTGATTAAAAAAAATTATTTCAAATAACATTAAATTATAAAAATTTATAATTCTTTTGAAATATCTGAATTTGAATTGAAACAGGAAAAAAAACGAATTCCGTATTTTCCACTCAAAAAATTGCAATAACAAATGCTCTTTGTATTACAAATATTTGTCGTCTTCTCTAGAAAAAATGCACAATAAAAGCTAATGAAAAAACTAGAAACAGAGTAGAATAAATATTGCAAGAGCTGCAAGCTAGTTTTTATTTACAATCGAAAGTACTTTGCATATTAGCACCAGGCGAGCTTTTCACGTGATTTTCCGTACGATTAATCGCTGTAATTATTATTAATCGAACCACCGACTCTATCCTTTCATACACTCGCTCATCCCTTTTCACTTCTTTTTTGTAAATTTGAAGGTTTTATTTTACAACATTTATCCTCACAATTTCTCTTTTCTTTCGACCTTTATTGCCAATTTGGATTTTTTATTTGTATCGCTGCTGTGTCGATGGTACAAAAGAACCCCCCCCCCCCTTCAACCCACCCAATATTCCAAAAAAATCCCTCGTGAAAAATATTATTTTATTCGAGTCGTTCCTCCGTCTTTCTTACACACACTTATTCAGCGCACGAGCCACACGCATTTCACTATTTTTTTAAAATGTTATATATCAATATTTATGAATATTTTTAACGTAAAAAAAAACACGCACACGCACTGCCGCAAGCATCGATATTTTTTATTGTCACTGACTCTTTCACTATCTTGCACCTAGAAAAAGTTTTTGTTGAAAAAAATGTTGCCTTTCAAAAACCATTTTGTCGATTCCAAAAAACTTTTTCTAAGTGTGAATTTTCTTTCTGCAAACGCTCTTAATGTCTCTCTTATTTTTCTTTTATTTTCTCATCTTTTTGTCAACATTTCTGTCTCTTTGTCGCATCGCTCGAATTCATGAAGCCAGTGCCAAATGAAGAATTTCTGAAAAAAAACTAGTTGGTTTAACAAGAGGAACCAACTTTTTTTTTTCAAAGTCAACAGTCTGCCAATTGTGTCGAGGAGAGAGTATTTAAAAATTTTTATCGCCACCAGTCGAAGATTATAAAACTTAGTCGCTCCTTGGTGTCGGGAGTATGATATATATTTTTGTATTCATGAATATTGATAAGCTATTGGCAGGCTGTGACCTCGATGTAAATTTTCCTTTAATGCAGAGCCGCTGGATGTTAAAAAAATGATAAAGCAAACAAAATATAAAGCAAAGAAAAGCAAGATTGAATGCCAAAAGAAAAATGCTTTGCGCAGTTCATCGAAAATGCGAGCGAACGTCTTATCGAATTTCCACTGTATTAACCGATCTGTACTTTCTCTTTTGTAGGGGTAGAACATCCCAAAAGTAAGTTGACTTTTGAAGTGTTGTTACACGTCAATAACACTTCTTGTTCACCAGCCACTCACCCCCCTGCCAATTCTGATACCCCTCAGATTTAAGGGAGTAGATAAGCCTTTACACTTTTTTTCAATAAAATTTTTTTCACATTATTCACGATGTTTCGACATTCTTTGCAGTACATTACAGTCTTACTTACATTGCAGTACATTTGAAAAGCAAATTTTATCAATAAAAATAAAAAATCAATTATTGGTTTAAGAGGAAAATAGTTGGGTAAATAATGCAATCACTTGTGGTGGATTCCACACCAGAAATCATCGATTTTCTTGAATCTTTGGCTACTTATTCGTTAAGTAGATAAAATATATATTGCCAAAGATTTCACTTCAAAAATTCTTGGTGTTGTAAGCTATTGCACTTTTTCTATTTTGGACACTTTTCGAGTCTCTCAAACACGAATTGGACTACTTTATTAAAGGCTGTATCGCACAGCTCAGTTTCAATCTAACTAACTGAAACTCTCTTTTTTTTATTGTAAAAAACCTTAGAGAATCCAAATTTTGAGGTTTCAATTCATTACACAGAAAAAACTGAGGATACGAAATGTTGCAAGTAATCGGTCAAGCAGGGTAAAGGCGAAACTGAGGTAAACTTTCCGTGGTGAATCTCAGATATCTCCCGAGAACTCCGCCAGAGACAGCACGTTAGATGCCTGTAACCACGGAAAGTTTACCTCATTTTGGCAGTAATCAGCTGACTATTACCCCGCTTCAACGATTACCTGCAATGTTTTGTACCCTCAGTTTTTGCTGTGTTTCAATAGCTCCTTCATGGTTATTTTTCATTTTTTTAAACAAACAAGTAAAAATATGTTAAATAAGTTTTTTAACTCTTTTTATTGTTAGAGGGAATTTTTGAATTTAGAATCTGAGGTTACTCAGTTCCAAAAATTTTCAATTAAAACTTATTCTTGAACGTGTTAATTAATTATTTTTTATTTCTATTGTTAAATGCAAAGTTATCCGCCTATTGGAAATAGTTCAAATTAAATGTAAATGCACATTCCTGAGTATTCAAATGAATATTGATTTATCCAATTTTTTATTGAAAATTCCTTAAGTATTATAAATTCCTCAATTTTGTGTTGTGATTTCCCAAATGTATATTTATAATTCCGAAATTTCCTAAAATTAATCTTCCTTGTTCTATGTTTTTTATTCGAAATCAATTGTCACAAGGTATATCTACATCCTTAATTGATTGTTTAAGTGTATAAATTTGCACCATCCGCCCCTTCCCCAAAATGTCACTTACAAGCAGCAATGGTCCAGAATTTTTTGTTTATTAATAAGCATTAACGAATGAGGATTTTGTACGTGTTGACATATCCGCAAGATTTACGTTCAATTCTCACTCCAAATGATTGTCCCAGTGTTATGTTCACACAAATTTTAATATAAAATTTTTGAACGTTTACTTCCTGTTCAAGATCAATGTTTTGCAATAATCGCAACAATAATCCTGTTCAGCGTGTTCCACTGTGTGTCCCGAAATTCTGCATTTTTTAATGAATACTTATTATTTCACGGAAATGGCTGTTTGTACATTTGCTCTTATGATTTAGGCATCTAACTTTGTAAATATGAATCTGATGATTTGAAAAAAGTTCAATGGGGTATTTTTTGAGACAAAATATCCCTTTTCTGTTCGGCTCTGAATTTGTCGTGAGTGCAAGAGCTGTATGCATATAAAACTGGAGAAAGGATTGTAAAAAATAAGTATATTGCGAACAAATATATTTTAAAAAATTTCAATTTTTTAAGGCAGTATACTTTCTTAGTGCAACCATCTTCTGGTTCCTGGACACCAAAGAGGAACAAAAAACACGACCTTCAGAGTTGTCGTGGATACTATCATTTTCCTAATTACAATCCTCTAATTGTTTCTGCAAGATGAAATTTCATAACGTCTTATTAAAACTTTTTAAAGTAGTTTTTCTTCCTGCAGAAAAATCTTCCTTTTTCTAAAAGTCTAAAACTTAAGCACGCTTCGCAATGCCTCAGCAATATAATTAATTTTTCGCCTTGTATGTTAAAAATCTGTTTTTTGGTAGTGCTTGCCACTGGCTTGTTTCTGTGTCTTCTTGCTTGCTTATGCGAGGGAAGAGCAAAAAAAAAGGGTTGAGGGGTTTGGGGAAATGGATGACCAAAAATGGAGTTTAGTATCTCGGAGAGTAGCATCGACAGGTGAAACTAAACATCTACTTTTGTTTTCGCTCCGGCAATTCACAGGGAGGCCGGCGAGGGAGTCGAATTTATGAAGGTATGTATTTTTCTTTAACCGTACAAGTGAATCCCTAAAAGCATGTTCAGAAATAAAAGAAAAATATTTTTCAAAACATGGAAAAGCTTTCCACGAGTTCAAAATCCAGAAAGTTTCAAAATGAAAGATGCTTTTAGAGAGACTTTTATAACAAAATTTATAGCATGCATTATTATAATAATTATGCATTTACAGAGACAAGAACAGAAGAGAAGCGATCTCGATGAGCAGCTCAAGGAGTACATTTCCGAATGGCGGAAGCAGAGATCCAAGGAGGAGGATGAGCTCAAAACCTTGAAGGTACGATTAAAATTTTCTCTCAAAATCTAAATTTCGCAAATTCCAATTGTTGCATCATGAATAATTTTTTTAGGAGAAACAAGCAAAGCGCAAAGTCACTCGCGCAGAGGAAGAGAAGAAATTGGCTCAAAAGAAGAAGGAAGAGGAAGAACGTCGTCAACGTGAAATTGGTATGTATATTTTTCCGTGAAAATATAAAAAGTGTCTGAAAACGTTTTAATTAACTTTGAATTTTCTTTCTGCAGAGGAGAAGAAACAACGGGATATGGAGGAAAAGAGGAAGTAAGCATATTCCAACTTTTTATAATTTTAGTAAGTTTTTTGTAATCTGGATTTTTGTAATCGTTTTTTATTTTTAATTTAGACGCTTGGAGGAATCCGAAAAGAAACGTCAAGCTATGATGCAGGCAATGAAGGACCAGGCAAGCAAGAAGGGTCCAAACTTCACCATCACCAAAAGTAGTATAGCTGTAAGTTTCTTTGAATGGTCTGGCTCAGAATTTCTCTAGCTCATAGCTCTTCTGGCTCATATGAACCCTTTGGCTAATAAATCCTCTGAATCATGAATTCTCTGGCTCAGAACTCTTTAGACTCATAACTATACGGACCCATATAATTCATCCCGCGCATGTAATTCCTCTGGCTCAAAACTCGCGAGACTCATAACTCCGCTGGATCAGGAATCTTGATGCTCATACCTCTTCTGGGTTATATTAAGCTTTGATATAATATAGCTCATAACTCCACTTAGAGAAAAAGTTGTCTTGAAACAAAAGTAGCGTCCTCTTGTCTGTTTTGTTTTGAACCATTTAAATATATTTTTTACACACAAAAAATTAATTGGCTGCAAAAGAATTCTTTTTGAGATAAATCAAATTCCTTTCAACCTTAAATTCAAGAGGAAATTCCATTTGTGTCAAGAAGCATTCTTCTGACACAAGAGGAAAATATCTCTGAGTGTCTTCTCTATCAGATCTCAGGCTCATGCCTTTTCAGGCTCATCCTCTGGCTAATAATTCATATGATCCCTATTTCTCCTTCGGCTCAGAATTCTTCTGACTCATATATAACTTCTTTGGCTGAACTTTTGAGTCACATAACTCCACTTCTAACATTTTGTCGTTCTTAATTCAGGGAAACCTCTCGTCGGCACAACTGGAACGTAACAAGACGAAAGAGCAGTTGGAAGAAGAAAAGAAAATTTCCCTGAGCATTCGTATTAAGCCTTTGGAAATTGATGGTCTAGGAATTGACAAATTGAGATTTAAGGCTCAGGAACTCTGGGACCAGATTGTCAAGCTCGAGACGGAGAAATACGATCTTGAAGAGCGTCAGAAGCGTCAGGACTACGATGTGAGTATCCTACAAATTCTCGAAATTATTAACACTTAGAGAATATAATTCTTTGAATAAAAACAATAATTCTCTATTTTTAGCTTAAAGAGTTGAAGGAAAGACAGAAGCAGCAACTCAGGCACAAGGCTCTTAAGAAAGGCCTGGACCCCGAAGCCCTCACTGGCAAATACCCAGTTAGTATAATTTCTAAATAATAAGATATAGATCTGGAGTATTATTTCAGTATTTTTATTTGTTATATTGAACAATTATTTATTTGCCATCAGCCTAAAATCCAAGTCGCCTCCAAGTACGAACGTCGTGTCGACACCAGGTCCTATGACGACAAGAAAAAGCTCTTCGAGGGTGTAAGTATGGTTTTTATAAATAGCTGAACACCCAAATAGGTTGGTCCTTATTTCAGAAAACTGTAATTGCATCAAGCCCATATTTTTTTACAGAATTTAGAAAATAAAACTGATTCCATTTGGAATCGAATAAATTGAAGTTCTGATGGATCGGATTCCCTCATAAACGATTTGACACAGATTTAATTGAAGATTTTATCTTCCGAGTAACTTAATCTTATATTATCTTTTGATAATACTTAACCTTTAAGTATAGGCGTAATTTCATTTTTGCACTAGCATGGAACTGAGGCTTCACCGATGGTAAAGAAGTTTTTATTATCCAACTTAACGACTATATGGAGGGACATTTGCATAAGTGAGAAATATTTAAATTTTATCAAGTTTCATTATTAATAATCTTTTGCACCTGTGGGGGGAGGGTCTAACATATCAGAAGCATGTTGCGATCTGGGAGACCGCACGTCCAAACTTAAAGGTTAATAGGAGCTAAAATTAAGCAAAGAATGATAAATAACGAGGACCATCCTATTTCCTAATGCAAAATCTCCACCTAGAAGAAATTTCACCCAGAAAGACCTTAAATATATTCGAGCTATAAAAATGAGAATATAATTAGGAAAGCGAAAAATGATCGCGTTTGTAAATGCACCACAGGGATATGACACGCTTCTCGCAGAGATGAGCGAGAAAATGTGGAAACAGAAAACAGATTCATTCATGAAACGCACCAGAAGTGAGTCGCTAGATATTTGTCGAAGAATCCTCTGCCTGCTTGTCTTGTTGATACCCTCGATTGTATTTATTGTAATTAAAATTCTTTTCACTGGAATAATACAATGTCCACCCAACGGAATTAGTAACCAAATTTGGTAGTCCTTATTGTTGAAACTTCCGTATTTTATTGTTGTTAACTTTCGAGAAATGGTCCATCCTCTTGGTGTCATCCTGATATCGCTAACCTTGTTGATGCTCCCATCAGCATGAGACAAAACGCGAGGTTTATCATTGTCAAATTTTATAATATTTTATCATTGTACACGTGTAACAATTCCCGAAAAAGCCCAAAAAATCGAGACCATAAAACCAGAAAGGGACAAGGCGAAACCTGTGTGAGAATCCCAGCATGCCATTCTTTCCGTTGGTGTTTCAGGGCCTGACCGACCAGATCAAGGAGACCATGGAAAAGGCATGGAACTCACAGAAAGATCAGTTCGTTGCTCGCCAGAAGAGTACGTATATGACCCTTCTCTTCAGAGTATCGCATTTGTGTATTGCTTGGGAACAAATATTTTTTTTTATCCTGAAAATATCCTGGATGTTGTTTCAATTAAAAATATCATTAACTAACTTCGTCAATCACGCCCTACTAGCGCGTGTATTTTTTCTATTTGAGAGGAAAAATAAGTTTTAGCTTAAAATAAAAAGTGTGAATAAATATTTATTTGTTAAAAGTGTTTGACCACTTAAGTTAGAGCTAAAAGTAGATTTTAGGATAGTATTAACAGTCTGCTTTCAGGGTTATATATATATATATATATATATATATATTGATCTGAAATAAAACAGATATTTTAAATATTCTTCCAATTTTCTATATAGATCATATTAAATGTGAATGTTTAATTATTTTGTTATTGAGAGCGCTTTTTTGAAATTGATATTAATATTTATTATTTTTACATTTTCATTTTCTGTCGAAAAAGGTAAAGAAAAGCTGAAAATTTTAGAAAAAACCGGAAATACCTAGCATGACTGTAGAAGAAGATATTTATAAACAATAATTTGTTTAAACAATTATGTTGGTCAAATATAATTAATTATTACGTTGATATAAATAAGAAGTGGTCAAAAAGTTCAAAATTTCAGAAAAAACCACAATTTTCTAGAATTATTTGAAGAGAATATTATTAAAAATAATACTGAATTGTTAAAACAATTATGTTTATCAAGTTGCAATAATTATTATTTCGTTCTGAGTAAAAAGTTGAGAAAAGGAGAAAAATTTTAGAAAAAACATCAACTATCTAGCATGAATATAGAAAAAGATAGTTATAAATAATAATAATTTGTCAAAACAATTAGGTTTGTTAAATTCAATAATTTATCACCTTGATATAAATAAAAAGTGGACAAAAAATTTGATATTTCAGAAAAAAACTGCAATTTTCTAGCATTATTAAAAAATAATATTATTATAAAAAACAATAAATTGTTTAAACAATTATTTTTGTTAACTTGAATTATTTACTACCTCACTTTAATTGGAAAGTTGAAAATAAGTTAGAAAATTAAGGAAAAACCGGGACTTTTTAACAATTATCTGTCGCCTATTTTTCCCATTTTTCATGAAAAACAATAATAAAAATAAATAATAAACAATTTTCAGCAAACCTTTTCTAAAATTTTATGTAAATCTAAATAAAAAACACGTATGACCATAACAGTTTTTCCATCTTGAAAAAACTTCGCATGCTTCTTTGAAAAATAATTTTACAACTTTGTTCTCTAACTGATTAGATATCGTAAAAAAGTGTTTCCGAAAGTCTACGTGGAACAAAACTTTAAACATTCGACATAATGTCCGGTAGAAATAAAAAATTTTATTTTTGAATTCTTTTTTATGTTCTGCTAATAAAATTTGTTGACTTGAAATATATGTGCCTATTTATATGTATGTATATGTATATGTATGTATATGCATACGTATGTTATATATGTACCTATATTAGGTACCGCACCTCATGAAATTGTTCTCTTCATTTTTTTGTTTGAACGAGAACAATGAAGATTAATCTACTTTCTTTGTGGATTTTCGTGGTCTTCTCGAACATCTACTGTTTGGGTAAATATATTATAAATTATATTACAAAATTGTCATAAATTACATTTTATAATAAAAAGTCTAGTGAATCAAGATTGTTGATATTTGGATTAACGATAGAGAGTCGTTTTGAAAAACAATTCTTGCGAAGTTGAAAAAATTCATTATGTGTATCTAAAATTTCTTTGAATGATAAAATATATTTTTTTTATTTAAACAAAGTGCAATTTTTTTTGCATATTTATTAGTTTAAATGTTTACACTTATATACTGAGATTATTGTCAATCCTTGAATTATTTTAGGCTCTGTTGTAAATCAAAATCATTATTTATTTTTACTATATCCGTACATAGATCTTTTCCAAATTTTTAAAATTTATTAAAATTGCAAATTCTACTTTCTTTTAATTCTGAGAGATTTTTTCGTTTTCTTTCAAAATCCGTCGGAAATTGTAAAATAAATGAAAAATTGACAGAATAGCAGCGGTTCTTCCGAAAATATTGAAACTTATTTCTCTCAAATAAAAACCAGTTCTTTTTTCTTGACTTTTTTTCGTTAGTACTCATGGTGAATATGTTTCATAAATTCATCTTGAAGAGAAAATTTAATTCACTTTGGTGAAAAATTGAAGTTAGCATTTTTTTGCAAAAACAAGACAAGATGCGAAAAAAGTCAAACCAGCAAATTTATTCCTCTCGAAAAGTTCTCTAAACTCACAAGGAAAGGGCGCAAGATGTGCGTCGCCAGATTCGACTTTTTTTCGAATTTGTATGAATAAAGCCCGGAAATTTGTTGGAATCCACACAAAAATTAATGCAATTTTTTTTAATGATATTTAGAGATGGCGCATGCCCCATGAAGCTTAAGACGTTAAGACGTATTTCCCATAAGAAAAAAAGATGTTATTGTAAATTTTATTCAGAATCGTCAATATTAGCTGAATCGAGTTGAAATTCAACATTTCTCTTCACAATGAGCCATAAAATATGAATAAAATATTACTATTGAAATATCACACCCATAAGTCTCTTCTATAGGGTTCCAAGAAAAACCACATGAGTGAAAAAATGGGTTTTGCGAGTTTTTGGCGCTAATTATGACTTTTTTGCAGTTTTTCAAATGCGAAATTGGCTTTTTCAACAAATTTTCACTTTTTGTTCAATTTCGAATTAAAGAGGTAATATTTCATCACCGTTAACAAACAAAATTGCCTAAATAATTTATTATTATTGCCACACACAGTATTGTCAACAGCTATCTTCTTCTATATATATACTAGATAATGGAGGTTTTTTCTGAATTTTTTAACTTTTGTCCATTTTTCAATTAGAGCGAAGTGAAACTTAATTCAACTTAACGAAAATAATGATTTGAACAATTTATTATTATTTTTAATATTCTCTTTGCCTAATGGTTGAACGTTTTAGTTTTTTCTGAAATTTTTAATTATTTGTCTATTTTTCACCTGGAATGACCTAATAATTATTTAGGTTGAGCCAAAATAATTGTTAATACAAATTATTATTATTGTTTATAACTATCTTCATCTATACTAATTCCAGATAGTTGCGGCTTTTTCTGAAATGTTCAACTTTGCTTTGCTTTTTTACTCATGAATAAATGATAAATAAACATTAGAGAGAAACATATTTTGAATAATCTCTTTCTTTTTTGAGAATATATTTTGATGGTGGGGGGCTGATATCAAAATATGTTAAATTCCAAATTTTTCTCTCGTGTAAAATAGCTTTTTTGTTTAAACTAACTTTTTCAAACATTGGGAAGAAGCAAAAAAAATGCACTCAAATAAGTAAACTACTATTTAAAAAATTCTTCTTCTTGAGGTTCACTTATTATTTGTTCATAACTTGCATTAATTATTACCTCACTAAGTTAAAAGTGGACAAAAAGTTCAAGAGTTCAGAAAAAAACCGCAATTTTTTAGCACTCATCTGAGAAAAGATAGTCATAGAAAAGTGTAAATTGTTTAAGCAACTATGTTTGTTAACTTACATTATTTATTACTTTACTGAGTTAAAAGTGGATGAAAATTGAATCAATTATTAACAAAATTCATAAAAATAAAGTTATTAAATTCAAAGTTAAAGAAATTATGTTTTTAATTAAGATGATAAATTTTCAAACAAAAAAGACAAATTTTCAATGAAATAGTTCAATTTTCACCTGAAACATATAAATCTTCAACTTAAAATGGAATAGTTGAAATTACAGTTGAACAAATAATTTTCAATAGAAAACAACTAATTTGTAACCAAAGAAATTAATTTTCAATCCAAAATTTAAATTTTAAAGAAAAGAGATGAATAAGTCACCGAAAAGATTAATATTCTACCACAAAAGATGAATTTTCAACCAACTAGTTACATTTTCAACTGAAGAAGATAAATTTCCAACCGAACATGGAATAGTTCAATTTTTAGTGAAAAAAAAATTCATTTTGAACAAAAAAAAAAACAATTTTCAACCAAAGAATTCAATTTTTAACTGCAATGATAAATAGTAAAAAAAAAACTAAATAGTTGAACTTTCTAACCAAAAGATGAATTTTCTACCAAAAAATACAAAAAAATACACAAAGCAAAAATAAATCTTCAACCAAACAAGAAAATGAATTTTCAAACAAAGAAATTCATTTTTGACCAAATAGCTAAATTTTCACCTGAAACATAGCAAAAATTTTTAATTTTTTATTTTTAGCAAAATGCTTAAATTTGGAACAAAAAAAAAGTTTTTAACTAAAATGATAAATTCGCTATAAAAAATGTAAGAGTTGATATTTTAACGTAAAAATATTAATTTTCTACCAAATCAAAGGAATTTTCGACTAAAAAAAAAATATTTTGAAACAAAATAAATGAATTATCAATTAAAGAAGATAACTTTCACAGCAAACATGGAACAGTTATATTTTCAGTTTCAAAAATTAATTTTCAACTTAAAAAAAAACAAATTTTCAACGAAGTAGTTCAATTTTCAATCAGAGAAATTAATTTTTCATTAATATAATAAGTAATTATCTAAAAAAAATTAATTTTTACCAAATAGTTCAATTTTCAACTCAAAAGGTGAATTTTCTACCAAAAAAGACAAGAAAATAGAAAAAACAAAAATAAATTCTTAACCTAACAAGAGAACGAATTTTCAAACAAAGAAATAATTTTTTACCCAAAATAGAACAGTTAAATTTATAGTAACAAAATTGATAAAAATGGAGTCATTAAATTCAAAGTTAAAGAAATTAAGTTTTTAATTAAGATGATAAATTTTCAAACAAAAAGCCAAATTTTCAATGAAATAATTAAATTGTCACGTGAAACATATAAATTTCCAACTTAAAATATAATAGTTGAATTTACAGTTCAAAAATTAATTATTAATAGAAAACAACTAATTTGTAACCAAAGAAATTAATTTTCTATCAAAAATTTAAATTTTGAAGAAAAGAGGTGAATAAGTCACCGAAATAATTAATATTCTACCACAAAAGACGAATTTTCAACCAATTAGTTGAATTTTCAACTGAAGAAGATAAATTTTCAACCAACATGGAATAATTCGATTTTTAGTGAAAAAAATTAATTTTCAACCGAAAGAAAAAAACAATTTTCAACGAAATAATTCAATTTTCAACCAAAGAATTCAATTTTTAACTTCAATGATAAATAGTAAAAAAAAACTAAATAGTTGAACTTTCTAATCAAAAGATGAATTTTCTACCAAAAAATACACAAAGCAAAAACAAATCTTCAACCAAACAAGAAAATAAATTTTCAAACAAAGAAATTCATTTTTAACCAAATAGTTCAATTTTCACCTGAAACATAGCTATAAAAAATGTAAGAGTTGATATTTGAACGCAAAAATATGAATTTTCTACCAAATCAAATGAATTTTCGACTAAAAAAAAATATTTATGAACAAAATAAATAAATTATCAATCGAAAAAGATAACTTTTAAAGCAAACATGGAACAGTTATATTTTCAGTTTCAAAAATTAATTTTCAACTAAAAAAAAAAACAACAAATTTTCATCGAAATACTTCAATTTTCAACCAGGGAAATTAATTTTTTAATAGAAAAATAAGTATTCGTTTTAAAAAATGAATTTTTCACCACATAGTTCAATTTTCAACTGAAAAGGTGAATTTTCTATAAAAAAAAGACAAGAAAAAACAAACAAAAATTTTCAACCAAACAAGAAAACGAATTTTCAAACAAAGAAATTAATTTTTGACCAAAAATAGAACAGTTGAATTTATAGTAACAAAATTCATAAAAATAAAGTTATTAAATTCAAAGTTAAAGAAATTATGTTTTTAATTAAGATGATAAATTTTCAAACCAAAAAGACAAATTTTCAATTAAATAGTTCAATTTTCACCTGAAACATATAAATTTTCAACTTAAAATGGAATAGTTGAATTTACAGTTGAACAAATAATTTTCAATAGCAAACAACTAATTTGTAACCAAAGAAATTAATTTTCAATCAAAAAGTTAAATTTTAAAGAAAAGAGATGAATAAGTCACCGAAAAGATTAAGATTCTACCACAAAAGATGAATTTTCAACCAACTAGTTGCATCTTCAACTGAAGAAGATAAATTTTCAACCGAGCATGGAATAGTTCAATTTTTATTGAAAAAAAAAATTAATTTTGAACAAAAAAAAACAAAACAATTTTCAACCAAAGAATTCAATTTTTAACTGCAATGCTAAATAGTCAACCAAAACAAAAATTTTAACCAAATAGTTGACCTTTACCAAAAGATGAATTGTCTACCAAAAAATACAAGAAAATAGACAAAACAAAAATGAATCTTCAACCAAACAATAAAATGAATTTTCAAACGAATGAATTCATTTTTAACTAAATATTTAAATTTTCACCTGAAACATAGCAACATTTTTAAATTTTTTTTAGCAAAATAGTTAAATTTTGAAAAAAAAAGTTTTTAACTGAAATGATAAATTGGCTATAAAAAATGTAAGAGTTGATATTTTAACGAAAAAAGATTTGAATTTCAAACAAAAAACTTTCCCTGACTTTCCCTGACTTTCTGGAATACCCTGACCTGCAGCAACCCTGAATATCCTCTTTCCCTTTTCTCAAAAATGATTTCATCGAAGACATGAATGATATTAAAATTTAAAAAAATATTAATAGAATTTGTTCGGAATGTGTAAATTTAAATTGTTAAATAAACAAGTGATATGGGACGTTGAGCTCTAGGGTGAGCTTTCTAATCTTCATTCTTCGTATCGATAAATCTTGAATAGTCACCCTTATTTTCAAGGTCGACGACAGCTGTGGAGTTCACAAAAATAAAATTTTATATTTGCCTTCTATTTTCCAACTACCAATTTCTCTCTTTCAAGTTTAACTTAAGATTTTCTCACTTTCGATCTTTTTGGTTCATCCCACTTAAGTAGCTGTCACTCATTCTAATAGGCTCATTTCCACTCAACGTTGCGTATGTTATATACTTTTTGTTATCAGCTTTCTAAAAAAAACTCCTTTCCTCTATGAATATCTATCCATAATTTAATCTAATTATATATAATTAAAATTTAATCTTGCAAGTTCATACTTTAATATGCTAATCCACAAAGAACATTTTCAAGAATACTAAGCATTTTATCAAATAGATAAATATTTTAAACAAAAAATTTTTTCATACTTATTTTAATTTTTTTATATAAATCATATGTTTTATACGGTTTTATATAAATATAAAAGGATGAAAATTATATTTAAAATAAAAATGGTAGAGAATCAAAAACGCAGGTTAAAGATGAACTTGAGTTTCAGCTCTCATTTTTTTTTCTTTTCTCTCTTTTTTTTTGTACGCCTTGAAAATGGACGTGTCGTTTGACGTGGCCAAAAATAAGTTTAGGATCTTGAGTGCGAGTATATTTTTTCATTTACGGCTGGAAATAAATTCGCGCCTCTCCACGAATCAGCAACGTTGCAAGTTTTAAGGCTCGCTTGGAAGCAAGGACGCGTTAAGGAAGAACTATAAATACTGCACCAAAAGTCTCTCGTATATCCATTAAGAACTTTTCGGTAAGTCCCTGATTTATGCAGAGTGACTTTTGACTGACTATAAACGCCCAACAGTAAAGTGATGAAGGCACCAGAAAAGCCTTTGATATTTATTTTTCGTTTTTTTAAGAAAGAAAGAGGCTCAAGCGAATTATACTCATTGCATTCTGAAAATAGGTGTCTTAATTATAATCTTTTACAATTCAAGGTTTGATAAACACCGAATTTCCCATGTACACCAAATTTGGAGAGACAAAATAGTTAGAACAGTCCAATAATTGGGGAAGACTTAAAGGGGAGTCTAATAATCGGGGGATACAAAATCAGGCAGTAACAAAATTGGGGAAGTAACACAGTTGAAGGAGTCCAATAGCTGGGAAAGACAAAAAATCAAGGTGTCCAACAATTGGGAAAGAAACATATTAGGAGGAGTCAAATAGTTGGGGATGATAACAAGATCAAGTGATTCAATAATTGGGAGAGAAATACAGTTGGATGACACCAATAATTAGGGTAGATAAAACATTAAGGAGTCAAACAATTGGGAAAGAAACACAGTTAAAGTTGTCCAATCGTAGAGGAAGGTCAAAAATCAAAGAGACCGAAAAATTGGATAGAAACACAATTGTAGGAGTCCTGTGAAAGAAACACAGTTTGAAGAGTCCAATAGTCGAGTAAGATAAAAAATCAAGGAATCGAACAATTAGAAAGGAAGCACAGTTAAAGGAATCCAATAGTAGGGAAATATAAACAATCAATGAGTTTAACAATTTAGATAGTGAAACAGTTGGGGAAGTTTAATAGTCGGGGGAGAAATAAAAAATCAAGATGACTAACATTTGGGGGAAAAACATGTATTTGGAGGAGTCTTATAGTTAGGAGAGAGGAAAATCGAGGGATCCAACAATTGGGAGAGAAAAACGGTTGGATGAGTCCAATAGTTGAGGAAGATAAAGATCAAGAGGTTAAATAATTACGGAAGAAACACAGTTGAAGAAGTCTAATAGCTGGGGAAGACAAAAAATCAAGGTGCCCAGCTATTGGGAAAGAAACATATTTGGAGGAGTCAAATAGTTGGAGGAGATAACAAAATCAAGTGATTCGTGGGAGAGAAATACAGTTGGATGAGTCCAGTTAGGGTAAATAACAAATTAAGGAATCAAACAATTGGGGAAGAAACAAAGTTAAACTTGTCCAATCGTAGAGGAAGATCAAAAATCAAAGAGACCAAAAAATTGGATAGAAACACAATTGTAGGAGTCCTGGTATACTGGTGTACGAGTCTGGTGGAGATAAAAAATCAAGGTATCCAGTAATTGCGAAAGAAACACAGTTTGAAGAGTCCTATAGTCGAGGAAGATAAAAAATCTAGGAATCGAACAATTAGAAAAGAAACACAGTTGAAGGAATCCAATAGTAGGGGAATATAAAGAATCAATGAGTTTAAACATTTGGATAGTAAAACAGTTGGGGGAGTTTAATAGCTGGTGGAAAACTGAAAAATCAAGGTGATTAACATTTGGGGGGAAAACATGTATTTGGAGGAGTCTTATAGTTAGGAAAGAGAAAAGTGAACGGGTCCAATAACTGGGAGAGAAAACCAGTTGGATGATTCCAATAGTTGAGGAAGATGAAAAATCAAGAGGTTGAACAATTGGGGAAGAAACACAGGTGAAGAAGTCCAATAGTAGTTGGAGGAGTCGACTAGTTGGGGGAGGTGAAAAATCAAGGGGTCTAATAATTATGAGAGAAATATATTTGGATGAGGCTAATAGTTGAGGAAGGTCAAAAATCAAAGATTCGAACAATGGGGATAGAAATACAGTTAACGAAGTCCAATAGTAGAGGAAGATCAAAAATAAAAAAGATGAGCAATTTGTATAGAAACATAGTTCAAGGATTCCAATAGCTGTGGGATGAAGAAAAGTAAGGTGACCAACAATTGGCGAAAGAATCATATAAAGTTGGAGGATTCTTATAGTTGGGGAAGATAAAAAAAATCAAGTTGTCCAGTGATTGGGAAATAAATACAGTTGGATGAGTTTAATAGTTGGGGGATATCAAAAATCGAAGAGTGCAATAGCTGAAGGAGATCAAAAAATAAATGGTTCCAACATTTTGACAGAAGTACACTTGGAGGATTAAAATAGTTGTGTGATATTACAAAAATGAAGGGGTCCAATAATTGAGAGAAAAATACAGTTGGTTGACTTCAAGACTTGAGGAAGATAAAAAATCACGAATTCGAACAATTGGGAAGGAACACAGTTGAAGGAGTCCAATGGGAGTGATAAACGATCAGGGTGTCCAACAATTGGGACATAAAAACAGTTGGAGGAGTCAAATAGTTGAGAGAGAAACAAGAATCAAAGGGCCCAATAACTGGAAGAGAAAAACAGTTGGATGAGTCCAATAGTTGGGAGATAAAGAATCAAGTAGTCGGACACTTGGGGGAAAAACACAGATGGAAGAGTCTAATGGTTGGAGAAGATAAAGAATCAAGGTGTTCAACAATTGGGAAACATAGTTAGAGGAGTCGAATAGTTGGATGAGATAACACAATCAAGTGATCCAAAAATTGGGGGGGAGGGGGAATATATTTGGATGAGTCCAGTACTTGAGGAAGATAAAAAATCAAGAATTCGAGCAATTGAGGAAGGAACACAGTTGAAGGAGTACAATGGGGTAATAAAGAATCAACGTGTCCAACAATTGGGAAAGAATCACAATTGGAGGAGTCAGATAGTTGAGAGACAAAAATCAAGGGGTCCAATAACTAGCAGAGAAATACAGTTGGATGAATCCAATAGTTGGGGAGATAAAAAATCAAATAGTCGGACACTTGGGGGAAAAACACAGTTAGAAGAGTCTAATAGTTACGGAAGATAAAGAATCAAGGTGTCCAACTCTTGGGAAAGAAACATATTTGGAGGAAACAAATAGTTGGATGAGATAACAAAATCAAGTGATCCAATAATTGAGAGAGAAATATATTTGGATGGGTCCAGTACTTAAGGAAGATAAAAAGTCAGGAATTCAAACAATTGGGGAAGGAACACAGTTGAAGGAGTCCAATGGGGGTGATAAAAAATCAAGGTGCCCAAAAATTGGGAAATAAACACAGTTGGATGAGTCAAATAGTTGGGGAAGATAAAGAATCAAGGTGCCCAACAATTGGGAAATAAACACAGTTGGATGAGACAAATATTTGGAGAAGATAAAGAATCAAGGTGCGCAACAATTGGCAAAGAAACATATTTAAAGGAGTCGAATAGTTGGGGGAGATAACAAAATCAAGGGGTCCAATAATTGGGAGAGAAATACAGGTGGAGGAGTCCAATAGTTAGGAAGATAAAAAAATCAAGTAGTCGAACACTTGGGGAAGAAATACAGTTGGAGAAGTCCAATAGTTGGGGTAGGTAAAGAATCAAGGTGTCCAATAATTGGGAAAGAAACATATTTGGAGGAGTCAAATAGTTGGGGAAGATAACAAAACCAAGTGATCCAATAATTGGAAGAGAAATATATTTGGTTGAGTCCAGTACTTAGGGAAGATAAAGAATCAAGAATTCGATCAATTGGGGAAGGAACACAGTTGAAGGAGTACAGTGGGGGTGATAAAAAATCAAGGTGCCCAACAATTGGGAAATAAACACAGTTGGATGAGTCAAATAGTTGGGGGAGATAATGAATCAAGGGGTCCAAGAATTGGGAAAGAAACATATTTTGAGGAGTCAAACAGTTGGAAGAGATAATAAAATCAAATGATCCAATAATTGGGAGAGAAATATATTTGGATGAGTCCAGTGGTTACGGAAGATAAAAAATCAAGAATTCGAACAATTGGGGAAGAAGCACAGTTGAAGGAGTACAATGGGGTGATAAAAAATCAACGTGTCCAACAAATGGGAAAGAAACACAATTCGAGGAGTCAAATAGTTAAGAGATATACAAAAATCAAGGGGTTCAATAATTAGGAGAGAAAGACAGGTGGATGTGTCCAATAGTTAGGGAAGACAAGGAATCAAGGTGTCCAGCAATTGGGGAAAAAACATATTTGGAGGAGTCAAATAGTTGGAGGAGATAACAAAATCAAGTGATCCAATAATTGGGAGAGAAATATATTTGGATGAGTCCAGTACTTAAGGAAGATAAAAAATCAAGAATTCGAACAATTGGGGAAGGAACACAGGTAAAGGAGTCCAATCGGGTGATAAAAAGTCAAGGTGCCCAACAATTGGGAAAGAAACATATTTGGAGGAGTCCAGTACTTAAGGAAGATAAAAAATCAAGAATTCGAACAATTGGGGAAGGAACACAAGTAAAGGAGTCCAATCGGGTGATAAAAAGTCAAGGTGCCCAACAATTGGGAAAGAAACATATTTAGAGGAGTCGAATAGTTGGGGGAAATAACAAAATCAAGGGGTCCAATAATTAGGAGAAAAATACAGCTCTCGGAGTCCAATTATTGAGAGAGATCAAAAATCAAAGAGGAGTCAAATAGTTGAGAGGTCCAATAATTGGAAGAGAAATATATTTGGTCGAGTCCAGTGATAAAAAAGCAGCGTGTGCAACATGTGGGAAAGAAACACAATTGGAGGAGTCAAATAGTTGAGAGAGATACAAAAATCAAGGGGTCCAATAAGTAGGAGAGAAATACAGGTGGATGTGTCCAATAGTTGGGGAAGATAAAGAATCAAGGTGTCCAACAATTGGGAGAGAAACATATTTCGGAGGAGTCGAATAGTTGGAGGAGATAACACAATCTAGTGATCCAATAATTTGAGAGAGAAATATATTTGGATGAGTCCAGTACTTGAGGAAGATAAAAAATAAAAAATTCGAGCATTTGGGGAAAAAACACAGTTGAAAGAGTCCAATCGTTGGGGAAGATAAAGAATCGAGGTGTCCAACAATTGGGACATAAGCACAGTTCAAGGAGTCCAATAGTTGGGGAAGATAAAGAATCAAGCTGTCCAACAATTGGGAAAGAAATTGGAAGATAACAAAATGAAGGATTCGAACAATTGGGGAAGGAACACAGTAAAAGGAGTCCAACGGGGGAGATAACAAAATCAAGGGATTCAATAATTGGGAGAGAAATACAGGTGGATGAGTCTAATAGTTGGGGAAGATAAAGAATCAAGGTGTCCAACAATTGGGAAAGAAACATATTTGGAGGAGTCGAATAGCTAGGAGAGATAAAAGAATCAAGGAGTCCAATAATTGAGTGAGAAATACAGTTATAAGAGTCCAATTGTTGGGAGAAATAATAAATCAAAGAAGAGTCAAATAGTTGAGGGTTCCAATAATTGGAAGAGGTATACAGTTGCATAAATCCAATCATTGCGGGAGATAAAGAATCGAGGTGTCCAACAATTGGGAAAGAAACATATTTGGAGGAGTCCAATAGTTAGGAGAGAAAAAAAAATCAAGGGGTCCAATAATTGGGTGAGAAGTACAGTTCTAGGAGTCCAATTGTTGAGAGAAATCAAAAATCAATGAGGAGTCAAATAGTTGCGGGGTCCAATAATTGGAAGAGAAATACAGTTGGATAAATCCAATCGTCGCGGGAGATAAAAAATCAAGTATTCGAACACTTGGGCAAGAAATACAGTTCTAAGAGTCCAATAGTTGGGCGAGGCTAAAAATTGATGAGTCTAAAATTTAATGGGAGGCAACAGGGGAGTTCAATAGTGGAAGAATGAAATAAAAAATCAGAGTCCAATCATAGGGGAATAAATATAATTAGAGGACTGAAAAGAAGTTCAAGGAATACAATTGTTTGGGAAGGTATCATAACACGGGGCTAATCGGGACATGTGGGGTAAAGCGGGACACCCGCTTTTTATCCAAAGAAAGCCATACCAAGTCAGGAAGTTCAAAATTTCATTTACCCCCCTTTACCCCACAGAAAATTCAAAATTTCGTGTGTCCCGTTTTCCTCGTTTGTGATCCCGCTTAGCCCCGTTTTACGGTACAAAGATACAGGAATCGAGAAGAACCTCTCCACAGAATTAATAAAAAATATGAAATTGGAACTCTTTTCTGATGAAAAATACTTGCAAAAAGGATATTTTTTAAACGTTTTGAAATATTTCAACAAAATTGAATTCCAAGGCTGGACCGTGGTTGTATGGCCAGTTGGTGTCATGTATTCTTTGGTGTATGGAATTATTAATAGCAGATGGCCTCGAAGCCCCACAAGCACAACGTTGGTCAAGAACATTTGTTATAATAGAGGATTTCCTTTGTGGAAAATCTTCTACATTAACCTTGAATACAAAAATTATATTATTTTTTAAATAAATGTGTTAAAAATATTCCTTGCGAATTTAATCTTCTTGACAATTGTAAAGTATGTTTTAAATACCAGGTGACAATTAATTTTTTTTAATTGATTTTGAATTAAATTAATAATAAATCGGTGTAGCGGTTTCGAAATATTTTTTAGGAATTCAAAACTCAATTCGAAACTAGGATTCGACAAAAATAGTTTCAAGGGGTACTACATATAATATAAATAGTATAAGTACAACTCAATCTCGTATGCACTGACCACAATACTAGCTTCCTCTTCGTCCAAAGTGCGATTTCGTCTCAGCTTGACCTGCTTTCCAATTTCTCTCGTCCACCTACTTGACGGGCTTTCAAGCTCTGTTGATATTCTGAAACTCATAAATTTATAGTGACTTTTCATCACTGCCAAAAAAATTATTTGAAAAAGAAGATAAAAAAATTATCTGAAATAAGCAAAGCAAAGGGAAAAATTAGAAATATTAAAAGTAAAAAAAAAAGTTATTTCAAAACTACAAATAATATTATTTTTACACCTAATATTTTTGTCAAACAACCGATTTCCGGTGAAAATTTTCAACATAACCTAAAGTGGTTCCAAAATTCTTCTTTGAATTCTATACCGATTTCTGGTACAAAATGCGTGCGGCACTAAAAACTGATCAAATATTTGTTATCTTCTTTGAAATCCAATGATTTTTTCGTTACAAGTACCGATTTCGGGTATACAATGCCAAAAAACCAAAAATGGTAAATTGAATGATTGAATCATATCCTGAAAAACCTTACGATTTTTTTATTACAAATTGTAATTTTCGACGAAAAACACTAACATAACAAAAAATTGTTTCAAATTGTAAATCTTCGTTGAAGCTTAATTATTTCTGTTTAAAAAAAACGATTTCCGGTAAAATAAAACTTTTAACATAACCTTAAACTGTTCAAAAATTGTAATTCTTCTTTGAAGTTTATTCCGATTTTTGGTAAAAACACGCAAGCATCACCTAAAATTGTTCAAAAAAATTTAATCTTTGAAATCCAATGATTTTTTATTAAAATATCGATTCCCGGTATAAATTTAATTATAATAATTAATAATAATTTATTATAATTCAATTATTCTGATTTATAAGCTGAAAAATCTTATCATTTTTTTCAATAAAAATACCAATTTTCAACCAGAGATAAAATAAGAAAAAATTGTTCCAAATTTTAAATTCTCTTTGAATTTTATTTTTTGTTGTTCAATACAAATTTCAGGTGAAAAAGCGAGTACAACCTAAAATTGTTAAAGATTATGAATCTTCCATGAAACCTCACGTTTTTTGGTTAATATAGCCTATTTCCGGTGACAAATTTTAACATAACCTAAAATTGTTCAAAAATTTCTTTTTGAAATCTATACCAATTTCCGGTTAAAAACACGAGCATTATATATATATATATATATATATATATATCATATCTCAAATTTGTGAATAAAATGATTCTGAATGACAATCTGAAGAATAATGATAACCTGCAAAATCTTATGATTTTTGGAAGTAAAAATACCAATTTTCTACGGAAAACACTAACATAAAAAGACGAAACAAAAATTGTTCCAAATTGTAAATCTTCTTCAGAAAATTATTATTATTTTTTTAATTTCCGGTTTCTGATGAAAAACATTAACGTAACCTTAAATTGTTTCCAGATTGTAATAATAACTGAAATTCAAATCTTAGTTGAAACCTATATTTTTATTTCCGGTGAATACCGCTAGATTAACCTAAAATTGTCAAAAAGTTGTAAATATTCTTTGAAATCTAACTTTTTTCCATTTTTGTTTGAAAGGACCGATTTTCTGTGGAAACCATAAATATGACGTGAAGCTGTTCAAAAATTGAACATCTTATTTGAGGCTATGATGATTTTTATTAAAAATACCCATTTCTGGTGTAAATCGCTAACATAACCTAAAATTGTTTAAAAAATTTGGAACACTGATGATGATTTTGGTTTACAAATGCAAACAAAATAGGGTGTTATTGTTTTTCGTCGAGATTTATTAGTATTTTTATTGAAAAATCATTAGATTTCAAAAAATATTCATAAGTTTTGAACCATTTTAGGTTACGTTGTTGTTTTACATCGAAAATGGATATTTTTAATGAAAAAAAATTATATTTCAAAGGAAATCCACAACCATTCAATGAATATTTACAATCTTGGAATAATTTAAGGTTATGGTGGAATTTTTCACCAGGAATCTGTTTTTCTTTTTAACAAAAATCATTAAAATTAACAGATGATTTACAATTTGGAAAATTTTTTCGATACGTTATTTTAGTGTATTTCGTCGACATTCAATATTTTTTATTTAAAAAATTGTAATATTTTTCAGATTATCATTCAGAATCATTAAATTCACAACTTTTGGTTTTGTTGGCGTTTTATATCGCAAATCGCTATAAATTTTAAAAAAGATTTACAATTTTTGAACAAGTTTAGGTTATGTTACCATTTTTTGCCGGAAAAAGGTAATTTTTAACAGAATTATAGGTTCAAAAGAAGATTTACCATATTAACAATTTTTTGTTTTTTATCGGAAATTTATATTTTTAATTTTTCTTAAATTCGATTGCAAAGAAGTTCCATAACTTTTTAACAATTTTAGGTTATTTTGGCATTTTAAACTAGAAGTCGGTATTTTAGTGAAAAATCACTAGGTTTCAACAAAAATAAAAATCTTCCCGGAAAATGATGGGAATAATTTTAAACAAAAGATAATTGTATTTCAATGAATATTTACAATTTTTCGACAACTTTAGGTTATGTCGGATCGTTTCGTCTGAAATTGGTATTTTAAAATAAAAATCGTTAGACTTAAATCCAATGATTTTTTTTAAATAATCAAATTGACAAGCTTGAAAAAATTTTGATTAAGTTTGTGTTTTGAGGCAGGAAATTGATTTTAAAGAAGGTTTATAATTTTTTAACAATTTCAGATTGCGTTAGCGTTTTCCATTAAAAAATTGGTATTTTTATACAAAAATAATCATAATTTTAAAAAGATTTAGAATCTTTTAACAGTTTTAGATTATGTTAGTATTTTTCTTTGGAAAAAATTGAATTTTTAACAGTTAAAAATGCAATGTTCTTGTTTTTTTTAGTATTCAATAGTTTAAAATTTAATTATCTTTAATTTTCAGCTGTTAGAAATGCAACTGTTGAAAATTGAAAAAATAATATTGAATTTTCAACAGTTGAAAATTGAAGAAAATTGAGTTTCCAACTATCTTAAATTCAGTTTTTAAAAATATCATTTTAGATTTTCTTCACTTTTCAACAATTGCCAATTTAACTGTAAAATTGAAAAAAATTGGAAATTATATTTCAAACTTTGACAATTCAAAAGAAAAATGAATTATGTATTCAATTTTGAGAATTTAATAAATAAATATTTCCATAAAAAAAATTTGAAATAGTAGATTTTTTTCTAAAATGAATCGCCATTGGCAAATAATGTTTTGGCAAATTAATAAGGCACATACTATTCTCTCAGTAGAGAATTTATGAGATTTATAAAAAATCCAAATTCTGATCAATAATAGGTTTAAAAGAAGACTTGCAATCTTAAACCATTTTTTGTTATGTTAGTATTTTACATCTAAAATTGCTATTGTTAATGAAAAAATCTTTAGATTTTAAAGAATATTTATTATTATTATAAAAATTAAATATATATTAATTATGACGTTAAGATATCAATTTTTATCGATCCTAAATTATAAAAAATCTCCTTGCTTTTCTTTTCTATTATTTTACACGATAGATACTATGAAATCCAAAAATGTTGTATTAATAATAATTGTATATTTCAACTCAAAAATTTCGTGAGAAGAAAAAAAAATCGCACGTGTAAATTTTTTTAGTTTTAGTAAATAACAAGGAAACCAAAGAGGGAATGATGAAACGAATCCGGAACCGGAGCTTCAAGGATAAAAATAATCCAGACTCGAATGACGTACTCTAGCCTCTAAGAGAAGGGAAATTCCCATGACCTATCTTTTTTTTCCATTTTTTTTATATTTTTTATTTTTTACTTGCAAAAACGAGTCGCAATTTTTTTTGTCAGTTCTTTATTCTTTCCTCGGGGCAGTTCACTGACCGACGTTAAAGAACGTGAAAGGGAAAAAGTCTAAAAGCTTGACAAATTAACTCGTAAAGTTTCTTATTAGGATTCAAGACGAGACTCTTTTCCAGACGGGCAACCATTAGACAAAAACTGGTTTCATTAGACGACATAATTTGTAATTCCCCGTGCAATATCGTGTCCAATTTGTTCAATTTATACACTAGGGTGGTCAAAAAAAAATTTTTTTTCCGAATTTTCATATGCATATTGCCCGGAAATTTATTCCCATAAGAAAAAAAATAAGTTTCTGCACATTTTATTCAGAATCGAGTTGAAACTCAATATTTCTCTTCACAATTACCTATAGAATACAAATGAAATATTACTTTACAGATATCAACCCCATAAGTCTGTTTTATAGGGTCCCAAAAAAAAAACCCCATAAATGAAAAAATGGGTTTTGCGAGTTTTTGGCCCTGATTATGATTTATTTGCGATTTTTCTAATGCAAATTGTTTCTGATACATGAAATACTACTTTATACTGATAATTAGATGTGTACATAAATTCTTTAGAGAAAAAGTCGGTTTACCTTCCAACTTACTTACAATTCTTTAAAATTGGCAGATTATTTTTTTCATCGACAAAATATGAATCTCCGCGTGTTTCATAATCTGACAACGTACTTTTAATTTTTTTTTAATATTTAAAAAACATGAAAAATATATTTTCAACGTATTTTCAGATGAACTATTCATGAAGGTAGAAATTAATTCGACTATTTGATTTTATTCGAATTTTTTCTGAGGTTCCATTTACCGCGTCTTCTGAACATATTTGTCAAATAAATGTATTAAATTATTTTGTTTTTATATCAAAATTTTATTTTCAAATTCAGAGAGTAATAAAATGTGTGATTTATATGCATAATGAAACTGAGAAAAATTCAAGATCTATAATATACATTTTATTTAATCAAGATAGACATAGAACAGTATTTCAATTTATATTTGACCTGACCATAAGTAAATTTTTTATTAAATAACTGCCAAAATGGTATTTTTGCACTAAATAAAAAATATATATTTTTCTATTTTTTCATTGCATTATTTAAATTTAAATAATAATTTTTAAAACCAAAACTCAGCACAAACGGATTATTTTTGATATTTCTATTAAATATGTGAGCTTCTCTTTACTGTAAATTTGACTTTGGTTTCAGAATTTTTCTTCTAATTTGAATTGGTTGATGATTCATTATTTTAGTTGATGAATCTTTTCTTTTTTGTTCAATATCTAACTATTTTGTTAAAATTAGTTTTTAAATATTTTTTCACTATTTGTTTGAAAATTTCTGTATTTTGTTGAAATTTTGTCTTTTGTGGTAAAATATTCTTCTTCTTGGAGGCTAATTCACCATTTTGGTTGAAAATTCTATTAAAAATTTTAATATTTTATTAGAAATTCATGTATATTGTTACAAAAAATTGGTTGGTAGAAAATGAATTTTTCCGGTTTAAAATTCATTTCTTTGATTGAAAATTAGTTTTTTCATAGAAAGTTAATTTTTTTTAACTAAAAATTCAACTGCATTTTTCGTAGAATTTTTTTTAGAGCACTTTAATCTTTTTGGTTGGAAATACATTTGTTTCAGTGAAAATTTAACTATTTCGTTGAAAATTTATTTTATGTGGTTAAAAACTTATTTCTGTATCTGAAAATTAAACTATTCTATTTTATGTAAAAAATTTACCATTTTTAGTTGAAAATTAATCTTTTTGGTTGAAAATTCCATCACAAATTAAAATACTTGGTTGAAAATTCATGTACTTTATTAAAAACTATTCTTTTTAATAGAAAATTAATATTTTTGGTTGAAAATCCATTCCTCTGGTTGAAAATTAGTTTTTTATTGAAAATTCCTTTTTTAACTAAAAATTAAACAATTCCACTTTTTGTCGAAATTTCATTTTGCTTAATAGACATTTAATTTTTTTGGTTGAAAATTTAACGTTAAAAATGAATTTTTTTACTAAAAATGTAGCTTTTCATTTTTGCTGGAAAATGGATCTTTTTCAGTTGAACATTCACTTAATTTTTTGGAAAATCGTCTTTTTTTAGTAAAAAATTCAATTATTTTGGTAGAAAATGCATATTTTTGGGTTGTAAATTCGAAAAATCTTTCTTGTTTGAACATTCGTATTTTTTGATTAAAAATTAATTATTTTGACTGTAAATTTAATAATAAAATTTTACATTAATAAATCTTAAATTTTTGTCAACTAAAACTCATTTCCTAGTTACATGTGTGAATTTGGCAACATTCCTTCGAGTTTCTCAAATTACCTAATCGGCATTGAGGAAAAGCGATAATAATGCTTTCCAGATTTTCGTGACACATCTATTTTTTAGAGAAATATTGTTTAAACAATTTATTATTGTTTTTAGCAATTTTTTCTTAGAATAGAGTTAGAAAGTTGCGGTTTTCTAAAAAAATGTCCACTTTTTTCTAATGTTTAATCAGAGTTAGGTAATAATTAATGTTGAGGTACATAATTGTATGAACAATTTATTATTGTTAATAATATTCTCTTAGAATAATGCTAGAAGATTGCAGTTATTTCAATATTTTCCACATTCTAGTTAGTTATCAATTCAATTTAGCGAAAATGATTATGCAAACAAATTATTATTGTTTATAACTATCTTCGTCTTTATTAATGCTAGATAGTTGCGGTTTCTTTTTAAATTTTTAACTATTTACCCAATTTTTAATAAGTAAAGTAGTAAAAAATGCATGTTAACAAAAATAGTTGTTCAAACAATTTATTAATGTTTATAAGTATCTGCTCTTGAATAATAATGATTGTTAACTCACTAATTGAAAATTAGACAAAAAAAGGAAAACTCTTGAAAAAAGCGTGACTTTTTATCTCTATTTTTTCACTTATGGGGTTTTCTTGGGACCCTATAAAACAGACTGAATTAATAATATTTAAAAAGTAATATTTTATTCGTATTCTATGGCTAATTGTGGACAAAAATGATGTGTTTCAACTCGATTGAGCTAATATTGACAATTATGAATAAAATTATAATAAAATTAAAATAAAATGAATTCAATTCGCATTTAAACAAAAAAAAAAGTTTCTTGAAAATACAAGAAAAAAGAAATCTTTAAAAAGAGGAAAATAGGGGAATAGGGGAAAGATTGTAAAGTCTTCTATGTAACAGCATTTTCATATGTAATTAAATATTTTTTAATTCAAAGATTAAGATGTTGAAAATTGAACTACTTTGTTAAACATTCATTTTTTGGTTGAAAATTCATCTTTTTGGTTAAAAATATAACTATTTTTTTAAATATTTGTTGGTTAAAAATTAATTTTTTTGACTAAAAATTAAACTATTTTGTGTTTAGTTGAAAATTTATCTTTTTTTGTTTAAAATTCAACTATTTGGTTGAAAATTCAACATTTTTAGTTTAAATTTGAAGTGTTTGGTTGAAAATTCATGTATTTAGTTGATAATTCTTTTTTTTTGTAGAAAATTAAACTTCTTTGTTAGAAAATCAACATTTCAGTTGAAAATTCAACTCTTTGGTTGAATTTTCAACTTTTTTCTAGAAAATTCATCTCTTTGGTTGAAAATTTAACTATTTTGCTATAAATTCGTTTTTTTTTGTTGAGAATTAATTTTTTTGACGTAAAATGTAACTATTCCATTTTTGGTTGAAAAATTTTCTTTTATAAGATGAAAATTCAACTATTACATAGATTGAAAATTCATGTATTTTGTTGAAAATTAATATTTTTTGTTTAAAATTCATTTGTTATTGTTAATGATTCAACTACTTTGTTAAAAATTCGTATTTTTACCTTGAATTCAAGTAGTTGATAATTAGTTTTTTTTATAAAATTATTTTATTTAACTGGAAATTTAACTATTCCATATAAGGTTGAAAACTTATATTTTTTAGTTGAAAATTCAAAAATTGTTTTGAAAATTCATGTCTTTTTTTTTAAGATTCGTCTTTTGGTATAAAATTAATGTTGTTGATTGAAAATTTGTCTTTTTGATCAAAAATTCAACTATTTTGTTGAAAGTTTAATTATTTTGTTGAAAATTCAACTATTTTGTTAAAGTCACCTTATTCGGTCGAAAATTCTCCTGCTTTGTTCAATTCAACTATTTAGTTGAAAATTAAATTTTTTGTAGAAAATTTATATTTTTGGTTAAAAATTAAGCTACTTTTGTAGAAATTTCAACTATTTACTTAAAAAATAAACTATTTATTGGAAAAAATGAATTATTTTGTTGAAAATTCGTATTTGTTTTGTTGTTAAAAATTAATTTTTCTATCTGAAAATGTAGCTAATCTATTTTTGGTTGAAACTTTTTCTTTTCTCAGATGAAAATTCAACTGACAGGTAGAAAATTCATGTATTTGTTGAAAATTAATATTGTTTGTAAAAAAATTCATTTGTTAGGCAAGGATTCAACTACTTTATCAAAAATTCAATTTTTTTGTTGAATTCAAGTGGTTGAAAATTAATCTTTTTTTCTAGTTAAAAGTTCAACAATATGTTTCAAAATTCTTGTTCAAAATTCGTCTTTTGGTAGAAAGTTCAACTATTTTTTTTAATTTACCTTTTTTGGTCGAAAATTCATCTGTTTTGTTTAATTTAATTTTTCGTATAAAATTTATTTATGTTATTTTACTTATTATTTTCATTTTATATTTATTTTATTCATTTTGTTTTTATTTTTTGTAGAAAATTTGTATTTTTCGTTGAAAATTAAGCAACTTTGGTAGAAAATTAAACTATTTATTTAAAAAATGTTATTATTTTGTTGGCAATTCGTTTTTTGTTTTTTTTTTGTTTTGTTTTTTTGATGAAAGTTAATTTTTTACCTGAAAATGTAGCTATTCCATTTTCGGTTGAAAATTTTTCTTTTATAAGATGAAAATTCAACTGTTAGGTAGAAAATGCATGTCTTTTGTTGAAAATTAATATTGTTTGTAACAAAATTTATTCGTTAGGTTAAGGATTCAAATACTTTATTAAAAATTAGTTTTTTTGTTGTTGTTGAATTCAAGTGGTTGAAAACTAATTTTGTTTTTTAGTGAAAAGTTCAACAATATGTTTCAAAATTCGTCTGTTGGTAGAAAATTAATCTTCCTAATTAAAAATTCAGCTTTGTAGGTTAAAAAAAAACCGTTTAGTAAAAAATTCAACTATTTTCTAGAAAGTTTAATTATTTTCTTGAAAATTCAACTATTTTAGTAACAACCATTTAAGTCGCTCCTAGAATTTCTGTCGTCGAAATTTGGTGATGCGGGGACCGCGCGACCGAAAGATAGGCAATGCTCAGTCAAGCGTGACAGACAGCATGAGTACCGCACTCTCAGCGCATTAGTTGCATCAGGTTGCGTCATGCGACCAACTCCAATAGAAATGATTCACGTGCCACAAAACCTTTACAGCCCCCCTGATATTTGACACTTTGTGACTTCAGGACAGACCCCCCCCCCCTTTTTCAGAGGGTCACGTAATATGTAGACGCACCCTGGGAACTAGGAATTGAAAATAAAATTTAAAATTAGAAGAAAATTTGAAGAAGAGAAAGTGGAACGTAGGGGTCGGTAATACTAATTATCGCACACCTGGTTCACGTTCTAATCTCGTTACTCATCCAAATTCGCCTGCTCTCGTGCATAGGATTAAATAGAACGCGGAAGGTCTGCCAAAACCTTTCACCGACAGCAAGTCTGTCAAAGGCAGCAGCCCTGTCAACTTGTATTTTGACCGTGACTCATGTCCCCTTCAAAAGTACTCCGATTACATCCGATTTTTTATTTTTAATTCATTTTTTATCATTTTATATCAATTGAGGAATCACAGCGATTCCGTAGATCAATTTTAGGTAAAAAAGTGGATTTTTCCAAAAATGAGGGTTTAATTTATTAGCAAAAAGGAAAAAAAAAGGAAAAAACTTTAACTTCAACTTTATGTCTACAGTAGCTTAGTGGGTGAGCGCCCGACCGGCAATCAGAAGACTGGGTTCGATTCCCAGCTGAGCAAAGGAGGATCTTTATCCAGAGAAAATTAAAAAAAAAAATAATTTTTACTTTTTATATCATATATCATATCATAACAGTAGTGCATTTTCTTTAGCAAATTTTTTATTTTATTTTTTTGAATTTTTTGGCTATAGTGTGGCTGTTTTAATTCAGGAAAAAAAATTTCCGGTAATTTCATGGCCATTTGCCGGCTCACAAAATTTTGTCATGGTCATTGAAATTACAAAATTCGAACTCTTAGATGAAATTCTTTTCATTTAAAGTAATCAAAACTGAACTTCAAATTAAAACACTGAATGTGGAACTCTGTTGTATTTTAAACTTTAGAAATCGAAGCTCAACAGATTTTTAATTTAGACATTTTTTATTCAAACGATCAATAATTTAAACAAATAAACTGGAAGTTTTTAACAATTTTCAATTAGATGATTTTAAATTAAATGCCGATAAACTGCAAAATTCCAAATTTGCATTGTCTTACGGAAAATTCCGCAACGGTAGTCAGATCGTAAAAATTAAATGAGAAAAAAAATTTTAATGGACATTTTATTAATCAGAAGTTAAATTATTTTTATCTCGAAATTTTAACGATTCAAGGCTATTTCAAACAATTCAGTTTCAAATTTCAGTTTTTAATTTTTCACTTATAATTGCTCATTTTAAAAAACAGTCAAATATTTCTAAATATTTTTAAAAAATCTTTTTTTTAATTAAAGAATGTAAAATTGAATGGGTTAAAAATTGAATATTTTAAGCTATAAAATATTTGAAAAGGATTTGAAATTGAATTATTTTATTTCTTATATATATGTATATATATATATTATATATTTATTATATTTTCAGTTGATCAACTTGAAACATTTTTCATCAAAAAATTTCAATTTCAAACCCTTTTAGTATTCAATTGTTTAACAAGGAGATGATCAGAGTTGTGGTTTTTTATAAATCTTATAAATTCACTATCTGAAAGTCAATTAAATAAATATTAATTTTCCAAAACATTATTTTCCAATGGCAACTACTTTACGAGAAAATCGACTTTTCCTAAAAAATTTTATGGATTAAATTGCTGATTAAATTCTCATATAAAATTATACAAATATAACATTTTTTATCTTTAATGAAAAATTCGCTTTTTTCTTGAATTTTCAACAGTTAAAAATTGAAGGAAATTGAGTTTTTAAATCTTAAAAAAAATCAACTCAATTTTCAAATGTTCAATAGTTGAAAATTCAAGAAAAAGACAATTTTCTATTAAAAACAACCGTTAGAAATATTATAATCGCATAATTTTACATGAGAATTTAAATTATTTAAATTCAACATGTATGCTTAAAAATGAAGACCCAAAATATACATTTTTAAAGTTAAAGATTTCAGAATTACGCATTGTAAACTGAATGATTTCATAATTGAAAAAGTTAACAATTTAAACTTAACATTGAAATAAAATTTGAAATATAGCCTAGTATTATATTTTTGGTTCAGAATTCATTTTATTTGGTTAACAGTTTCATTATTTGGTTGAAAATTTAAATATTATGATGAAAATTTAATAATTTGGTTAGACAGTCATCATTTTTGGTTTAAAATTCAACTGTTTGCAGAAAACTCGTCTTTTTGGGTACAAAATTCAACAATTTGGTTGATATTTCTTTTCTTTCTTGACTGAAAAATCTATTTTGTTTGAAGAAACAACTATTGCATTGAAAATTTGACATTTTCAATTAATTCAACTGTTTGTTATTTCAAATTAAAATCTTTTTTTGTTAAAATATCAACGATTACATATCTCGTAGAGAAAATACATCTTTTTTGGATGAAAATTCAACTATTTGGTTAAAAGCTGAAATATTTTGTTGAAGATTCCTTTTTTGTTGAAGATTCGTCATTTTCGTTGAAAATTTAACTCTAGGATTGAAAATTTAACTATTTTTTGAAGATTCGTCTTTTCGGGTTGAAAATTCAACCACTTTGGTAGCTAATTCAACTATTTTGTTAAAAATTAATATTTTTGTTGAAAATTTATATTTTTGGGTTGAAAATTAATCTGTTTTGTTGAAAATTCGTCTTGTTCTCTAAAAAATTTAACTATTTGGTTGAAATGTTTTTCCTTCCTTGATTCAAAAATATTTTATGGTTGAAAAATAAACTATTTTGTTGAAACTTCGTATTTTTTGGATGAATTCAACTGTTTTTTAATAAAAATTAACATATTCATTTATGGAAATATCAACTATTACATTTTTCGTTGATGATTCATCATTTAAGTTGAAAATTCCACACTTTGGTTAAAAATATAACTATTTTGTTGAAAATTCGTCTTTTTGGGTTGAAAATGTATATTTTTGGCTTAAAACTTCAACTGTTTTGTTAAAAATCCATCTTGTTGTCTGCAAATTCAACAATTGGGTTGAAATGTTATTCCATCCTTGATTTTTGGACGAATTAAACTGTTTTGATTAAAAATTAACATTTTTATGGAAATATCAGCTATTACATATTTGGTTGGTAATTCATCATTTGAGTTGAAAATTCAACTCTTTGGTTGAAAATGTAACTATTTTGTGTTGAAAATGTATCTCCTTGGTTGAAAATTCTACTATTTTGGATAAAAATTCAACTATTGGGTTGAAAACTAACGTTTTTGTTGAAAATTTATATTTTTGGATTGAAAATTGAACAGTTTTGTTAAAAATTCGTCTTGTTTTCCGAAAAATTCAACAATTTCGTTGAAATATTTTTCCTTCCTTGATAAAAATCTTTCTTGTTTGAAAAACAAACTCATTTATTGAAAATCCCTCTTTTTTTTAATAAAAATTAAATTTTTTTGAAATATCAGCTATTACATTTTTCGTTTATAATTCATCATTTAAGTTGGTAATGTAACTATTTTGTTGAAAATTCGCTTGTTCTGTTGAAAAGTCAAATGATTTGGTAAAAAATTGAACTAGTTGGTTAAAAATTAATGTTTTCTTGAAAATAAAAGTTTTTTTTTTAAATTCATATGTTTGGGTTGAAAATTCAACTGTTTTGGTTGAAAATACGTTTTTTTGTCTGGAAAGTTTAAGAATTTGGTTGAAATGTTTATTCTTTCTGGATTCAAAAATCTTTTTTGGTTGAAAAATAAACTATTTTGTTGAGAATTCCCCTTTTTTGGATGACTTTAACTGTTTTTTATTTAAAATTTAAATCTTTTTTCGTGGAAATATCAGCTATCGCATTTTTCGTTGGAATTTATCTTTCTTGGTTGTAGATTCATCGTATTAATTGAAAATGAATCTCTTTCATTGAAAATTCATCTTTATGGTAGAAAATTAATCTTATAGATTTGAAATTCATCTTTTTTGTTGAAAATTCAACTACTTTGTTAAAAATTCGTCTATTTTGTTGAAAATGCAATAATTTTACTTGAATTTTTAAGTTTTTAGATAGTTTCAAATTTAATTTAATATAGTACCTAGATTAATTTATTCAAAAGAATTTATTCTCCTATTTTCGTGACAAATCTCATTATTGTTTATGAAATATATGAAATTGGTATCATCAAAAAGAATATATTTTAAAGCGATTTTTTAAATTTAAGGGGAAAAGGTGAGCAAATAGGATTATTTCAATTCAATTATTTCCTGTTTATATTCCTATATTAATTCCCTAGATTAATTTTCAACCCTTAAACAACAAATAAAATTGTTGTAATATCGGAATGTTTTGCTATATTAAATAAAATTGTTAATTAATTAATTTTTATAAATTAGAATTCCAATTTGTGAAATTTGGAACTTTTTTTAGACGTTTATTTGACTAGATTCTTGGAAAATAAACATTTTCTAACGTTAGAATCCTAAAGTCGCAGTTTCTCTGATTTCCCGAAAATTCGCTTGCGTCAGTGTGTCTGAAGTATTACCTTGCCAACTTATTAAGTTTCGAGTGATGAGAACCAATCTTCAAAATACGAAACTCCCGTTTTGAATGGAGATAGATATAAATAGGAAATCTTCAATGAAATTCACCAAACACAAAAATAAATCTCACGTATCTGCTTTATTTTACATTATCAAGCAAAATGAAAAACTTGTTTTCAAAACTCTTGTTGAAAAACTTACAAGTCCGATAGAAGCACATCAAAAAATTTAATAAAAAAAATATAAATTAAACATTTATAATTTTTTAGCGTTGGGATTCGAACCCAGGACGGCTGGAATATGAATCAAACACTCATCAATCTTGCTACACCGTCACCCTTTTACGAAACTTTTAAAAAATTTCTTATTGTATTACGAAATTTTATTTTCGAGATTAAAAATCGATGGGCAGAAATTAGAGATGGGAGAGTCGGAGTTTACATTGCGAAACGTTTCCGTCGAGCGCTACGAAATTAACAGAATTGAACTGTTTATTCTAAGTCGAGCCTATTTTAGAGCGAAGAAGGCTTCACTATTGGTACCGCACCAATACTAGAAAATAGCTAGAAAATTTTCCACTCTTTTTCTGAAATATATCCAAGAAAATTTATTTTTGTTATTTATCAAATTTATTTTTGTTATTTATCAAATTTGACTAAATTAATTATACTTTTTCATTTATATTAGCTTAATTTGTTTCGCATACTTAATTTCAATTTTATATTTTCAGGTGTCCCTGCACATCCAGGAAAATGTCGGAGACACAAGGTAAAAAACATTTTTTATATCTACATTTAAGAATGAAAATTGAGATTAAGTTAATGTTTTTTTTTCTAATTTTTATACCGAAAATGTTTGTCCGTTTTTCAGACGTTCAGTCCACAGAAATCAAAGAGGGCAGTGAAACTGAAAAATCAAGACCAAGAAGTGAAGTGGACGAAGATAAAGAATCTGACAATCATAATCGATCTGAAACACCCAAATCAGGTTTGATTAATTTCTATCTTTTCAGTAACAGATGTTACTGAAATTAATTTTTCCAATCAATGTTAATTTATCAATAAAAACAATTTCTGAAAGAAAAATTTGTTTGAAAAATTTAGCATCGTATAACTAAAATGTTCTAAATTATAAGTTCGAAAAATCAAAGGCCGTTACAAATAAACACAATTTTAACAATGATAACAGTTGAAAAACAAAATTTAAACAAATTGAAAATGGACCCTTCTAAAAATAAATTTAAAAAAATAAGAATTTGGAATGTTCCTGACATAAATTCCCAACCTTATCCTGACTTTTTTTCGGTGAACAAACTAAGCAAGTGAAAAAATAAAGACAACGCAATTGCTTAAAAAAAACAATATCAACTTGCGCTGTTAGGTCTCGTCGTCTTTAAAAGTACGCACAGGACAAGCGACCCAAAATAAATTCTCAGAGAATCACCGCGTTTTAAATAAAACAGAGTTAGCGACTAGCGTAACAAAGCTCTTAAAAACTACCGCCATAAAATCCTGAATTTTCGATTTCTTGCACAATGTAACCCTTTTTTATTATTTCTAAAAGTAATTTTCAGTCCCTCTAATTTTCAAATAAACCAAATCCAATTGCAAAATAATAATAATCTAATTTAGATGAGTAATGTATGTTCTAATAATGTCGATAATGTAAGGTGGTCAATTCCTCACAATTATCGGTAGACACAAATCTGCATTGCCCATTCTAATTTTTTTGGGGGTGAACTTCTAGTACGGTATGCAATGTAACGCCCACGGAGTATAGTAGTAAAGGAATTCTTTCCCGTGGTCTTTCAGAGAGCACGCCGACGCCAAAGAGCGACGAACCGGAAAAGAATGTTGGCAGCGCCGACACGGACGCGAAGCCTCCAACAGATTTGACTCCGGGGATCGCAGAGCAACAGCCCCAGCAGCAACAAAGCAGGCCCGGTGAGTGCAATTTATTGCCAGTATTAGTAGAGCGTCTGCGTTCGGCTCTGGAGCTCTCCTGCTCCAGTCGGAGCAGTGAGGACCAACCGCCCCTCGAAGACTCAGGCGTGGATTCCGAAGAAGACCTTCGAAACTGGGCGTCCGGCCTCGACACTTCCGTGGACCAAAGCGACACAGTAACCAAGCCCAAGCTAGACCTCAAATTCCTTGAAGAGCTGCTCCTCTCTGACATTCAAACAGCCCTGGCCCGTCTCCAGGACACCTTGAAGCGCGTCGACATAGGCGCACTCACCAAATACAACTCCACACTCGACCCCACGAACAAACTTCACCTCCTCCGCCTCATCTCGAACCTGCTAGCCAAGTTGAAGATCCCAGAAGACGCCATCAAGTCTGAAACAACCGATAACAAACCCCAAGTCCAAAGGAGAACCCGCGCTGAACGCCACACCATCGGGGTCTCAAGGGAGGAACTAGCTAGAGCCAGAAAGTCGCTCGAGGAACGGAACCTCAGTCCCAACTCTGGCCAATCCATCCCAGAATTTGATTTCCGGCTCAGCTTGTCTCAAAACCAACATAAAGAAGATACCAAAGAGCATTCGGAAAAGATTCCGGAAAATTTGGAAAAAGCCCCAGAAATTGAGAAGATGCAAGAAGTCCAGGAGAAGTTTGATCAAGTTCATGAAAAGTACATGAAGGATGTGATCAATCAACAACAGAGTCTTCAGAACAGGATCAGAGAACCCAAGGATGACTCCTATGATATGAGGCTTTTGGATAACTCTTTAGAGGAATACAGATTAGAAGACAACTACAATGATCAGGTAGCTTCACCATTTTATCAACAGCCTACTGCTCCCAAGTATAACAAATTCCTTGCTAAGAAGTCGAGGATAAAAAGAGCTAATACAATAGATATTCCCAATTATCTCAAACTTCAGTCTGAAAGAAGTCACCAGAATGGCTGTATTTCTTTGAGAAGACCGATTGATATCAGTGATAAGGTGGTCTCGAATGGTGCCAACGTTATTCCCTCCTTTCAGCCCAAGACCGAAAATGATCGAAAGTTTCTGGCGCTTATTAACAAAAATAATGACACTGGACCACCCGTTACTTCAGTTCCCTTCAAGAACTTTGCCTACAGGCAAAATTCGGTAGCAGACAAGAACTGGAACAATCGGTTTTCTCATATAAAAACGGCTTTTGATAAGAGTACAGACAAATCCGAGAATCTAAACAATTCAGAAGAGACTTCCAAAGTCGATGACAAGAGGAAGTCTATTGTCGATAATGAAAATGTTGTTCTCGGATCCTTCAGATTATCTTATGCACCAGCCCAGAAGTCCAACGGATTTACTCACGCACCGACTTCACCTTTCCAGAAAATAGAAAAACCACCGAAAATTGAAACGCCTGCTTTCCTTAAACCTGGATATATTCCCAAAGGTGGAAGCAATCTTCAAGCAAAGTTGAAGATGTTCGACCAGGAGCAGAATCCAAATCCTCCTCCACCTCCACCTCTCAGAGCTAAAGGCAAGCAACTCAAAACTGCTGAAAACATCTTCAACAATATTCATGAAGATAAAAGACCCGAGGGAGTCACCGAAAACGGTCATCTAAATTACCACTCTTTCTGCAAACAGTTCGCACCAAAGGGGTCGAGTATCCTCAACAAACCTAGTCACTTAGAATTGGCTAAATCTAAATTCACAGTCACTGATGAAACCCAGGACCACTACAAGGAACCTAAGATGCCTTTTATATCAAACCAGAATGGACCCTTCCAGAAATCGAAAGAAAAACTCCTTAAAATGCAACAGGAGACCTTCGAACCCCAGAAATATCACCAAAAACAGTATGACGTTTATCCAGTTAATGTGAATCCCCCTCAAATTCCAAGTCTTAGCTACAGATACGATCAAAATGGAGCAGATCAGAAACCTAAAAACCATCCACGACACCGGTTTGAGAATCCAGAAGACAATCGGATACGCGAGAGTTCTAGGTTCAGTAAACTAATCACCGAACCTGTTCGCAGTTCTGTTGGTGTTCAGACAGGGACCGTACCCTATCAAGAAAAATCCAGAGAAGACCAGACTTATGGAGAAGCTAAACGAAGATCTAGTAATGCTTCTGTTCAGACATCAGAGATTTATGATACTAAAAAGCCTCTTAATTACCAAAGTCAAGACTTCATAAATCACCAATATTATCCGAATTCTGATCATTATTACACTCCAGAAAGAAGGGGCTCTACGGAAATTAGACTTTCCTTGGATGCTAACAAATTCGAGTCTTCCAGAATGCCACTCGAATCTTCTAGATTACCGTTAGTACTTCCTAGGATTCCTCCAGAACCACCTAGACCCGAACAAATTGGACCTCCAGTTCCCGAACGTACCAACTATGGCATCCTCTTCAGGAACTACAAACCCGATCCAGCGCCAAGAGCCAAAAGTTCCTACTACTACGATGAAAACCCGTATGTTCCTCCAGTTCCGATCAGAAGCAACTCTATCGACAAGATACCTCGCCTCCATATAGGAGAAGAAACCAAAGAAGAAGAATTCATACCAAATATGGAACACATCCAAAACCAGGACATCAGCCCCGATGGAGTAGTCACAAGATACACTTGTGCAATAGCAACAGTTTCCTCAGTACCCGACACCGAGTCCTTCGAAGCTCCAAAACCCAAAATCCTTTCTTATCCTATTTTCAACGATACACCAGATATCCCAAAGGTTGAGACAAGGCGTAAAGACTCCCAAGCCAGTTTTGAGGAGATCCAAAGACACAATTTACTCCAGCAAAATCTCATCAGGAGGATGCAGGAGAATGAAAAGAGTCCGACCAGGATTTGCCAAGAAACACCAACAGTTCCTGCAGTTCCAGCCAGACGCGAGAGTCCTTCTTTCAGGGATCCAAGATCCTCAACTAGCCCCTCCTTCATCTTTGGTAACAAACCAAGACAAGGAGATTCTGGAGAAGGTCGAAGGACCCAGGAAAAGATCAGCATGTTCGAAGAAAGGAATCACCCACCAGTCAAGAGGCACTTCAGACCCCTGAATGTTCCTCGGGCTGACTTGATACCACCAAAAATCAACGTCGTGAACCCCTCTAAGTTTGTCCAGCCCAAGTTCAAAGAAGAAAGACCTGTTTTAAAGAACGCCAGTCATGTGGATTCTAGTGATGAGTATCTAATGTCCTGTGCTAACAGGCCATCCAGGAACATCGTCCTGACGAAGTCAGAATCCTGGCATCAGCTAGCCATGTCTAAAACCAATCTTACAGTGCCTCCGGCTAACTCCAGCTCATTGCTGAAACCCCCAAAGCCAAAATCTCCTTCCTTGAGACTGTCGAAACAGTTTGAAGCCTCCTCTTCATCTGATAATATAAAGAAGATGGAGGAGCGGATCCAGAGGTATTTCCAGGGTCCTGGGGGAGCTTCAGTGGAACCCAAAAGGGAGGTGAAGAGCAAGAGGGTTTTGGCCATGAAGAAAAATCCCAGTAGCTTGATAAGGAGTCACACGATGCCTCATATTTATGATGATAATAAGATTTTTGATGAGAGCGCCGATGTTGAAAAGGCCTTTGACAGCCTTTTTAATGAAACGACCCGAAACGACAATCGTTACTAGGAGAGCGATCGTCCCCTATTCGCGCTCATCAGAGCCTTACGTTTTTGTTTGATAAGTAACCAGTTAGTGCGTCTTTGCAAGAACTTAAAATTAACGAAAACTGCAGCGAGCAACGAATCCGCGCTGAGTTTTAGACGCTGTGATAGCCGAAAGCCTATTTTTTATGTCGTGTCTGATGTGTGTTTCCGAAGCCATGGAGTAGAGATGGATGTTAGTAAACTCGAGGCAGCCCCGATAAGCCGTGAGTTGTTTTGTCTCATTTGGGATGATTTTATTTTTTACCTTAGAGCTGCAATTTTACCACCACTAATGAAAACTCACCCACCAGGGTTGCCGCTAAACTTCGGTTTCAAAATTCCCTGATTTTTCCCTGACTAATTATTAATTTTCCCTGATCATACATTTAAAGATCATCCTACTGGAAGTAAACGGATTGAAACCTTATCCGTTTTAATCCGTCATCTATTCACAAGTATCGGTTTGAATACTTTTTTATACTCTTCAAATCCGTCAGCCAAATATTATCTATCCGCAACCTACTTTGACATTCCTTTTAACTATCACGGATAGAATACTTATCCATGCCAGTCAATATTTATCCTCATGAATCTTTTCTTCACAGAAAGAATTGGCTATCCGTTCTAATCTACAATTTTCTATCCGCCACTCTATCTTTGTCTATCCGCGAGCTACATTGATTTTTCACGCTATGTAACACGGATAGAATTCTAATCCGTGCCAATCCTTTATTATCATCTTCAATCCTTTCACCATAAAATGTTTGGCCTATCTGCACAAATCCATAATTTTCTATCCGTCACCGTATTCTTTTCTATCCGCGTACTACTTTGATTTTATTTCGTCACCTATCACGGATTGGAAAGGTATCCGTGACAATCAATGCTTATCCTCTTCAATCCTTCTGTCACCTAATCCTTGTTTATCCGCGGACTACTTTGATTTTTATCATTATGTAAAAAAAATTATTGACTCTCCGTTATAATTCGTGATTTTATATCAAATGCGAATTAGCATTATAGTTTTCACTGCAGATACATACGTATAAAATGTTTTTCATTCAAACTGATACGCGAGGATAGAATATTATTAGTTCAATACAGATTCAAAAGGATAGACGCGGATAGAGTATTAATAGTTGAAGTCTGATTATAACGTATAAATATGGATAGCACACACTACAAGAAAAGTGTTTGAAAATTGCAAGTCGGTTTGTAAACGTATTACTATGATTCATGCGTTAATTCTACAAGTTTATTGTGAACTTGCAGCGAATAACAGTGCAATTTCACAATATTTGTATCAATTTTACCGTAAAAGTGTAATATAACCACAGGAATCAGTGGACATACAAATACCAGTGATTAACGTGGTAAATTTCTACCATATTTTACTTGGAGACGGATTTAAAGGGATAGATATGGATAGATTATTCTTAGTTGAAGATGGATTAAAAAGGATACATAAGAATAGAATATTTTTCGTTGAAGACTGATTAAAACGGATAAATAGGATACCTTCTCACGGATAGATAAGGATAAAAAAGTTCGTACTGAAACGGATAGGGGCGGATTAAATTCCACTTCACGTATTGAAAATTGTTCAAACGGATATAGATTTCAAAATCTCACAAAGGATAGAACATGATTGAAAAGGATGCGAAGTGCTCATTCAAACGGATAAAAAAAATCCTATCCGTTTGAATCCGTTTACTTCCAGCAGGGTAAAAAATAAATTGAAACATGTGAAAATGCAAAAACTGTGATGCGCGTCGAGAAAACATAACCTCACTTTGAACGCTGTGAATACCTTTTTTATAATTAAATTAGTATTGGCGATATTGCTTTTGACAACTTAACAATCTCAGCAGTGTTCCATAATTGATCACTGAGCTTAAAAATTTATTTTGAACTGCATTTACACCTGATATATATTTTTTTGTTTAATAACTAAAAAAAATTTAAGGTGTTAGGACAGGGAACCCATTCAAACTTTAGCCCTACTTAATACATCCAAAGAGATCTCTATACGAACGAACACACGCAAAACACATAATTGAAGACGCTCCAACTTCACATTGATCAAGTAAAAGCATCTAACCTATTGGATCTCTCTCCTTTTCATCCTTTTTAGGGCTCTTCTTTGAAAACAAAAATGGCAATTCTAGAATCTTCACAGAACCTGTGTTTTGTATCCTATCGTTTATGACATAGGTGCTAATTAGCACTACTTCAGAATAGTCAGTCTCTTTTTAAATTGCATAAACCGTTAGATAGCCATTTAATGAATCAGAAGACATGAGAATGAAAACTGGATAAGGACCAGTTATTCTAAATTCTGTTTTCATTGATTTAAAGTCATTTAGGACCCTGTTTATCGATAAATATTAGGAACATGTAACAGTGTGATGCTGTAATTTACAACCCACAAGGCACACTTTACGGTAATATTCAAGTTGAAGATAATTTATCAATACAGTCGAACCTGGATTTAGCACCGGTTTAGGGGCTGACCTTGACGTTAAATCCAGAGACTCGGAACTATTTTGTCTCTCTCCTATTTTATCTCTCTCCTGTTTCTCTCTCTGCTTTGTCACGCCTGAGTGCACACCGCACATCCCCCCGCAAACGCCTCTCACGTAACCCCTCGGCGCGGCGTCAATTCTCGGAAGGGAAAAATCCAGGGGAGCTAAATCCATGTTTCACTGTATTACACTTTAGGACTTGAATATTTGCAATTAAAATTTAATTAATCAAAGATCTTAAAATAACTTGAAATCCTCCGAATTCCGTTGATATCTTTTTAAATTGTTTGCAGTCGCTAGAATTCCTATAAAATTCCTTAAAATGTTCGGAAATCACTTGAAGTCCAATGTCATCTTTTGAAACCACTTAAACCCTCAGCAAGTCCTTGTAATATCACGCGACATATTTTAAAACCCATTGAAAACTTTTACAAAATCATTAAAATTTCTCTAAATCCCTTAAAGTCTTCTAAAATTAGTCGAAATCTATCGAAGTACTCTGAAATCCTCTAGAATCCTTTCAAAGGCCATACAATCGCACAAGGGTCTTGCAAATCCCTTGAAATATTTTGTAATACTTCGAAAATATCTAAACAAATTTTAAATACTTTGAAATTCCTAAAAATTCTTTGAAATCCATTGAAAGCTTTACAAATTTTGTGATATCTTCAAAATACTTAAAATTTTTTTACAGTCAAAAATTATTTTAAGTCGCTTGAAATCTTTTTCAATATTTTGAATTGCCATAACATTATTGATAATTTCTTAAATTGGTCTAAAATCCCTAAAAATTCTTTGGAATTCCTCGAAATCTCTTGAAGAGTGTGGAAATCACTTGAAATAATTAGAAATACCTTGAAATATTTTGAAACACTTCCGACACGTTGACATTCTTCTAAACTTTTCAAAACCAAAAGTCGAATGATCAACCCATTTTATATTTTTCTACTCGAAATCTCGTGTTTGTCGAATAGAGTATTTTGCCTATTAAAAATTACAACATAGAAAAGAGGTTGGAGAACAATATGGGGAAAAATGTGAAAGTATTAAGTGTGCAGGTGCGGCATGACGATTGAAGTTTTGGTCAGGAGGTCCGCGCAAATCACAAAATCATATATTCATCGTGAAGCTATAGGCAACTGGTAGAAGGCGAGGCGATTAATTTCAGAGTGCGATTTATAATGGAGCGCCATCAATCATAGAGACTGTTAGGTGTAACATAACCTAGCCGCATGCAGTCTTCGCAGCCGGTATCGCGAAACCGGGATGCTAATTAATTTCTAAAAATTATGAAACGCAATAACTCCTATTTGTGTAGCACGTGCTGCTAGCTGGTGATCGTCAAGTTAAGAGCTGAAATTTAAAAAAAATATACATATCATTTTCATAGACGACAGTTGCTCCCAGTGGGACCCTGCGGTGGTTGTTAAACCTTTTTTAAATTATATATATATATATATGCCACGGCACTTGCGAGATGGATGCAGAGAGCTGTCATTCTTGGGTCGCTTCGTGTCCTCAAAACACACGAAAGTTTCGCCGACCTGTCGTTGTGATTTCGTCGTGGAATTAAAATTGTTAAATAATAGCGATGTTATAAGCAAAGTCGCCTTTGCCCCACCGGTCGGCGCTGCCCCTCCTTATCCTATGTCTTTTCGGCTTAAAAATTCAACTCTCTTCTAATATAACTATTTAGTTGAAAGTGAAACTGGTGTTGCTTGGAGTTTAATCTTTTTTATCAGAAATTAATCATTTGATTGAAAATTCCACTAAATTTTCTAAAGTTCGACTATTTCGTTAGAAATTCGTCTCTTTTGCTTTAAAGTTCAACTATTTGGTTGTAAATGCAACTGTTTGGTTAAAAGTGATTTTTTCATTGTTGAAAATTGAACTATTTTTGGTTAAAGTTGAATCTTTTTTTGTTTGAAAATTCGACTATTTGGTTGAAAATTCATCTTTGTAGGTAGAAACTTCAAATATGTGGTTTAAAATTCAACTATTTAGTTAAAAATTGAATTATTTTGTTGGAAGTTTGATTATTTTATTGAAGATTTAAGGATTTTGTTAAAAAGTCATATTTTTGGCCGAAAATTTATCTCTTTAGTTGAAAATTCGCCTATTTCTGTTTGGACAGAAAATTCGTCCATTTGGATTGAAAATTCATCATTGTAGTGTAAAAATTCAAGAATTTTGTTAAAATTTCAACTATTTTGTTGAAAATTCATGTTTTATGGTAGAAAAGTAACATTTTTTGGTTGAAATGAATAAACAAATTTGACATTGATTTTGAACCCGAAATATATTTTTATTTATATTATAAAAGATTCTATGTTAAGAATGTTCCAAGATTAAAATGCTAGTCTTTGAATATTAATGGTCAGGGGAAAATGAAAGTTGGGCAGTGAAAAATCAGGGAAAATAAGTCAGGGAATTTAAAAAATGAAGCTTTTCGGCCATCTTTTGACTTACAAATTGGGATATTTATTATTGTTAATATTATTGCTGAAATATTTGCTGAAAAAACTTTTATATAATGTACTGATTTGAATTTCGTATAGATGTAGTCGTACATTGTATATCTATAAGGTTGATATTCGTGAATCGTGACACTTATTACATAGTATCAGTTATTAACTGAAATGACTTTTCATCCATGAGAAATGCGTTATTGAAAATCAGCGATGGAACGCTTAATCGTGTTGAATAGATAGATTAATTTATACCTTAATTAAATAAGCGATCGGTGCTCGCATTCGCAGCTACACTAATCCATTAAAGCAGATCCGTGGTACTATCCTGGCCACAAACATCCACTGTCAGTTTAAGTTAATTTAGCCTTAAGTAAACATCAGTTAAACGTTTAATCGTAGTCGTTTCCGCTGAGACCTTCAACAAAACGAAGAGCATTGACTTGGAGCTTTGGAATTTTTAAAAATCAACCGTATGACACGTTTCAATGTGTTTCAATGTGTTACAAACCGTCAAATTTTAATGGAATGCTCTTAAGTAAGATATAATAAGACATTAAGATATTCCCAAGTTTTTTATTATTCCGGGGGATCCATAAACTACGTTACCAATTTTAGGTTATTTCTGGACCCCCCCCCCTCATACCGAAAAGTAACGCAGCTCAAAATTCTATTAAAACATAGGAATGAGGGTTATTTTTTACAAAAAAAAAAAGTAATAACGGAGGAATTAATTCTTTCAAATAAAACTAATGTGAATACCTTATTTAACACAATATGCGTGACAATATGAAACACTTTAAATTCCTAAGATTTCAAGTCGAAATGTATTTTTAATCTTCAACAAACAAGAATTATTTTCTAACCAAAAAGACGAATTTTCAACAAAGTACATGAATTTTCTACCAAATAGTAGAATTTTCAATTTATAAAGGATAAATTACTAACCAAAAATGGAAAAGTGCAATTTTCAGATAAAAACATTAATTTTTTACAAAAAAAAAAAAAACTGCATTTTTAACAAAAAAGTTAGATTTTAAACTAAAGAGGTGAATCTTCAAAAAACATTAATTTTGAACAAACTAGTTCAACTTTCAACCAAGTACTAGAATTGTTAACTAAAAAAGGTGAATTTTGAACCAAATAGCTAAATTTTTAACCAAAAGGATGAATTTTCATAAAAATAGTTTAATTTTTAATGAAATAGTTAAATTTAAACAAAAAATATTAATTTTGAACAAAAAAAGTTGATTTTCAACCGAATAGTTTAATTTTCCACCAAATTTTTGAATCGTGAACCAAACCAGATTAATTTAGAACTAAAAAGGAAGATCATTTTCAACAAAATAGTTAACATTTCAACAAAAGAGATAAATTTTCAACTAAAATGATTAATCATAAAAAAAAAGAATTTTCAACAATAGTGTTCAACCCAAAAGATTGATTTTTCAATCCAAAAGATTAATGTTCTAAAAATGGAATAGTTAAATTTGCAACCAAGGAGGTAAATCTTTTCAAAAATTTCCAGCTAGAAGGTTAATGTTCTACCAAAAAAATATGATTTTTAGAAAAATACATTAGTTTTAAAGAAAGCGGTTGAATTTAAAAATTAAAAAAAATTGTTTAAATAGTTGAATTTTTAAACAAGTAGTTAAATTGAAACCAAAAATATAATTATTTTTAACGAAAAAGTTCATTTTCAATCGAATAATTGAATTTTCTACAAAATTGTTGAATCCTTAAACAAACCAGATTAATATAGATCCAAACAGTTGCATTTTTACCCAAAAAGGATTAATTTTCATCCAAGAAGATTAATTTGCGACCGAAAAATACGATTTTTTAAGAAATTACATGAATTTTCATCTAGAAAAGATCAATTTTCAATAAAAATATTAACTTTCAACTAAACATGGAAAAGTTACATTGCTCGTTAAAAACAAAATAATTTCATTTTCAACCAAAGAGATGAATTTTCAACAAAGGACTTCAACTTACTAACCAAGTAGCTGAATTTCCGACCAAAAATATGACTTTTTGACAGAATACTTCTATTTCCAACAAAATAATAAAGTTTTCAACCAACTGCTAGAATTCTTAACCAAACGAGATGAATTGCAAACCAAAAATATAATAGTATACTTTTCAACCAAAAGTTAGTTGATTTCTTTTGTTGGATTCCGTTAATTTAGTTCGCATTTAAGCGAAAAATCGAGAAAAAGGGGAGAAAGGGATATGTTTCTTAAAAACAGAGAAAAATAGAAGAATTCTTTGAAATTTATCATCAGGAAACGTACTAAATGTTATCTAATTTCGTTAGGTCACTTCCACTGATCCCCCCTGCCCCTGTTACCAACCGTAATTTGTATCGTGCCCCCCCCCCAAATTTATAACGTAGTTTATGCACGATCCGTAAGTTGCTATCAATTAAAAAAAAGGATTTGCCTAAAACAAGAAAAAATGGATACTTTCAATATTTTTCAAGGTTCTCACTACTTTCCAACCGAGCAATTCACGCTTACCCCGAAAGGAAAACGGCTGAATGATATCATAATAATGTTTCTGACTTACCGAAAATCTTATTTTCAGAAAATCAGAGAGTCCACCAAAATGTCAATCGCTGTGTTCTGTTACAATGAATAACTTTTTAACTTACGGTAGTGTTATATTCCAAATTAAAGTCAAAGTTTTCTTTAAAGAAACACTGTAACTTTTTTTTTAAACTTTCCAAGTAGGTATTGATTAATCAAGAATGGTCATCGAAAGTTCATCAATATCAATATCAAATATCAATTCATCAAAATCATCAATATCCACGCGTCTCGAAGACGCGAACAATTATATCAAAAATGCAGATTCTGTCATATATTCCCAATAGAAAAAAATACTCTTAAAAACAAGGAAAATAATTTTGTTAACAAATTTAAAAACGATATTGGTAGGTTTTGATAAGTCACGAAGTGTTCTTAATTTGTGTAATCGATGCGTCTCGAAGATGGGAACAAATATATCATATTTTTTAACGATATTAGGCAATTATATTAAAAGAATTTTTGCCTCTGTAAATCTTAAAAAGTTACATTATGGATAGTTTTTTCCAGATCGATTTCGTTGATGAAAATAAAATACTGATTAATAAGCCATAAAGTGTAAGAGATTCGAAAAAACCCATGCAGAAATTTCGCCGTGGCCCCGCTTGGGCCACGACCTGGAAGCCCCAAAAACGGCTTAAAATAATTGCAAATTGTCATTCACAAAAAATATCACTCTTAATATTCATGCTTTGCGTTATTACTTCCAAAAAGTAATAACTTTCCAGGATTTACAGCAATAAAAGATTGTTCAAACAAAGTGAAAATTGTTTACAAAATTGCTAAATATCCTATACCAAAAAAATATTACTCTAAACATTCATTAATTGTATCATTATTTCCAGAAAATACTAACTTTAAAAATTTGATAGAAAAAAGAATTATACAAATAGAAATTGTTGAAACAATTTTAAAATGTGGTAAAGAAAAAACACTACCCTTAACATAAATCAGCTTTATCGTTTATCCTGACAAATAATAACTTTTTACGATTTACTGGATGAAAGGATATTATTTAAACAATTCAAAAGTAGTTACAAATACTTGGGAACTTATCACTTATCGAATAAAAATAGTTAATGTAGAAAGAGTCCCAAAAAATACCTTCTTTAGCATGAATTTAACATAAAACTGCTATTTTGCATTTTTGAGGCATTTTCCGGGAACAATACAATCCCCCTTGGGACGGGGGAGGTCCAAATTAAAAGTTATGGGGTGTAAGTTATATCTTGTCCATTTCTTAAGAAGTAACTGAACTTTGATTTACAGAGAATTGATAACAAGTACTTATTTTTCCCATTTTTTCAAAAACCGAGCTCTTCCCATTTAAAACTCCATGTTAATTTCAAAAACCCAGGACACGGGTTAATGTTGATTGATTTAAAAAAAGATTCAGAATTTCCTTTTTCTGGAAAACGGACAAAATATGTGGGGGGAGGGGTCGATCACAAAAAATCTGAAGTCCAATTTTTGGAACACACTAATAGACACTAGGTTGGGCGTAAATTCGCCTTTAGATTTTTGGTGATCAGAAAATTTGTTCGTTTTCCAGAATAAGAAATTCCGTTTTTTTTTTTTCAAAACGGTCAACATTAACTAGTGTGCCAGGCTTTTGGAATTAATATGGGGTTTTAAATAGGAAAAGTTCGGTTTTCGAAAAATGGAAAAAAAGAAGTACTTGTTATTAAATATTTGTAAATGAACGAAGTATTTTTTCCCAATTCTATTTTATTCATTAAAACTGTTCCAACTACAATTTAAAATATGCATTATAATTTGGTTTCAGTAAATATATTATTTCAAACATAATTGAATAACAATTTTAGCCCTTTTTATAGTTTACAAAGTCATCAGTAAAAAAAATCGTTCATTTGAACGTTCAGAACTTCAAGCACATCCTTTCCGTTTGAATTTAAGCCAAAAAGTTACGCTTCTTTGATCCGGGCCCTCAATTCTAAACGTTTCAGCTTTTGGAAGGATTCAAGTTTGAACTTTCCCAATTGGCAACCCATCGTTTGGAACTTTTTAGTTGGGAGTAAACTGTAAATGCATTCCAATTAAAGCATCTGAGTATAAATGTTCTCCAAGTATAAATCAGACTTCACATCCCAAAATGATCTTAGAAGAGGAAAAATAGGATAATTTTTCCCTGGACTAGGGAAAGAATAGGGAAATAAATTCTTTTAATTAAATTTAATGTTGAATTTTCTACCAAAATAGATGAATTTTCAATAAAATAGTCGAGTTTTCAAGCTAAATAGACAAATGTTTTAGATTAGAAAAGATTGATGAACATTTAAACAAATAGTTCAACTTTCTACCAAAAGAGATCAATTTCCAACAAAAGACTTGAGTTTTCAACCTAACAAGTAAAATTACTTAGAAAACCGTTAGCTTTGGAACCCGAAAATATGAATTTTTAAGAAAAAGGTTCATTTTCAACCAAGATTGATCCATTTTTAACCAAATAGTTGGATTTTTAACTTACAAATATGAGTTTTTAACCAAATGCTCGCATTTTAAAATAAAAAAGATTATTCTTCACCCAAAAACTTATTAAAATTTGAGTTGAATTTTTAGGCCAAACAGACAAAATTTTTAGAAGAGAGTTGAATTTTCTATCAGAAAATTTGAATTTAAAAAAGAAGTTCATTTTCAACCAAAAAAGATGAACGTTCTATCCAAAAAGATGAATTCTCGATGAAAAATATAATAGTTGATATTTAAACCTAAAATTATGAAAATTTTAAATTAAAGGAAGATGAATTTAACAAAAGAAGACGGATTTTCAACAAAATACAATGAACTTGAAGTTCTGAACGTTCAAATGAAAGAAATTTTTACTGATGGCTTTGTAAACTAGAAAGCGCGCTGAAATATTGATTCAATTTATATTGCATATAACAGATTACAAAATAAACTTCGAATGCATTATTTTAATTGTAGTTGGAACAATATTTTTTGATAAAATAAAACAGGGAAAAAATGTTTCGTTCATTTGAACGTTCTGAATTTCAGGTACATCAAAATACATGCCTTTTAAACGAAATAGTTGAATTTACAATTAAAATATGTATTTTTCAACAAAATAGTTAAATTCTCAAAGAAAGAGATGAATCTTCAACCAAAAAAATGAATTCTAAACCAAAAATATAATAGTGAACTTATAAACCAAGAAGAATTAACTGTCAACGAAAGAGAGATGGACTTTTTAATAAAACAATTGAATTTTCAAGAAAACAATTAAATTTTCAACGTAATAGTAGAGTTTTTAACCAAAAGAGTTAAATTCTGAGCCAAAAATATAGAATAGAAAACTTTTCAACCAAAAAGAATCAAGTACACATTTGAACGGAAAAAGGAGAAGTTTCTTGAAAACAGGATAAACAAGAGAAATTCTTTAAAAAGGTGAAAGAAGCGAAATAGAAGAAAGAGTGTAAAGCCTGATAAATACTTCCCAGTCCTATTAGAAAATTAAAACCTGACCATATTCCCGTCCCATTGAAAAAGTCCATTGCGGAACTTTTTTTTCCTTTTTTCGTAATGATTTATAATAATAAGTTTTAAAAAACATGATGACCTCGAAATTATGATTTACATGGTTTCCCTTCATCCACTGAATGGCTCACGACATGAAAGAGACGTTCGAATGCATCGCTTGTAAGTCATCATTTTGTTAAAAAAGCGTTTGTCTGTCCTTGCTTTCTAATTATCGTGTCATTATGGCGTATATGCATGCAATGTGTCTGCTCGGCTGCCACACGAACGATAGAGTCTCCCTCCTATATTTATCCATTGTTTAGTAAAGTAGCTGATGGCTCCACAAAGCGAGAAAATCGTGGAGAAGATGAGGAAGCCAACCAAGCATGAATATTTCCAGTTGGAAGTGTTCAATTTTAAAGGACAATGGCAATTTAACAAATTCAAAAGGATCATTCCTACCTGAAAGGCAGGAATCCATACTTTCAAGCGATCCAAGACATTCAACACCCAGACATTGACTTTACCCTCAATATCGTGGTCTAAGATGTTTACGCATCAAAAAAATTGATCACATTTTAATGCATAATTTAAAACCATCAGGCTCCACGACCATAATTCTCTACTCGTACCATACTTATGTTTATAAATAAACGCGTTTCACTCTAATTAACCCAATCCATTTTTCCCATAGACACAGGCTTTACCCTCCATACCGCGGTCTAAGATGTTTACGCATACAAAAATTGATCACATTATAAGATCGCATAATTCAAAACCATTAGATTCTACGACAATAATTATCTACTCTTATCATACTTTTGTTCATAAATAGACGCGTTTTACTTTGATGTGTCCTAAGCCATTTAACGCTCAGACACACGCTTCACCCTTCATATCGCCGTCTAATATGTTTACGCATAAAAAAAATGGATCACATTTTAAGATCGCATAATTAAAAACCAGGTTTCACGACCATAATTCTTTACGTTTATCATACTCAAGCCCATAAATAGACGCGTTTTACTTTAATGTGACCCACGACATTAAACGCTCAGACATACGCTTTACCTTCCATATCTCGGTCCAAGATGTTTTGCGCATAAACAAAATGATCACATTTTAAGATCACATCATTCAAAATTATCATATTTTACGGTCATAATTCTTTACTCGTACCATACTTAAGACCATATATAGTCGCGTTTCACTTTGATGTTTTTCAAAGAATGTAAAGCTCTGACATGCTTTACCCTCCATAACGCGGTTTAAGTTGTTTACGCACCAAAAATTTAGTTTTCAATTATAGTTGGAGAAGTAAGTCTAGAAAAGGTGAAAACAGGTTCGATTTATGTTTAGGGGTGGAGTCGAGATTTTCGAGGTCGGGCACCGGATGGTTAACATGCACCGTACCGGTGCATTCCTACCCGTGGTGGACCTCCAGAACAAGCATAGCCATAGCGCTAAGGTCATCGACTCGTTTACTGGACGCGTACAACACACGTTGTGCTCGTTCACAGGGAGCTCTCACTCGATGCTGCGCCATGCAACACGTGCTGCTCACCCTTACTCAGCAGACCTCCACCCCCTCCATCCCTCGCCCACTTCCAACCGCTCCCTCATCGCCGTTTTCGTTTTTCCCTTCTCGTTTTTTCTTTCCATTCTATCCGAATGTCACCATACGATCTCCTCTGCTAATAGAATCTTCATTATTATTTTTTCATTCTCCAGAGTGCACAGCTTAAAATGCTATCAAAACAGGGGAAATAGGGTGATTTTTACCAAAAATGGAGGAGCATTCAAATGAAAGAAATATATTTTCCCAATTCTATTTTAATTGTTCCCGCTTTGATTAAAAATATGGATAATAAATTTCTTTTATAATGGAATTACTTTCAATATAATGAACCACTATTTTTGCACTCTTTCTAGTTTGAGAAGCATGTCGAGGGGCTCACAACTTGACCGATGGAGTGTACACTGACTTCAAGTGATTTCAAGTGACTTCACGCCAGTGACTTCAGCGAAAGTGTACACCTGACTTCACGAGTTGCTAACCCCTCGAAGCACGTACTTTCAAATTTCGTTTCATTTGAACGGTCAGAAATTCAAGCACATGTCATTTCTGAGATTTTAAGTTGAAATATATTGCATTTTCAACAAAATAGTTGAATTTTTAACCAAAAGAGATTTTCTACCAAAATAGATGTATTGTCAATCCAAAAAGTTAATTTTAAGCCAAGAAAGATGATTTTTTGACTAAAAAAAAGATGACTTGGACAAAATAACTTAATTTGCAACAAAATAGATGAATTTTTAACAAATAAATTAATCTTCATTCAAGAAAATAATTTTTTAACAAAGCAGTTCAACTTTAAACCAAGTAGTTAAATTGTCATCCAAAAAGATGAAATTTCATCTGAGAAAATTAATTTTCTTTCAAAAAAGACAATTTTTCAACAAAATACATGAGTTTTCAATGAAACAAGAGAATTTTCAACTGAAATGATGAATCTTCAACTAAAAAAATTAATTATTAACAAATTAGTTCCGTTTTCAAATATGTAATTAAATTTTCAACAAAAAAAGATGAATTCAGAACGAAAAATGGAATACTTGATATGTCAACCAAAAAATATTTTCATATCACATAAAAAACAGTTTCATTTTTAACCAATGAGATAAAATTGCTATTTAACCAGATTAATTTTTTACCACAAAACTAATTTTCAACAAAATACATTAATTTTCATACAATTCATTGACTTTTCAACTATAAAATATATTTTTTGAACCAAAAATGAAATAGTTAAATTTTCAGTTATTAACCAAATTAATTAAGAACAAAAAAAATGAATTTTTATTTAAGTAGTTCAACTTTCAAACAAGTGGTTGAATAAAAAAAAATGAATTCTCAACGAAAAATGTAATAGTTGATATTTCAACAACAAAAAATGTGAATTTAAAATAAAAACTCGTTAAATTTGACCAGAAAAAGACAAATTTTCAACAAAATAGTGTAATCAACGAAAACACATTAATTTTTAGCCAAACTATTTAATTGCATTCTTAACCAAGTAAGGTGAATTTTCTACCAAAATAGTAGTTGAATTTTCAAACCAAAAATGACGAGTTTTTAACAGAATTTCTAAATTTTTAACCAAAAAGTATGACTTTTTAACAAAATTTCTGAACTTTCAACAAAATAATTTAACGTTTAACAAAAAAAAATTAATTTTAAACCAAAAATATAATAGTAGAATTTCCTACAAAGAAGAATTTATATTTCAACCACGAATATTTGGATTTTATTTTTGGGGTCTATTAATTCAGTTAGAACTCAAGTGAAAAAACGAAAAAAAAGAGAAAATTTCTTGAAAACGGGGGAAAACAGGACTTCTTTTAAAAAAGGAGAAAATAGGGGAATAGGGGACGGAGTGTGAAGTCTGATTCTAGAATAATACGTAGGGGAAACCACCATACAATAGATAATGATCCTGCAGTAGATAATTATTAATTATAAGCACAAATACAAGTAAAATGTTCAATTCTAATTTTAATATATTGACATATATCGTGCCTTAACTATCAATTACATTAAATTAATTATTTTACACACACTAGTATTTTAAATGATTGTGCATCTACTGTAGGATCATTATCTACTGTAGGCTGGTCTCCCTCCAATTTAAATACACTGGAACTTGGATTTAATCAGTCTGGGTTTACGTCGTTCCGAAAATTGATTTGTCTCGGCGGTTTCGTGATGAGAGGAGCCGCGGGGCCGAAAGAGAGGCGGTGCTCAGTCAAGCGTGGCAAACAGTATGACGAGCGTACTCTCAGCGCGTTAGTTACGTCAGCTGTTAGCATGCGTCCAAATTCAACAGAAATGGTTCATGCGGCCCTGTCTGTTTACGTTTCAATTGTCTGGATTTATGTTGAAGGCCACTGCAAGCTATGCTCGGAACCATAATTAATTCCAAGTTCCAGTGTATGCTTCTAAACATAACGTCGATAAAACTTGTATGCTACCAATTGGAAAAATGATTGAACTTGAATACTTGAAATTATAAGGTCCATGAAACTTGTGCGCTCGCTCATGAGCTTCCAGATAGAAATAAGACAATAAATCCTCTGATTTTTTGCATCATCAGTAATCAGTACCTCACATTATCAGAAACAGATGTTTTATCTGTTCGACATTGGCGCTTGTCCTTCGTCCGGTCGCGTTTCCGCGTCTCCTCCAATCAGCGATTTACCGGAGCGAAACGCGATATTGACGCTCACATAATCACTTTACGCGGCATGATTTTTGCAATCTGCAGCTGCGCTCGGTCAAACGAACACAGCCCATGCTTCTCTTACGATTCGAACTTTAAAGCTGCGTTTGAAAGTTTCACAGAAAAAGAGGAATCACATTTTTTTACGAACAAAATGAATTTTTCATTTTAAATACTTTATTGGCGTTGAGTATAAAAAAAAAATGACGCTGCTATTTCTGTAGCGAGTTTATTACGACATTGCATTTTTTCCTCCACACGATCCAGTTTCGAAGGCTAACACGTGGAAAACGCGCGAGATGAAAAATTGAAAGAGACTGGATAGAAACAAGAGTTTAGATAAACAACAGGGCGGCCGAAAAATTTCATTTTCAATATTCCCCGACTTATCCCTGATATTTCCCTTAAACATTTTTTCTATTTCCCTGACAATCAATTTTCAAAGACCAGCATTTTAATATTGTAACATATTGAACATAAATACTTTTATAAACGGAATAAAACAATTTCAAATTTATTTACTTATTTCAACCAAAAAATATGATTTTTCTACCATAAAGATGAAGTTTCAATCTAAAAGGACGAATTTCAACCACCTGATCGAATTTTCTAACAAAGAATATTAAACTTCAACCAAAAACAGTTGCATTTTCAGCCAAATAATTCGATTTTTTAAAAGACAATATAATTTTCAACAAGAAAAGATGAGCTTTCAATCTAAAAGAACGAATTTTCTGTCCAAATAGACGAATGTTCGCCAAAACAAATTAATTTCGGTCCAAAAAACGATGTCTTTTTTAAAAAATACTGAAATTTTCAACAAAATAATGAAAATTTCCACAAAATAGTTGAATTAGTAACCAAATACGCAAATTGTGTACCTACAAAGGTGAATTTTCAACCAAATAGTCGAATTTTCAACCAAATGGTTGAATTTGCAAGCCAAAAAGTCGAATGTTTTAGAAAACACTTGACTTTCGAACCTGAAGAGATTGATTTTTAACAAACAATTGTTATTTTTAACCTACAAAGATGAATTTTCAAACAAATGGTTGAATTTTCAATAAGAAAAGATTAAACTTCAACCAAATACTGTTGAATTTTCAACCAAATGGTTAAATTTTCAAACCAAAAAGACGAATTTTTTAGCAGACACTTGAATTTTCAATCCGAATAGTTAAGTTTGCAACAAAAAGATGAATTCTCAACTAAAAATATAATAGTTCATTTTTTAAAAGAATAATTAAACAAAGTAGATAAACTTTTAACAAAATAGAATATTATGTCCAAATAATAATATATTCCAAATTAAAAACTAAAATTGTAATCTTTTAACATTTTCAACATAGAATCATCTATACTAGGAATAAAGCAATTTCAAATTAAAATGTATAAATTTCAAATTTATTATCCTTCACAGTTATTTAGAGTGCCTTTTATAACAGTGCTCCGACCTTAACCGATTAAACATTTAAACAATTGGAATAATTTCTACGTTCAACCAGTTAGACATTTAACCTGTAGAAAAGTTCATTCGGTTAAACTTTTCATCATTTTCAACTTCTTTTTTTTTATTTAAACTAGCTTCAGTTGGTTTCAAATTATGTTTTTTATTTCCAATACTGAATAACAGAACTGTGTGAAGTCAGTTTAAATGAAATAGAAATTGAAAACAATAGAAAGTTTAACCGAATGAACTTTTCTACAAGTTAAATGTCTAAACGGTTAAACGTAGAAATTATTCGAATTGTTTAAACTTTTAACCCGTCAAGCGCGGAGCATTATCTCGTATACAAATTCGCTGACCTACGCCCACTCTGAACAAATATTTTCATATATGTGTTTTTTTTTTAAATACCGAGTTTTTAGAGTTTCAAAAATATTTTCACGGCATGAAAAGGCTGTTAATAACAATAGTGATAAAAGCAGCTCCCACTGGTCATAATTTTACCACTCTTTGCTTATTTAGGCACCATTTTTTCCCTCGACACTGAAGTTGAATAGGGAAGCTTGAATAGACTTTTTTCCAAGCAGAATTTAAGATCCACAGGGATTCACTTTATTTCTCAAGTCGGATTTCAGTCTCGTCTAGACTTCCGAGGAAAACTGTGAGAGGAGTGAGTGTGCTGTACATTGGAGAGATTAACGACCGTCGCGCGTCGAAGGAAAAATAACGAGATACAGCGATTGTAACGAGTGCTCTGGATTTACTTTTCATTTTTTTTTTTAATTCCACATTTTATTATCCTTGCTACGAGACCATTAACGTCCCTTTATTTATCACTTTCAAATATTTATACAAAAAAAAAGTATCTTCTTTTTGATGTCACATCAAAAAGTAGATTATGTAAAGTGTAAACATCTTTGATCGCGATATGGAGAGTAAAGCCTCCATTAGAAGGTTGACTGGAAGCTATTGGTTTTTTTTTTCAATTCAATTTCTTCTTACTATTCTTTGAAAACTGATTGAATTTTAATAAATGATGGCTTCTGTTTCGGGGAAAACATTCTTTACAGCTCTACTATTTCCACTTTTGAAAATAACTAAACAATCTTCAAATATAGTTACTTGTTTAAAAATGTTTTCTATAAAAACATTGTTTTAACGATTTCAGCCATAGAAAAATGTACTTTAGACTTTAGATTATCTTAACCTTCTTAACATTCAGCCCTGAGTCCTAAAAATCGAATTAAGTACACATTGTTATTTTTCGTGAAATCTGAACCCACACAGAATCGGGTGTCATTATTGCAGGGGTGTTAGATGGATATAGTGAGCGATAAGAAAATAGAAAAGAACCCTTCGAAAAGTTGGCTGGGGGCGTCTCATGGTCGAATGAAATCCTCCCCTCATGGACTTGATTGGAAACAAGTCATGCTACTATACAGGCGCAACTTTGAACAAAATACTCTTTACACTATCTACAATTTTTATGAAAAATGAGTTTTTTATACAGTTGGATTCATAATAAAAAGACGAATTCATCTGTACAAAAGGTAATTAGAAATTCTAATCAAATTCGGAGATAATTAGTCTCTAATTAGCCTATCTACACAGATTTTTGAGAAATCTAAAGAAATACTGTCGAAAAAAGGCTCTATCTGCAAACAGGTAAGCCTATTTACACAAAATAGAGTATTTCGATAATATTTCATTTGGGGAAACAACTAGAAATCACAGGGAGCCAGGTGAGGACTGTGTGGGGGCTGACGAAGTTGTTAAGGCCGTGTTTCTCCAGAAATTTCTAAATAAGCTGCGATGAATTGGCCACAGGATGCTCACTCACCGGGTTTTTCAGGTTCCACTCGCATATATATGTCGAAGGTAGAAGATGAAAAACGATATGTAAGGACAATCAAATCGACCCTCTAAGCTATGATCAAGTGGATCATCTGCGAGATGATCAAGTCGACTATGTCTGAGATGATCGAGTCGACCATCCAAGATGATCAAGTCGACTCTCTGAGACGATCAATTTAAACCTCTTGTTTTAACCTTCTAGAGAAAGTTACCGTGACCGTCAAGATTTTAGAATCAAGAAGGCTGTTCTATAGTTGACCCTCAAATATAGTCAGTCTGAACATCTGGAATCTAGATCTCCAGACTGACTTTTCATTTTTCTTCGTGCGTTTTCTTCAATATCTCCGTTCAACTCCAAATGCAAATATAGCCTTTCTTCAAATGTACAGTTGTAAAAGACCATGGTTCGAAAGCGGATAGAGATAGAATAGAAATAGATAGACCTCCTCGTCAATGAAGAATTGAAGGCTTTCACCTTTAGGTAACGTGGGTTGTGAGTTTACGACTATACGGCTCTACGCATTTACAAGTAGAACAGCATCATGTTCTGTGCAACCGTGTGCCTTTAACAAGCATGTTGCTTGTACACGTAGGTGTATTCTACACTGTAGAACAAGAGGAAGTGGGAAGGTCATCACACACTCAGAATGCCAATGTATCCTCAATTTTCATCATTGTCTCGATCTGTTGAGTCTCGAGAATCGAGAGGCAATTGCAACGGTTACACACCCGGAAAGGAGTTTCGAAGCACTCGAGATCGATCGACGTGATCCCTGGGATCTGAGCTTGCACGGATATTTACGAGTGAAACATATGGGAGACTTTATTGTTTCTGTTTTTACTTGAATACAAATGCATCTACTTGAGAAAATGAAGATTTTTTTTTCTCCGATCAAATAAAAATAAGGGATCTTTATTTTGCAACTATTCAAATATTATTTAAAAACGTAGTTGGAAGGATGAAACTTTCTATAAATATTATATCGAATTCATATATCTTTCCCTAACCGGAATTATCTTATCGTAACTGAAAAACCAGGTTGTCTATCCAAACGATGATTTTAAATTCCCGGTCATGTCCGGGCTGGCTTCCGGTAAATTGTTCATTTTTCTCGGTCAATTTAAAAGAGTTAAAAGGATTTCAATGATTTCAACCGACTTTTGAAGACTTTAAAAGATTTCTTAACATTTAAAATGATTTCTTATTTAGAACAGGGAATTTTAGAAAAGTATTATAATTTTCAACTTGAATAGAAAATACATTTATTTCCAAAAATGACCTGTTCCAAATCAGAATTCTATTTATTTACAACATTTTCTATTATTATTCAGAAATATAGTAACTCCCTTTTTTAAATTTGAGAAGAGTAAGTTTCACATTCTGGCAAAACTTTATTTGCAAAAAACAACATTTTTAAATTCAAAAAAATTTTCATTTATAACAAGGAATTTCCAAAATTTGACGAATTCTGACTACAGTAATATTTTTAATTAATTCTACAGTGAACCAAAAATGAGAGTTATAATTCTTTACAAAAGTTCCCAGCTGTATCTCAGAATTATAATTCTTTTAGAAAATTTTCTATCCCAAAGTCAAAATTCTAATTCGTGGCGGAAATTGCATGTCCCAATCGTCAAAATTATATTTCTTTACTGAAATTCTCTCTCCCAACTAAATTATAAATCTTTTAGGAAATTCTCTGTCTCAAAGTCGAAATTAAAATTCTTTACTAAAATCCACGGTCACACTTTTTTTTTCATAAATTTTCAAAAATATTTGTTTTTGTTTCATCCCAAATGTCCTGTTCCAACTCAGAATAAGAGTAATAGAATATATGAAACTACTAACTTCCCGGTTTTCCCGATTTCCCGGTTAGGTAAATACTTTGAAAACAATACTACTGATTACAGCTCGAACTACAAACTGAGAAAATAATCACCGAGGTAATTTAGTTCCATATTTAACTCTCAGTTATTATGCATAATGTTCGCAGTGTGGGGACAGTGTGTACAAGTTTCTCTGAAATCATATTTACCTCCGGAAGAGGGATGTTGAAATTATTACGTAAGCAGCTTAGTCTACAACAACTTTGTCTTAAAAATGTTCAGTAAACACATTGTGTGTGGTAAAGTTTAATGTAAATGAGTATTTCCTAGAACTATTGATGTGTAAACATCTTAGGCCACGATACCGAGGGTAAAGCCTGTATCCATTAACACAAAATTTGTAAGATCTTACAATTGTAGTTGGTGTTAAATTGATCAAATATCTTTGATTTGTGTAAGATTTTAGTTTAAGTTAACGATAATCGAAAGTGTTTACAGTTAAGGACGTATGTACTACTTTTTTCAATTAAAAAGGTTATTAGCACAGAAAAAAACAGAAGACAAACTTTAAATCGATTTTCGACGAAAGATTCTTTGCAACAAAAATTAACTTCACAGGATAAACTTTACACAAATATCGGTTAAACTTTCTTTTGTTTTTCCATGGCAAACACATGTATTTTGAAAGACGCGAAGTTGGCTGAACAAAACTTTATCGCTCTAATAAATTTCCTGCAACAAATTTTATTCTTAGTTTTTTCTGTGAGTACAAGATGAAAGCGAAATCTTATTGAACAGAAGATCTATTCATAACATCATTTAATTAAGTCTTTATAAAAATCCGCCAAAAAAATCCAAATTTTAAATGAATCAGTACTGCATTACGCAATCAAAGTCGAGGATTCCAGTAACCGTTGATCTTTGGACTATAAATAAAAACAATTCAAAATAACGAAGTGACTCTCGGTCACCGTAGGCATTTTGTGGTCGGGTGCCCCTAACACGCCTCCCCCTGGAAACCCCCGGCATCATTCGCAACATAATAGCACATAAATTGGCACAACGATCTAATCCCTCCTGCCTTGCAGAGCACACACATCTTCACACGTGTGCCTCGGCGATACGATGCACACACGTTCACACATGTGCTTGATATGTACACAAGTAAGCATGTGTTGGTAGAATATAGTCCCCAGCGTGGAGCTACTTTAGGGTCAACGCATTGCCAAGGTGGCGGCCATGTGGTACGCTGGTGCATACTGCACATTAAAGCGCTTGCGTGTCACGTATCCGTGCATGTGCGATGCTCTCTGCGCACGTGCAATCGCCATGTGTTAGTGAAATTTCAGTGTATGTAGAACTGTTAAGCAGAGTGTGTTTGCACTCCCGCGAAAGGGCATGGGGAGCTCGCGAGCAGGTAGTAGACTCCTGGCTGGCAACTTGAGTTTTTTCACCCTGGAAAGTTGGCTAACTCTAACGGTGTTCCGAGGCGATCGTTCTGAAACCTCAGAAACCTCGAAACTTATTTCACATAAGTAGAGTAAATAAATGAATACACTATAGCAGGGATCACAGTGCGAAATGAGCTCAAAAAATGGGAAATAGGGTAATTTTTGTACGAAAGAGGGGAAATATTAAACATTAATTTTTACATGTAGAAAAGAAGAAACAATATTTTTTATAAAAAATTTTGTATTTTTAAATAATGTTTAAAGGATTTTTTTATTTTTTTTTTAAATCCCATAAAATCCCTTCTGAGAGTTCATTGGATGACTAACAAGTTACCAAAAAACATTATTTGCCAGTAGCGACACCGCGATATGGAGGGTAAAGCCTGTACCAGAGTGGTAAATGCCTTGGACAGCATAAAAGTGAAACGCGTCTATTTATAGACATAAGCATGGTACGATTAGAGAATTATGGTCGCAGAACCTAATGATTTCCAATTTTCCAAACTTAAAATGTATTCAATTTGTTGATGTGTAAACATCTTAGTCCGTGATATGGAGGGTAAAGCCTGTGCCAGAGCGATAGATACCTTGGGTTACATAAAACTAAAAAACGTATATTTATGGACATAAGTATAGTACGAGTAGAGAGAGACAAGAGTGTAACTACAGCTTGCTGTGTAAACAACATAGACCGCGATATGGAGGGTAAAGCTTGTACCAGAACGTTTAGTCTCGGGTAACATAAAATTATAGTTTATACTTTAAGTTAACGTTTATCAAAGATGTTTACACTTTAATATATCTTTAGACGTAGTTTAGGATGCACCTACTGATTTTTAGTTACATTTTTTTAGAAATAACCTACAGAGAACTTTAATAAAATGCTATTTCAACTTACAGTATTTCATAACAAAAGGTTTGTCGTGTAAAAATTCTAAATAAGTCCGATTGCTCACCTGAAACAGAAAATAAGGATTTATTAGTTTTATTTTTTACTGCGAGATGCTTCTAAATCAAATTGGTTAAAACTTGAATGTTAACTAGACATAAATATGGTATTAATAGAGAATTATGGTCTCTGAATCTAATGGTATTGAATTGTGCAATCTTAAACTATGTTCAATTTTTTTTCCGCGATATGGAGGGTAAAGCATGTGACAGAACTTTAAAAGCCTTGAATCACATAAAAGTGAAACGCGTCTATTTAAGTACTAAGTATTAAGTTATATTTTTTATGTTTAAACAATATAGGCCGGGATATGGAGGGTAAAGCCTGTGTCAGAGTGGTAACTGCTTTGGGTAAAAGAAAATTTAAATGCGTCTATGTATGGACTTAAGTATGGCAGTAAAAAATTGTGATGGTAGAACTTAATTTTCAATCGTGCAATTTTAAAATCTGTTCAATTTTTAGGATGTGTAAAAATCATAGACCTTGAAATGGAGGTTATTTATAGACATGAAAGGCCTCACAGTCCCTATGGGATAAAAAATATGGTATAAAGGGTACTTTTTTCACGCTCATAGGGTACTTATTCCACGTTTAGAGGGTACCATTTTTTAAATGGGATATGATAAAGAATTTATTAAAGGCAGTAGATTTTTAATAGGTGGTACCGTCAACCGGGGTAATTATGGATTAACGCTTATGCTCTATAATTTCACTATTTCTTTTTGTAACGAAACTTTCTAAAGATTTATAAACAAAATTATTACATAATTATTAGTCCATAATAATAAGTTCCATAATAATTAGTAATCATTAAAATAGTATTAATAATAAATTTCATAATAATTTGTCCATAATTATTCCGGTTGATAATTATTGTACACGTGATTTTTGCATTTATTTCAAAACCTTCACTACTTTTTACCAGGAATTTAATTTTGGAAGTCTTCATTTAAAATTGAATTCTAAAATGATTTAATTCTTAACGTTTGCAATTCAAGATTTTTGTTTCAACATGTTAAGTTTTGGTCGGATCAAAGCTTCGAAGTTCGAATTGGTAAAACATTAAGACTCAATTTGAAGTGAAACTATTTTTAACAATTTAAATTTGAAATCCAAATTACAAACTGAAATAATTCGAAATTATAAAATGAATCTGAAATTACTTAATTCTGAATGCTTCTATTTTGAAATTAAGGGTGTCACCTGAACAAAGAGTACTATAGGAACAAATCTTGAAAATAGGGTACTTCAGGGACCGCAACTGAATACAGCGTACAATAGGGGATACAGGGACCGGTCTGTGAGTACTGGCATAAGTATGGTACGTTGAATGAATATAATAATAATGATTACAAAGTACATGTGTAATCATTATTTTCATGTATATCTCATTTTAATTTAAATATTGAGGTTTAGATACTTTCAATTTTAAAAATATGTAAACTTCGCTATATTCAAATTTGGATTTTAATAGAAACGCGGTAAAATAATTACTGGTGTATTTGGCTTTAGGGTCCAAAATAGCTAAATTCAATTAGTTAATAATAACTAAACCAAACGTTTCCGCACACAATGGTGGCCCTCGTCAGTGGATTTATTGTTTTGTGTGGTTATTTGGATTATCCTAGTTGAGATAACCTAAAATTCCCAATCATTCCTAAAGTCTTAGAACCTTAGTTGGTAAATTAATATAATGACATTCAGTATTAAATTTATCTGATTTATTCGCTGATTCATGTGAAATTTTAGTTTGAGTTAACGTTTATCGAAAATGTTTACACATAAATCTGTCTGGGGTCACAGTTTTGGGACGGGCGATCTACTCGTCCTCATACCTGTTTCAGGTCGAGATCGTACATACAATCTGACCCTTGTGCACCCCCGTGGTCGCGGCAGGCAGTCGCCCACCACCAGCAAACTGTAACCCCTCTAGTGACCCTAGTTAGTCTTTTCCTTGCTCCGGAAAACCTATACCCATGAATTAATAATAATCTTGTTTTGAAGGGACCACCTTGTTTACGAACAATGAATAATATCTTTGAACTCGAAGATGAAATATACACAGAAAATACCAGTCGTTTGAAACACTTGTAGCATGATGTGCTTGAAGTTCTGAACGTTCAAATGAACGACATTTTTACTGATGGCTTTGTAAACTAGAAACAGTGCTGAAATATTTATTCAATTTATATTGCAAATAACAGATTACAAAATAAACTTCGAATGCATTTTTTAAATTGTAGTTAGAATAATATTTGTTGATAAAATAAAACTGGGGAAAAACGTTTCGTTCATTTGAACATTCTGAACTTCAGGTACATTGTAGCATGCAGGCAAGTCCATTTGATAGTGAAAGTTTGAAAATGTTAGGTAAAGTAGTTTTTTCACAAAAAAAAAGTTAAAATTGTACAAAATGACAAGTTTTTCCTAGTAAAGAAAAAACTGGAGGGGTGACGGTGTGCTGGTGGTGGGCGACGTCTTGTTGTCATCAAGGGGAGTCCAAAAGGGCCAGATCGTGCGTACAATCTCGTCCTGAAGCAGGTGTGAGCACGAGTCGTGGACTGCGCTTTACATACAGATTTTTTTTTTCGCTGCAGAACTCAGACCCTAATAATAGTAAAAACCTAAACGTGCTAAACCTGAGGTATAATCTTACCATAAATTTGCTGATAACCCCGAAATTACCAAAACCCCCGAAGTAAAATTTTGAGGCTTCTCCCTCTTTTACAATCCGGCCCATTTGTCGATTGCCGACATGAACACGTGTTTGGCACATGGAGAAAAGGTGTCCAGAACCGGAAAAAAGGGTCACAGAACATAAAGAGAGGAAAGAACAAAAAGAGAAGGTAAGGACGTTGAGAGAAAGTGAGAAACATGAATAAAAAAAGATGTCTGAAGGGTAAACTGGTAAAGAAAGAGAAGAAGAGGATGGTTCCCTTTTGGCCTGTTACACGTGTACACGCGTGTTATTGTAAACGCGATAGCCGCATGCACGCGTTTCGAACAATGGCGACAAGGCTCCCGCACATATATGTACAATAATGTAGATGTATTTGTATTGCGTACTATGTATGAGTTTTATCTATTGTGCACAGTTACGGGACTCTACCAACTCATTATGCTCACCATTGATGAAGAAGGTGTGAGAAACTAGACGGCGGCCCTCTTACTTTGCTCAGCCTTAGTCTACAACTCTACATTGTCTACAATGAACCCTACTTGTAAAAACTCGAGCACTTGACTTGAATCCAGGCGCACCCTCATGAGCCGTTTTTACTTTTTCTTAAGAAAAAGCCTTTCATGAAAAGAAAGTATATAAAGCTGAAGTAGTGGAATTTTACTAATTGACAGTGAAATTTTACTAATTCATTCAGAAAAAAATAAGTCATCATCAATCGATTGGCAAAATTCCATTATAAACAAAAATTTGCAATTAAAAAAAAGTATTTCAAGGGTTTGGGGAATACATGTCTAATAATGAAAATATTTCAACTATGATGCTTCCAAATTTAATTGAAAATGTTTGAAGTTCGCTGCAGGGTGGCCGCAAAACTTAATTTTCAAAGTTCCCTGACTATTCCCTGATTTTTCCCGAACCAATTTTTCATTTTCCGTGCCCATTCATATTCAAAGGCCATTATTTTAATCTTGTAACATATTAAACATATGATCATTTATAAACGGAATAAGAAAATTTCAAATTAAAATGTATTATCCTTGACAGTTATTTAAAGTGTCTTTTATAATAATTTCCTGACTTTTGCAAGATTTTCATCAAAATCCCTGAATTTCACTGATCAATAAAATTCTCGAAGTTTTCCCTGATTTCCAGGTTTTCCCTATCCTACGGCCACCCTGTCCTAGTTCAATGATTTCAATATGTACCTGAAGTTCCGAACGTTCAAATGAACGAAATATTTTTCCCCATTTCTATTTCACCCATAAATATTGTTCCAATTGCAATTTAAAATACTCATTATAATTCTGTTTCAACAATAAATTATTTCCAATATAAAGAAACAAACATCTGAGCACTTTTTCTGGTTAACAAAGTCAGCAGTAAAAAATTTCGTTCATTTGAACGTTCAGAACTTCAAGCACATTTAATGTGCCATATCTCGGAGAAAAAGAATCGGTCCGGGATGATACAAAATGTAAATGAATGGTAAAAAGGAGTACTAAACGATGGCTTCCATACATTATACTTTTTTTTAATTATTTTTAAGTTAAAATTAGTCTACTTTTTTGTCAAGGAGCACTTTGTAATGCAGAAACAAGCTTTGCACGAAATGTCAGAAAAATGTTCTCAGTCTACTTTTAAGAAACTTTGCAGTGTGCACGTATGCATATTAATCTATATACATATATACCTCCACCTGATAATGAAAAGAAATAGGGGAGCAGCAAATCTTCCGCTTCGTTTAGTCCTCTTCTTCAAGACACTTTCTGGAGTTAAACAAAAGAACAAGGTGAGAGATGGGGACAGCGAGTACAGAGGCGGAGAGCGAGAAGGTGGACGTAAAATATGATGCTTTTAAGCCAGGAGAAAAGCGCAGGAGCCCTTTTAAATTTGAGTTCGAAGATCGAAGACCTGCTTGCCGGCGAAATCAAGCTAGCACCTCGCGATTTGCTATGCAAATACAGGCGACTAGGAATGCTTTAACAGGGTGACGAGTGGGTGGTAAGAAATACGCTTGAAATGGGGAGGTGAACTCGTTGTCGCTGGGAATAAAGAGAATAAACCGGAGTGAAGAGAGAATGAGGATGAGGATAAGGAAGAGGATGGGGATGGGAATAGGAAAGATGAATAAGAAGAGTTCATGTTGCTCCGCTTAGATACGCGAGAAAGAGCAAAAGATCCACAAACGAAGGGGAACAGAGAGGTAGACAAAGAACATGATGTAGAATTATTCAGAACCGTCTACAGCGAAGTGGTCGTACAATATTCTATCCGTATCATCGAACCAATCCATCTTGTTCTGCATTGTTAAAAATGTTGAAATTTGAGAAAGCACTTGCTAAAATATGACGCGAATATAAAAAAGCCTCGCCCTCAGAGCTATTCTTTTGTTATACTCAATCCGCAGATATTTTAAGCAAATATGAATTCACGAGTCCTCGAAATAGTAAACGCGCTTCACGCTACATGCGTAATTTTCCTACGCGAACAGTCTTCAATTCCGTATTTTCTGAATGCAGAATTCAGTAGAATCACGTTCCAACCACAAAAAGCGTCGCTCGATACTTGGCGCTGACCGAGTTTTGTTCTGGTTTGATTAAACATTCCCATCGACCCTGGTCCTTCGTTGTCTAGAGTCTACGTTTAACGCGCGACATACGTCGAGCATCGATGAAATTTAATCACTCCTCGTGGACTTTGCAACTGAAAGTGTACTCGAAATTTTCAATATATGGTAACAATTAGAAATTAAAATACAGCATAGGGAAACGAATTGATTGGATTTTAACTGATGGTGACTTCGATTGGCTATGTGAAGAAAAATGAAGGTTTTCGTTAGACTTCAAATTCTTCAATTTTTGGACTTATGATAATTTTAAATCATTAAATTTTTTAATCTTTATTTTATGAAATTGAAAAAGAGAGCCTGAAAAAAATCTTCTCATCCCACATTCTTAAATCGAAATGATATATCTGTTTCAATAATATGCAGTTCTGGAAGAGGGTGACTATTGGAGCGATTACTTTCTTAGATAGGATAAGTGAACCCTCAATCAAGTTAAGCGTGGGTGGAGGTGGCTAAGGAATTCGTTTTTCTACTCAATAGAACATGTGAATTATGTCCAAAAAAAGTTCTTTATTCAAGTACATGATGTCATAAGTGTGCGCATTCCACATGTTTAGGACATAAATTTTATGAGCTTTGTTTCGACACTATTCTGAACGGTTACAGTTTGCAAATTTTATGGTACACTTGGTATATTATTGTAGAGTCAGCAATATGTGGCCATGCGGATCCCCAAGTGTTCGATAGGTCAGAATTTACATTCAGGCTGTAGTTCTAAAGATACGTCCTTGTAATGCCTGGTAGGAGTACTACCAAAGTTCTTTGCTTATGCATCCTAAAATACAACCTTATTCTCAGTTCTCTTCCTAAATAATTAAACTTTACTGGTTATGCTTATGAGCATTTCCACAGCAAGCATGTCAAATTAATTTATAGTTCAATAAGATATGACGGATTTAAAATGAGACTAATTCTTTTCGTTTTCATTCTTTGCAGGATGTTAATAAAAACTGATATTTCCGCTAGCAACCAGACCATTCATATAGAGTGTCGTTATTTTGCTGCAGAACTTATATCCATAAATCTGAATATATTTCATTTTAATGAACTATATTTTGGGCGTTATCAAATCCGGAAAATGTGAGTCGCTGATTATATCGCGAAATGCGATCACTGGTAATTTATTGCACACACAAATGCACAAGTAGCGATTTCTAAAGGGTTGGCTTTGGTACAAGGACCACCCTTGTGTTCCCACCCGAACGATAATTCGGTCATCTCTATGGGGCGAACGATAATCCGTTTTGTCACGACGAAGAGAATAGAGGAATGAACGTAAGCGAGGGGTCGCTGTGACAAGATATACGCCAGGATTATTATAAGCCCGCGACCTTAACGAAAGTTGTTTCATTCTCTATTAGAAAGGCTGAAAAGTATCTGGAAATTTTGCATACCCTCTATAATTAAAAAAATTTATTTTAAAATCATTCTTTAAATTTTTTAAATAATACTCTTATCATTCTACCCCTACGAAAGGAAAAGAGTATTTTCTACTTTTCTGAAAACCACTTCGACAATCAAGAACTGAAGAAGGAAAATATTGTTTCAAGACCGTTGCTTCGAGATCTTGGCATAAACTTGACAGAGAAAATAAAAGTGATAATCGCCTTAACCGAGCGAGCGTAAGCTTTGATTTTCTACCATTTGCTATCAAGTTTCACGTAATGCGAACAAATGCTGTTCTTGCACTGCTAATAAGTAAATTCATCGTCAAATTTGTTCTCTAATTGTTCCGATTGCAAGAACATTTCTTGAGCAACTTTTCCCATTTTTCTATCATCTCAGTTGCCGAGTCTCTTTTCCCATCAAGTAAAGTGTACAGACAGAGCATTAAATGTAGCTTACGAGTGATTAGAAATTGATTGCATCAACCTCTGTACACGCGGAGAGTATAGTCATGCACCGTTCGATTATTCAAGATATGATAAACCATTCATACATATTTCTCGAACAGCTAGTCACTGGTTAGTTAAGCTACAGAAATTCAACTCGACTTCGAAACATCCACAATTCCGGATGCTAACAATAAACCTAAAAGTTGGTTTTGGGGAGTTTCTCGTCGAAGACGCAAGTTCAGTATTAGCCTAAGCTTTGCTCTTCCGCAAGTTCATAGTCATGCACGTGTACAAGAACCCAGGCTTGTGGGAGTTCGAGAGCCCGCGCATCACGTTAGTCCGAATCCAGCGGGATAAAACCAACCCCAATCCTCAACGTAGTCAACGCAAATCCTCCGCCTCATCCGTGTCTAGTCCTCCTCTCTTCTCCACCCCCACCTACATTCCCTGACCCCATCTGACTAGACACCCCTCCAGCCACGAACAAACGCCCAGGGCTTAAGCTTCCTGAATATTTTATTTACTCACTGCTGCTTCTTCTACCATTTTTATCTACCTCTTCTTCTATAGCGCACTCTTTTCTCCTTTCTTTTCCACATCCTTAAGTGTTTGTTTTGCTAGCTTTTTTCATTTTGCCCTAGTCGCGTCAATTTGTATTTGAATGATGAATTTTGGGTTCGATGATTCAATTTCAGAAAATTCTTCAGAGGCAAATTCTATTCTGCTGGAAAAAGGTGATGATCGAGTCTTCCAGGTTTATTCAAATCTTAGTAGCGGTCTCCCTAGGGAGACTCGGAGGAATATTACGTTTGGTTCTTCTGCAATTAGCAGTTGGGCAGATTCGAAAAATTTATTTCAGGTATGTCCTGAAACAATTGAGTTAATTCTTTGACCGTGCGCTGTATCTCTATTTATCGCATTAGTTACACCTTCGTGCGCGGACACACGATACCCAGTACGTTCCATTACCTACTACAAACCGACAAAGCTCGATAAAGCAACGCGATATCCACTATCGCTCGTACCCATCTTCATCAGCAACAGTGCCCACAGCAGCAGCAATTACTTTCGCAATAGTCACAGATGACGATGCGCGTCCATTGTTCCTACATGCGATTAGGTGTGTTCCCTCCTTATCTACGACAAGGGCTGGAGAGTATTTCGGTAGGACAATGGGAGAACCTATATAGCTCTTGGGTCAACCAGTGCCGATTCCACTTTCAGAGCGATCTTGCTGAATTGTCACCCTTCAAGTGAATGCAGTCATCACATTCAATATTAATTGAGGCTATTGATGGAAAAAGGACTTAGCTTGTCCTTAGAAAATCGTGACAGAATATTAAGAGCCTTGAGATTGTATTTCCGAATAGGAGCTTTCATTCTGATCGTTACTATGCACAGATCCGCATTTAGGTTTCAGATCGCCCTAGGGCATCCTCAAATTTGCCGCCCTTTTATAATTTTCATGGCTAGGTTTCTTGATTGCAGTGTTGTCAATATATGCAATAATAAGAGAAATACTAAGCTGTCCCTAAAAATGTGCTGCCCTAGGCCTTGACCTTTTTGGCCTCTGGTGTAAATACGTCACTGACTATCCATATAGTGCAGAGCACACTGTGCAGCGTAAAGATTTATCGTTGGAGGTGGAGTGGACCGGGTGATAGCTCACGCAAAGATTAGAATGTTGTATCCGCTATGTCTCTGTTATGTCTCTGTTATGTCTCTGGCTATGTAGCAGTAATTTTATCACCTCAATTATCAGGCACTTTCAAGATTGGAAGCAATCTAAATGTTTTAAAATTCAGGAATGGTTGCACTGCTCATAGATCTACTATCGACACCCACTTAATGAATCGGGATTCGATAGATTACTCCAGAATTATCTTGGGAGTCGTTTTGGGGTCACATTCAATGGATATTCCTGTAGTGTCTTCGCGCTACGTAGATATCAATGCATCTCACGATGTGCTGCTGGTGGCTGCTGTGCGGAATGTACACGATGCAAGGGAGGAACGTGTCCCCATGCCATAAAGCTTCCGTTGTCTTACGTTATTGCATGTGACAGACGTGTCTCCACCGCGTTTGGTGTTCGCTATTACGAGTGGTAGATAATACTCGGGTTTAGCGCTCGGCCCGTTGAAAAGAAATGCAACCTGAAAAGAAATGGAGATACGGCTCGAGTGCAATATCACGAGTTTCGTTTTCCCCAACGTCACAAAACTGCTGTGGACTATCTCCGGGTAAATGAATTTACCATGTGGAAGAATTTCTGTGGCGGGGTAAAAGTATGATAACTCAAAAGTGACAGAATTTGCGACCAACATTTCCGGCTGTCTGTACCGGAATGAGGCTGTATCTTGCTCCTTCGCTGGGACGAGTAATTTTTATATTCAGACACGTCCTGCATATTTTAGGTGCAATACTGTCTCCGTGGGAAAATATTTTTAATATCACGGTGTTTTTCCAAGATATAGTTGTGTGCAAGAGGAGTACATTTTCATTTAGAAAGAGTCTGGTGTGTTATCGGTAATATTAGTTAGACCGGGTTGATCTGTACCTAGAAATACGAATGCTACGAGCGAACATAGCAGAGTAATGAAGCTGTCAAATCATCCGGTTTCATTGCATTTTGCAGCTTAGGACAGGTTTGATAACTGACGCTAAACGTCATGCGGTTTTGATTTTAGAATTTCATCAAATGTATAGCGGAAATGAAAATAGTGTTGAGCTGAAAGAGCGTGAAGAGGGATCGAGAGAATCGAGAAAATGGCAAGAATGGAGGAACGAATTATCCTCTTATTGAGGTGTTATCTTCAACCCATAATTTGCGATTGCAACAGTAATCAACGGCTTAAGGTGAACGCAATATGTCTAGGTGTGCAACCAATTCGCAAAGGAATTTCTGGCTGAAATCTCAAAACCCTTCACATGTCTGTTGCCCGAGGAAACATGGTGTTGTCGACGGTGAGAAAAGCCAGCCAGAACCAAACGCATATGTAGAGAGCCGCCTGGCATCCCACGCACGAATATGTCTCACCAATGTTCCATGTTGCGTATGCGACAGTTCGAATGCTTGCACTATTCTCGCAAGCAATAAACCTCCCTCGCATTAATTCAATTATCTTGAGTTATCCTGTATAATTTCAAAACATTCTAGGTATTTCGAAGTCTGATAGTCGGATGATAACTCTTCTGAAGTTTGATATCTGTTGAAAAATTTACTTACAATTAAGTGCAAAAGTTATGAGAAAAAGTCTCCACCATTGATTTTTTTTAATTGCTGGCTTAACAGTCGAGTATTGATGATGGTATCTTTGTTCGTGCATGGAAAAGGTTTTTATGTACTACATAGAAACAAGAATATTGCAAAATATTTTTCTGTGAATAGACCTGTATCTGGTGTTACCAGTCGATTCGATGTAATCTATCAAATGCGGATATTGTAAGCTTTGTGCTAAATAAACGACACAGGGTGTATGCAAATATTATTTACAGTTGAAAGAGCGGGTTTATTACAGAAAGAGAGGGCGGGCTTTAGAGAGGGATGTATTTAGGAAACTGGTTGAAAACGAATGCAGAAAGAGGTATAAAAAGGAGAATAACAGGGTTTTGGTTTACGATCCTCGGTTTGCGCACCCCTGTCGTAACGCAGACTCGACTCGACTCGACTCTTGTGTGCGACGCAGCTCGACTCGACTCGAGCGGCTGAATCGATCCGCAGACTCACGTTATGCCCCAACACCCAAACCATCCAACCCGTCTGGTCACGCGAACGCCGTTTCAAACGTCCCGCCTCCTCCTTTTGACTTTATTTATTTGTATGCTGTGTGAAGATCTTCCTGTTACTCAACTACAGATCCGCGACACACTGAAAAACTCAAGTACTATGAGTAAGGTCGGGAATCTTTTCTTCTTCCGCATTTCTGCTTCCGAGTGTTCGCATTCGATAAGTTAACCACTTTCTTTAAAATCCAGGGTAGGTTGTTTCTAAAAGGGTTATAAGAATTAAACGAAAGGCAATGGATTTTTAAGAACGATATAATAATCGGTATCTACTAAATCCATTATTCATTATTGTGACTCAAATGAAAAGAAGTTCCTTTTACTATTCGACAACTTGAAAGTTTTTAGTAAATCTTGACATAGGGTTTTAAATGGAAAATGCAGAGTTCTGAAATAAATCGGAAAAACAATTACTTCTTTCAACTTTGAGTAAATTGAGGTTTAGTCACTTCTTAGTGAATCATCAAGGAATAATTTTCACCAAATAATTTTGAATTCCCCCCCCCCCCCTATACCTCCTTGTATTGTTGCCAAAAAATGGCACAAAAAATCGAAAATAGCAGTCTTATGACAAATTCATGGCAAAGACGACTTCTTGAAAACTTTTTTGCCATAAATAATTCTCATTCAATAAAAAGAAACTCATCAAGCATTTTTCAACTAACTGTTAATTGTTTAAACATTTATTATTAGTTTAAACTTTTGTCACGCTATAAGTCATGAAAAATCAGTATTTTCTGGGAAAAATGATAGAGGTAATGAATTGTAGGAGTAATATTTTTTGTTTAATAAAATATCTTGATATACATTTAATAATACATTTCTTAATTCTTTAAACAATTAATAATTATTCGATATAAAAAATTTTATCTTTAAATTATCAATATATACAATAGCGTTTATTTTCTTGTAAAGAAATGGAAATTGTTCACTCAATTACAAAATGTCTTAATCCTAAAATATTATTCCGAAAATTCATTAAGTGTTTCACCAAAATCGAAAAATACTTATTTTTCATGATTTACAGGGGGTAACAAGTTAAAATAATATAAGAAATCTTTAAACAAGTAAAAATTAGTTGAAGATTACTTGAAAAGTTGTGTTTTGCCGAAGAATAATTATTTATGGCAAAAGAGTTTGAATGAAAAAAGTTGACATAAAACTGCCATTTTCGATTTTTTGGGACATTTTCCCAAATTTTTTTTGTTGGGAGAAATTTGGGAAATTTGGGAAAAAAATCGAGCATTTTTTTTCGGGCGCCAACAACGTTAATTTAGGGGATTTTTCACAAAGAATCGAAAGTCGGTTTTTTAGACCACCACTCAGTTCAAAATGATCAATTGAAAATCAAAAATTCAGTAACGGATTCTTTTATTTATAATTAAAGTAGTTGCAGTGAAACAATACTAAACTTCACTTAAATTTCACTTATTGAATTAGTCGATAAAATTTATATTATGCTTCTCGATTGACTGAAAAAAATAAGTTAAATTATTTCCACTAAAGTTTTCATGAGTTCTGCTGCTATATGGTAATGGCCTTAATTCGAAAATCTAGAAATTTCACTAACATTGTATACAGATTATGTAACAGCCTCGGAGTTAATACATGTAAGTATACGGGACAATCATCGTAGCTATCAAACGTTTATGGTTCCTGAAGGTCTCCTCACGAGATATAATGTCCAAGAGCATTAATGCCAATATGATATACTAGTCATTATTTTACTAATAATAGTTCATTCGATAAGAAAACTGTTTCTATTAATTATATTTGAATTGTAGGAATGGGACCTAAATTCTTTGTCAATCTATCATGATATAATTTCTTTTTTGGATTGATTCCTATTTTAGAATATTACTGATGGGACACAATTCTATGTGTGCGAGTGTCATGTATTCCCAAATGATTTATAACAAGTTTTAGTAGCGAGGAAGAAAATATAAAATCCCTGAAACGAGATATACAACATGTGACGTGTAATGAAATGGTTGCGTCCCGATGCATACAATGCGGTCTTTTCGAATCCTCATTTCTATTTACGTGTTATATGTATATGCCCGCTATCTCACTTTTTCCCCCTTTTTTTACAGCACCATATAGCTTTTAGATTCGCCAGAGTGACATAGGTAGTTTCTATTTTTATTTTTCTCCGCAACATGGTAAATAAAAGAATTAGGAAACAACGACGAGTCAATATTTCATTGCAATTTTATCGCTGAGGATAATGCCTAATGAAAAAAATGTTTTCAGAATTTATTCTACTTGTTGGAAATGAATTCTAAAAGTTGAAATTGAAAAAAAACGCAATGAATATTTTCTTATAAGTTTCTAGATTCTAGAGATCCCAATCACATTGAGTTTAATCAAATGTGTCAATTACTTTGCCAATTATAATGCATCTTCCATTATCGGATGTTCTAAAATTTGATTATGTGAATACATTCAGTATGTTACACATACTTCTGGACTAGACATCAACTGCAGAGTAATGCAGCTATTCGATTCATCACAGTGGCGCTTGTAATTCGATGTTCATCGATATGAACGGTCGATTATCCATCAACGGTTAATACACGAATCATCGATCGCTATACATACATGTATAGTTCGTTGCTTTGTGACCTGCGGGTATTACCCAGTAAGCCGATGACAGTTATCAACTCAGAACGGATTGAAAAGAAATGTCATGTAGAGAACTCTAAATATTATTTCCAGGGATTTTTTCTAGTCAGAAAATGCCCTTTTTTAAATCTCAGACATGTGTTATTCATATGATATATAAAAAAATGTCCAGCTGTGCGAAATATTGTTCCAAATGTTGTGATCAAAAGCCTTGAGAATTTTTGTTGGAAAATCGTGATACATTCAAATGACTTAGTCCATAAAGTGGCCTATTCTGGAATAGTTTTCCTAAATGAAAAACAGTTGAATTCATCTGAAAAAGTGTGATTTTCAACAAAACAGTTGATTATTCAACCAAGAAAGATTTTTCAGTCAAGAAAGAAAAAAATTTCATTCAAGTTGTTGAATTTCCAAGCCAGAAAGACGAAATTTCTGCAAAACAGTTGAACTTTTAACAACAACAAAGTTTTTTTTTTTCAACACGAAGTATATTTGACTACGCAAAATTTTAGGTCCTAAATGTCTGAATATGAAAAAAGTAACGAACCTGAATTTACCTATACATACAGGTTTGAAATTTGGAAATTTATCTAAAGAAAACTAATCATCGTATCAAAAAACCAAGAACATAGTTGGATTGCTCTCAGCAATATCTCCAGGAGTTTTTTCAATTACAGAAAACAAATGATTGTGGCAATTTTAAATTATAGATAGCTGTTAAGTTTTATTTCAGCAGAAGAATTTGTAAAGGATGGATGATTCAGGGTCGAGCATTAGTTAGCCAGATTTGGTGTTAGGCTTTCCAGCTCTTTTAGGGTCGGGGAAAACTTAACAATTTAAGAAGTGCCTGTCGTAGCCAAGCATGATTCACCGTTACCTAGGTCCTAGACTCTAGAGTAGGGGTGTGACAATTAGTTAAGTGTGAGAGAGGGCACCTCGGTACCTAAGGGCCCGACGAGACGAAAAGCGCAAGCAGCTTCACTTCTGTTCGATGCGCTTTCGAGTAAACAATTACAATTAAATTTACAAAAAGCGGAAGTGCGAGTATACTTTCAGAATAAATTCGAAATCGAGGCAGCCCGACAAGAAAAGAAGGAAGCGTACAAGAGAACGTTAAACATCACAGATCTTAGCGATGAGGAGAGAAATAGGCTCAAAAATGATTACATACAAAAAGAGGAAAGTTAAACGACTAGTCAAGGAAAGTAAAGATAAAATCAGAACAGAAGAAGAGAATACAAAACGACTTTGAAGGAACCATGAAATTATTATTTAAATAGATGAAGGGAAGTAATAGTACAGAGTTTGTCAGCATGAGAAACAGCAAAAGTGGAATGCTATATGATACAGACGGGATAGTAGACGCTTTGAAAGACTCTTTTAAAGAATTATAAGGAGGTGAAGATATAGGGCAACAAAACTGCGACATAGAACATAATGCATTAGAAAATCCAATTGAAAAGGTCTGTCAAAGGAAGATAAAAGCAACTGCAATAACTACAGGGGTATCAGCTTATTAAGTATCGTAAGTAAAATATACTCAAAAATGCTTATTCGTAAGGTAATGAAAATTACAGAAGAAAAGATATGGGAAGTCCAAAGGGATTTATTCCATGAAGATCATGTAGACATCAAGTATTTAGCTTAAGACAGATCACAGAAAAAAGCTTGAGAGTAGGAAAGAAAGTTTTTTGTGCATTTGTTGACCTAGAAAAAGCATTTGACAAGGTAAATAGAAGTAAACTTTGGGAAGTCCTTAAAGAGTACGGTCCAGCTCATAGAACTTGCAAAATGCAGAGGTCGTTCATGATTAGGGGTGCCCGCCTGTGGAATAAACTTCCGCCCTGTATTAGAGAGGCTCCCTCACAGTATCACTTTAGGAAGAGTTTCTTAAAATTTTTATTAGATAATACGAACTCACTACTAGAAATTACATATTGTTAGTACTTTTTCCGAACATTCTATACATTTATGGTTACTGTGCTTGAATACTTTCTTAGTTACAAATTTTCGCTTAAGCTTAATTAGATTTGGATAGATTTAGTACATTTTTGTGGAACTAAGCCATTATTTATATTTTTGGTTGGTTTCTTCAATTTCTGAGTTTATTACTCACTACTCCTTTCGTTTATAAATATATATATTTTTTTCTTTTGTGTTATCAGTCTGGGTTTAAGGACCTTAGATTTAAGTAAATATGTATCATATAATTTCTGTTTCTTAGAGGGCTACTCAGCCCTAGGAACTTTTTAATAAATTACAAATTACAAGTGTGTATCCTGCATCATACACCCAGATCTGATGCCAGGCTTTATGCTCAAGGGTAATACGTATATGTTGCCTAAAAAACCAGGCGCTCAAAATCCATCTGAATTTAGACCGATAGCCTGTCTTTCAACAATTTATAAATGCCTTACAGCCATCATTGCAGATAAGGTATACTCTCACTGCGACGAGAATGACATCCTAACAGAAGAATAAAAAGGACATGGCATACATTGACTACAAGCAAGCGTTTCCTTCCATACCACATGGCTATTTACTGGAAGTCTTAAAAATATACAAAATCTGCCCACGCATCATCGACTTTCTAAGTCGAACGATGATGCTTTGGGGTACAAGAATGAAGTATTTTGATCATGGACAATCAATGATAACTAGATTAATATGCATTACGACGGGTATCTTTCAAGGAGACTCCTTTAGTGCATTATGGTTCTGTTTGGCGTGGAACCCATTGAGCAAAACACTAAATAGCATGTCTCATGGGTTCTGAATACATGATAATGAGGATGATCATCAAGTGGCCCATCTTCTATACACGGATGAGCTCGAATCTAAAGGTATTCAGCATACGATAGTTAAGAAAAGGCTAACGACTGCCTTTACTACAAGAATCAGATTGATTTTGAAGAGTTCTCTGAACTCAGCAAACAAAATCAGGGCAATCAACACCTATGCCATCCCTGTCCTCACGTACTCCCTTGGGCTCATCAGATGGTCTAACACCGACCTTGAAAGGTTGAACAAAACCGTCCGCGTAGAAATGACGAAACACTGAATGCACCACAGTAATTTTGCGATTAAAAGGGTAGTTCTAACACGACATAGAGGGGGTAGGGGCGTTGTAGATGTCGAGAAACTGTGTAAATCACAAGTTATACAGTTGCGAGACTATTTTAACAGCAAGCGAGATGTTGCGCTTTACAACATCATCTGTAAAGCTAATCTTAACTAAACGCCCTTGAATTTGTCCTCAGAGGAGGCCTTGACTTGAGTATCAGGGCAGCAACCATAGAGGAATTAAATACGCAATGGATGCAGAAAGTCATCCACGGCGAGCACCCCGAAACGTTAGATCAATAGGGTTGTCAGCACCAGAAATTATCGTGAACACGTGTGGCGGGCATTATACATAAAAAACTTGCCCTAAACCTAGGACTCTTAAGAGAATCGATGCCTTTTTATAGATACATTCCAATGTCCGTTTTTAGAAAACGAAGCTTTCATCTAATATTGGCATGTGAAATTTGCAGGCAACCTATACATTATACAACCAAGGTCCACAAGTATAGCGAGTTAAGGCATAAAGTAAAGACAATATGGAGGAATGTGAAACATTCATCTATTCATCCTGTTGTGATTTCATTCACAGGCAGTGTGCATGCAAGATGCACTGAACATCTTGAATACTTAGGAGTCAGTAGGGTACTGACAGCAGTTCAGAAGGCGGTGTTGTTAAACACCTGTCGCATTTTAAGAAACTTCCTAGACCATCAGGAAGCAAGCGGCTAAAAATCTATTGAGTGATACATGGTAGGTCTCAGAAAGCATCCAGGGGTGACTGTTGTCACCTCCAACACTCGCGGCCGCTGTGTAAGCATAGCAGCGGTAAAATACGAACTACAAACTATACCATGCTCCTAATTTTGTACCTACAATATCATCGCAAATGATTTCAAACATTATGTTGAATTAACTAATAACATCCTCATCTCATCAGTCACTTGACTTAGTCCGTGGCTATGATGGAAAACCGGGCTCACCCGAGAACAAGTTTGAAAAAAAACAATAGCCCCCAACGTGCACTTGGCTGCAACTCAGTCCGTTAATGATAGGGTAAAAACCAGGCTTTGCCCAATATGTCAGATTAGGCACACTGCTCTTATAAGATCACTTGATTGCATTACAGAAATGCGTCCGTGACTGATGATATATACCGGGAGAGCCCCGCACAGGCTATTCAAAAAAATAAAATCCAACTCTAACCAAAAATGCCTTCGACATATTGGACGGTAACCATCTTAAGTCTGAGACATTAATTTTTATAACTAAAGTATATGTTTAATGTGCGGATAAATTAATAAGCGCAATTCAGGTTTCAGATTGGTAGGGTAAACTACTTTATGGTCACGTTTATGAAATTATGTAATTTTTTGAAAAACATATAAGTTCTTCAGGCTTTGAAGAATCAATGAGATTTTTTCCGAACTTTTTAAGGTAAATTTGACCATACAGGAGCTTTTAAAAGTTGACCTATGTACTCGAAGCGCATTATTTCGGTGTTTTTCGGCAAATAAACGTTCACAGTTCTTTCGCTCGGATCTCGATAGGTTTTACAGTTTTCGGTAATCTCTCTAGTTATACCTTCTTTAAAACGTGGCAGGTATCCGTATAAAGCTTCGAATGGAGTTTTTCCAGTGTATTTGTTAACAGACGAATTTATATCCCTCGCGATTTGCTTGAGATTGGTAGTCCATCAGAAATCGTTTCCCTCCTATGCCCTAGCTCGTAAATGTGCCAAAATTGTTTGATTGACGCGCTCCACCTGTCCATTGTCTTGGGGTTGTCAGCGATTTAGCAGTTTTAGGAGCTTCGAGAACCACGTACTTCGTTAAATTATCTACTACAGTTAATACGTAACGGTTTTCTCATTTGCTCATTAGAAACGGTCCTAAGTGATCTAGATGACCTGTCGCGAATGGTCTATTTCCAGGAAGAATAGGATGTAATTCCCTGGTTGTCGCCGCCTAGACTTCTTACTCACAATGCATGCAAAACACCTAGCGATGTTTTCTTTAAGGTAACTGCGCACATTCGGGAAGTACTAGTATTGTTGCATTTTTGCGATTACTTTATCAATACCGAAATGACTTGCCGAATCGTGATACCGAATAACTGGGGCCTTCCTCATGGCGGCAGGTACAACGTAAAGCACGACTTCTTTATTATCTCGTTTAACTATTCGGTACAGTAGTATTTTTATTAACTGATATTCACGTGTCGTTCTTGATTCGACTCTCGATCTGTCTTTGCTCAGTTCCTCTAAAATCTCTATTATGCGCTTTGATTTATCATCTATTCACAGATGTAAAAGGATTTCATGGTCGCTGGTCAATTTAAATTGAACAAATATCTAAATAAAAATAGAATCTACATATTCAGCCTCTCAATGCAATTTAATAGTAAAATTCGAAATTAAATATTTAGTTTACTTTTAAACAATTCTGAATTTGAAAAAATATATATTGTATTTCTAATTTTATTATTAAATTGGATTTATAGGCCGAATACGTATCTTTCTTATGTATATATTTTTCCAATTTAAATTGACACTACTTATTCAGCTCTGAATCCAATTTAATAATAAAATTAGAAATGCATGATTTAGTTTTTTTGAATTTAAAATTATTTTAAAGTAAACTAAATATTATATTTATAATTTTATTATTAAATTGCATTGAGAGGCTGAATATGTAGTTTCTATTTGTATTTATATATTTGTTCAATTTAAATTGACAAAATATATAAGTAAAAATAAACTCCGCGTATAAAATACATACTTAACCTCTAAATCCAATTAACAAATAAAATTAGAAATACAATATTTAGTTTACTTTAAAATAAGTTTATGTGAAAAAAAAGAAAATAAATTGTATAAGTTTTTAAATAAAAAATAAACACTATAAACTTACTACTCCGAAGACATCAGTTCTTCCATCAGCTGCTTTTACTTCTCGTTCCAATAAAATATCTTTCGGAGCAAAATGCAACTGACACACTTTATGACCCGATTTTAAAATTATATCGTCGTGTCGTATTGCTTTCTGCCATAGTTTAACATTTTCTTCACCTTTTGGCAAGAGGAAAACACTTTCGTAGGATTAGAATCATAACCCGAAGTACATCCCGGAGCTATACACCGGTTTCCGCTGTTTTTTTTTCTTTTCCACTATTCTCGTGTTCTTGATTTTCTTTTCTTTTGGGGGTCTCTTTCCTTCTTAATTTTCTTCATTATTTAGAATTAAAATCAGTTGTCAAAACACTTTCTAATTAAATAAAAATGGTAAAAAACAGAGCTTGTCTGTACATCTGCCATGTACTTGTTGGCTAATTCAGGTTTACATGCTACCCAGCGCCACCTACAACTCAGCTTACACGAGAAAGCTGCGTGAACTAACCGAAAAACACGGACGATGCATAGGGCTGCGCGTAGCGAGACCATGGTTTCTTGGATCATGTGAGATCATGATCCAACAAACTATGGTCCCGCCACTTGGGGGTACGAAATACGTTCAAGCCGCATCTCGTACGACGACCTCCATATTGGTTACCATAACAACGCAGAGACGTTTTCCTAACTACTATTGAAATCATTTCGCGTAATGATAAGCACAGCGTTTCTAAAACTTAGATACCTGAAAGTAGATAATAAGAATTTTATAATTCTTGAAGTCACATAGTTTTAAATTTAATAGGAATTGTAAATTTGAAACCATTAATCCCTAAAGGACACTTGAGGTCACTGTGACCCCACGGGCTTTCCGATTTTTTTCCGATTGTCTACGTTTTTTTTTCAAGTATTTTCATCGGATAGTTCAATTATCATTGAGGTTTCGGAGATATTTTTGTCTATTTTATATTGTTTCAACATCACTCATAATTTTTTTTTCAGTCAAAAATATCCCGAGATGTATTTGGAGTTGTGTCCTTTTAAGTGTTAATCTATAATTATAATGAAGAAACATATCGAACTGCTAATACGTACAGTTAAAATGCATGAATTAAAAGAAAGTTATTTCACAACTTATGGATGTATTTTTTTTGAAGAATAAAATTTCATAATTTTGCTTATTGTATACTGTTATAAGCACAAATTAAAATTTACAATTTGTCATTTTATTATGATGTATTTAACTATTTATCTTAGATCACGGACATAAGTATCTGCAAAATTTAAAGAGGGCTGCGAGTATTGCAGCAGTACCATTAGATAAATCATGAAAGTCATAACAAATTTTAATTATAAAAATATATTTAGTATTGTATTCTTTATATTTGTACTAACTTTGCTATTATTATATCATACAAAAAGTACATTCAATGAAAAAAATTATATTTACACTTGCAACACTTTATATGAACACCATTCTTAACAATAATTAATACTAATTATTATAATTGTTAACTTTCAATTACAATAATTATAATTGATTTATTATATTCAATTCTTGTATTTGCAATTGATAATTATTAATTAATTATTTCGTTCATAATTATAAATTAATTATTTTATTTGTAAGTAATAATTATTTATTAGAATTTGTAATAATATCAAAAATAAAACCATTACTTCCCGCTTGACGTCCTTTAAAAATGGAGGTCGACGCACGAATTCCTACGTGCCATTTGATTGGTTCACTTTTTTTTAGATGCGCGTGGCAAGACCATAGTTTGTTGGATCATGCCGCAGTACTGTTCGTACTTCGTCCCATCTCTAATTGAGGCCCCGCATGCAAAAAGGAGATATAGAATTATTTTGCTGCATTGGAGAGGCCCCTGTGCATTTCAGAATAAAGTTTCGAATTTTTATTTTTAAATTACACATCCACATTGTAAATTAAATGCTGCATCTTTTTTTCTTAGTAAAAATAGTTGTAGGTTTTTTAGTTTTTGAATTATTTACAAAAAATTGTGTTTTTCTTGATTAAAATATTTTGCCTTTTTTCACTTCAACTCGCAACGAAATCAGAATTTTTAAATATCTTCAAGCCAAATTCATAAGAAGTATGCATGGTCAAGTTCTGCGACCATGGATGTTAGCAAAAGTTGAAAATGTTTATTTGAAAAAAACTTACTAATTTTTTTCGGAGGCGTTGCATAATTCGTCCACAAACAACTTCGATCGTTTCGGGAGTCGAGCGAATTTAAAAAAATCTAAAACTGTCAGTGAGAAAGCTGTTCAGGAAGGTTCAAAGAAGTTTCTGGAAAGTTGTAGCTCAATTGAAATAATATTTAACAAACTGTTGATGTTTTAATTTTCCGACGCGATCGATTTTCTCCCGTGTATGCTGCGGCCCGGCCGGTAATAAGACGTTACTACAGGGATAGGTGGAACTTCGTCGCAGGGGCCGGTCAGATACAGATAATTTTTATTTAAAATATGAAAAATTAGAACAATTCTAAGTTACATGAAATACGTAGTGATAATTTAGAATCACTAGTGTTAAATTTTTGGCAGTAATAAAATGAAAATATATAATAAATAAACTCAAGAGATAACTTCAGATATAACTTAAAAAGAAAAAAGAAAATATGTGATATTACAACGGTTATTTTTGGTTAAAAAAAATACATGCCCCGTTTACCCCTGAGGTTTTTTACGGAGTTTTTCTATTCTATTGGTTCATTAAAATATTTTTGGTGGATCTATTTTGACAGGCTTTCTGACTGAGAAAAAAATTGATTCTGAACTTGCGATATTAATTTGTATTCCCCAGAGTTTAGCCCAAGCCTCAGTAATTTCAAGAGCTTTGTTAAGTAATTTTAAGATTTTTAGAATTGAACTGAAAGAAGTAAATAAAGTGGTATCGTCTACATACGAGGTGTGGATAAAAAGTTCGTGGACTGAGCTTACCAAATATCTCGTTATAATTATTCCAAAACGGGGATGTGGTAACCGTCGAAGTAGTCTCCCCCTGACAAAATACACTTGGTCCAAAGTTTCTTCCATTCTTGAAAGCACTGCTTCATCTCCTTTGCCAGTCCCTTTAGGAGCTTCTTCTTTTTTTTTTGTTTGATGGAATTAACCTCCCCCAAATGTTCATCCAGCATAATATTATGCACTCAGGGGAACAGGTAGAAGTCGCAGGGTGCCTCATCAGGCGAATTAGGCCAGTCAGTGAAGCATAAAAAAGAGTGTTTTGGTGACCCAATTCTACAGTTGAAGTGATAGTGATATTTGTGTAGTGTTGATGCCTGGGATGAAGATCAGTATGTTTTCAACAAGCAACTCGAGTCCGAAAAAAAGTACGCACTGTTCAAAGTTTGCGAAATCATGTTTTTTGAAGATTGCGGCCAAGATATGAATCTGCGGGGAAAAAAGTTCAATTATAAATGAAAGATATCAAAAAGATGTACAATTTGATTGGTCGAACTTCGAGATCGCTTAATTTGTTTGCTTAGAAAAAAATCAAAACCGTAAAAATTGGTCACTTTCTAATTTTTGCAATAATGTACGCAGGTCCTTCAAAACCTGTGAAAATATTTATTTTTGTAAGGTGAAAGCTTGTGAAAAATTCCAGCTTAAAGTAGTAAATACTTTGGCAGGAAATCTGTTTGTTGTTCACAGATTGTCTGTTTTTCAGGTGCTGTACTTTTGAAAAGAAAATGTTTGAAAGTAATGAAAGTGCAAAATTTTAATCCCCAACATCTGCTGTACTCAAAGCAGTATTCAGATATTTTTTTTCTGATTGAAGTTGGTCAAAAACGGCTGAACGCAGGAAAAGGCGTTTTTTCCTTGAATTTAGTCTTTCAAAATCGCAGTTTCTGTCCATGATCAGTTATAAGTTCTGAATGAAGAAACAAAAAAGAAAATAGCTCCACGATGATTAGGAGAAGAGATAATTCTTTTATTTGTAACAATTACTGCAAGTGCAATTTTAAAGATAGACACCTCACATTTTAAGAAAATGTAGATGAAGACTTTAACTAATTTCAGAATAATTTTTTGAATTTTCATTTGTGAATTGAGTGTTTGCCATCGCGGTGAATTCGGGGATAACATGCAACATATAGCGCTCAAATAGAATTACCGTCTTCAAAATGCGTCAGCTGCAAAAATCTCGTGAACGAAGCAACATATTGAGATGATTTTTTTTTAATGTAGGCTAACTTTTTGTTCTGATTAAGAATCCTACATTAAAAGTTCGCAAACAGTACATTTAAATCTTTAAATTTAATTTTTTAAAAAATATTTTCACGAATTACAACATTTCTGAATTAATTTTGCCATTAAATGTGAATGGTATTTTGTCGATTTGAGGTCTATTCCATTGTTTTTGAAAAAATGTGTATGAAATAAAAAATGTATTGTCAGGCAAATGTAGGTCGTAACGTTTTATAAAAAATTGAGAAGTAAAGGACGGAACATATAACCAAATTATGCAAAGTATTTCTTTTTAAGTGCAGCGTATTTATTCAATAGAATGAGTATGACGGTACGAAGATACGAACAAATTTGTATATATCTACTCTAGCGCCAGTTTCTTGCAAGTTGAAATTCTTCCTCGCTTTCGGCGCTTTGCAAATTTATTCAATACAAAGAACGCAAAGAAATCAACAGAACAGAAATATATTTAAATCATTTCCTTTTTTTGAATCAGCCAACTGTATGCACGATTCAAGTTCTACCACAAATTCCAGGTGTTTTTATTCCAATGTTGCCTTTTAAGCTGCATACTTTTATGCATAATTTTATTTTAAGTCAATACCCATCTCTTCCAACATTAATGAATAAAGTCGAAAACAGTAAGACATTACTTCAGTAAATTCCCACAAAACGTTGAACCTGCGTTTAACGAACAACAAAATTTTCCTTTTATACACATTTCTTCAAACATGATTAAACAAACTTAATAACAACAAAACACAGTTCACAGTCAATGGAAAAATTAAGTCAGGAATTATGCAATTAGTGAAAATAATAAAAATACTCTTACATTTGGAGTATTACGTGTACTGTTTGCGCACTTTTGATGTAGGATTGTTAATCAGCGCAAACCGTTAGCCCAAATGAAAAAAAAATCATCTCAATATGTTGCTTCGTTCACAAGATTTTTGCAGCTGACGCATTTTGAAGGCGGTAATTCAATTTGAGCGCGAGTGCCTCGCACGTAGAAGCTGTTTCCCCCACTCCGCCGTCACGCAATGGATTGCATGTTGTCCGCGAATTCACCGCGATGGCAAACACTCAATTCACAAATGAAAATTCAGAACATTTTTCTGAAATTAGTTAAAGTCTTCATTTACATTTTCTTTAAATGTGACCTCTCTACCTTCAAAATTGCGACTGCAGTAATTGTTACAACAAAAATTATCTCTTCTCTTAATCATCGTGGAGCTATTTTCTTTTTTTGTTTCTTTATTCAGAACTCATAACTGATCATGGACTAAAACCGCAATTTTGTAAGACTAAATCGAAGGAAGTTATTCTATTTGTTTGTAAAAAAAAACGCCTTTTCCTGTATTGCACTGATAGATTATTATTTATGATTTTGAGGATTCTCTGCAAGATTCTGACGTTACTTTTTTATTATAACATCATCTTCATGAAAAATTTAACGTCTTAATTGATAAACTTGTCAATTCTAGGATAACACAGGCTTACAAATAATGGGGTCATGTCAGTTGTTGGATAGCGGAGGGTCATTCCCGAAGTAATTTTTGGCATAGAATCCGAAGCCGGGGTCAAAATCGATCCGTCACTTCAGGATTTTGAGATATTTGCGGTTATGCACCAAAAAACTGGCGTTTCTGGCTACTTTTGAGGTTATATACAGAATACAAAACATTTTCTTCGCCTTTCTCTTTAGTTACATTATTTATTGTAAGTACTACTATTACTCTTTAATTTGAGAGTTGCAGAGTGCAATTGCGATACAGTTACGTTAATTTGAAGTTACGAGATATTCTCAATATGGTGGATTCAAAATTGCGAATAGAAATTTACAATAATCTAACACAATAATGAAAAATGTTTTTAGTTTATATTAATCATTTTATTGATACCAAATCAAATCTTTGTAACTATTTAGAATAAACGGTATTCAATTTTGCCCCGTCTCATTTTGGAATTCTTTTATAATTAAATTTTTTTTAGAGTTAAACATTTATTTTAATTTTACACCTTCCAATTACTATGAGAATTTTATATTCCTTACGCAAAACAAAATCATCCGTATAATATTTTATCATTGAATATAGGAAATTATAACGTTGCAGTTATCATATAACCAACTTAATGATGCATACAAAATTGTACTGTTTATTTTTATGATAATTTTATGAGAATATCTCGTAACTTTAAATTAGCGTAACTTTATCGTCATTTCTCTCTGAGGCTCTTAAATTAAAGAGTAAGAGTAGTACTTACAATAAATAATGTAAGTAAAGAGAAAGACCAAGAAAATGTTGTGCATTCTGTATGTAGCCTCAAAAGTAGCCAGAAACGCCATGTTTTGGTGCATAACCGAAAATATCTTAAAATCCTAACGCAACGGGCCAATTTTGACCCCGGATTCGGATTCTACGCAAAAAATTGCTTCGGAAATGACCCTCCGCTATCCAACAATTGACATGAACCCATTATTTGTAGGTCTGTGTTATCGTAGAATTTACAAGATGATCAATGAAGACGTTAAATTCTTCATGAAGATGATGTTATAATGAAAAAGTAACATCGGAATCGTGTAGAGAATCCTCAAAAACATAAATAATAACCTATCAGTGCAATACTAAATCAGATTTTGCAACGAGGAGAAACGAACGTTAAAAAATCCTGCTTTAACTGCATGTGAAAAACCGCATAAATATGGTTGAAATTCGAAACTTTCAAGAGTTGGGGTGCAAAAATATCGAAAAGATAGGGGCTAGGATGGGTTGAACTTTGTTGTGGTTACCTCAAGGAATCATTTTCGACCGGTTATAACCCTCCTGGCGCTAAACACCTGAAGACCTTCCCTTGTAAGTTCAATGTAGGTACCCTCCAAATGATACGGTGTGTAGCTAATCTAAGTTTCGTTTTTTCAGGCAGATCATTTTATGATGAGTTCTGCTGCGGCGTAGTATTCGTTGAAAACATTCTCGTGGAGGGAAATTGCATGTTTTAGGGTACACTCCTGCTTCTTGCAGTTCATTTTGTATACGGATACAATTAGATAAACGATATCTCGTCATCATTAGAATTTTCAAAAAGGTAAAATTGGATTCTATTGTTTTTCCTTATAGTGCAATGATTTCAAAATCCAACTTGAAATATGAGTTTAATCTATTTTGTGTATTAAAGGATGATTCTAGATATTCAACTGACCAAGGAGCAGAAGAAGGACCAAAGAGCCATGAAAAGCCACAAAATAAAAAGGACTGCTCGAGTAACAAAAGTGATGCAGGATGTTACTAAGTTCGGCTCGGTGGAATAGAGATTGGAATTGAAATACGATTCGTCATCCCATCAAATTGTTTAATTTATTTCCGTGGCCTACCAAGTGGGCACAAAATTTGGTGACGTCTTTACGACACCGTTACGACATCTTTACTACAATTTTACGACATCCTATGTCCATGTCGTTAAGGTGTCTTTAAGATGTCATAAAGACGTCGTGCGATCTGACGATATCTTTACGATATCGTAAATACGCCTTAACGACATGGACATCGTAAAGACGTCGTCAAATTTTGTGTTTACTGGGTAATTTTTTAATTGTCTATAATTTGTGATTTAGAACATATTTTTCTTTTATTTTGTATTCAAGATACATATATTTTCCCAGAATTATTTTCGGAAAAATTCCCTAAAAACTGGAAACATTACCGATATCGTTGTGGAATTTTCCGGAAGTTATTTCTGGGAAAATTAACAAATTTTCGGGTTTACTGCGTCCCGAACATTTTTGGTAATTTTTCCAAAAAAAATTTGTACAGTGAAATTTTCATGATGTAGGTATTTTAATGTTGCAAACGTTATGTTTCTGCCAGCGCATCCTACATTCTTTACTTGTCAAATAGGTTTTCTGCATTATTTTTCTGTTGAAACTAATTAAGGAATAGCAATGTTATTTGCTAAGTCACTTTTGCCCCGGGTATAGTGGTTCAGAATTAGATTTTGACGTATTTTTTAAGTTGAAACTTAATAAATTTCATAGTGATCCCGCGAAGCCGATTTGAGGTTTTTTTTTAGAATTTCTATGTGAACAACAAACGTAGAAAAATTTTGTTTTCAGAAAAGAGATCATTTCAACCAAGTAAAAATGCTTTGGGTGAACTGAATAGCAATTAAAGTCAGTGAGTTTGCAATTAAAGTACGTAAATAATCAATTTGATTAGCAACTTAATTGCAATAAACAAATTTTGTAAACAATTACTCTAACATTCCATTTTAGCATAGGAAATTCTTTTTCCTGTTTATAATAGCGGAAATTTCTTACTGGGGTATTCATTTAGATTCAATTTAAAACAAAATGTCTAAAGCAGATAAAAATTGTAACCTGTATACTGATTTATCCTTAAAAATTCGATCCTGAACCACCGTGCGTTTGTGGTTTAAATACAATTTTGCAAAAAACATTGCTTTCAGGGATCACTGAGGTATTTATTCAGTTCAATTAAGAAGAGCAACTAAATCGGATAAAAATGGTGACCTGTAGAATGATCCGCAAAAATCTAATTTTGAACCACTGTGCGGCGGTTCCCATATGGGTCATTCTCCGTGAAAGTGCATCTTTGTGTCCCAGCTGAATATTTTGCACTGAAACTTAAATAAACTTTTCGGGTATTTTTATTTCAAACTTCATATGGATATGTAATAACTCGACGAACGAAGTTCAATCTCTATTAAATAAGAGCGTTTTAAGATACTGTGAAAGATCGAAATGTAAGCGCCCCTGGCTGTCGTCAGGCATCGATTACAGAGTGTCGGATATCGCTCTTGTTACACATACGAATTTTTAAAAAAGCCTATAGGTCTGTTTAACTTTTTTTTAAGATAGAACTAGCGAATGATATGTTCGAAATGTGAATATATCGTTTCTGCGTTTACGCTGACCCGATTGAACTTTGTAGCCATATTTTGCATCCTACATACAAGTTTGAATTGCGCGCTCTCTGCGAAGCAGAAAAACTGTACGATCGATATGGATGCAAACACCGATAAAACATATACTTCCAAGCTATAGATTTCATGAGTACTGGTCGTAAAATCTTTTGTTATGTTTAAGCAACATTCAGGTAAGTCTGTTTATTGTCTGTCTGTCAAATTTTCGAGTGTTTTTTATGATAATTTAAAAGCAATTAATATCTCAAGTTATGAGGTTAGGTGTGTGCTTTTATGTCATGAGTTCGTTTAACCTAGCTTTATTTTGTTTGTGAAGTACGAATTATACAACGTTAATTTGTAAACTCCCCTGGCATATAAGCCCCCTGGAAAATCTTAGCAAGTCACAAATGTATGTTTCCAAGATTTATTAAATGATACAAAAAATGTAAAATGCTACAATATAACCTGAATTTCCTGCAGTTTATCATTTTTTAAATAAAAGAAAAACGATTATCAAGCTATTTATTATTGTTATTATTGAAATTTAGGTCCCGATCACCGTTAAAGTATCACTTGAGTCCTTGATCATGGGTATATATACCGCCAGACGACGCCACTTCACTGGGTATGAGCCTGTGAAAATTTTTCTTTACTAAGGTAGGTATAGAATCACTGCATAAATTTAATCACAACCAATGATGAACAGCCTAGTGGGCACAAAATTTGACGTCACAAAGACGTCGCCAAATTTTTTGCTTTTTGGGAGCGTCTGCATGCTCCTTTATTACAATTACTTGAGTTTGACTGGAGGTTTCACCAGGGAAGAGGAAAACTTCAGGAAACCATCTCCCGAGATCAGCCGGTTTTCCGACTGTTGACCGCTCGACATTAATTAAAACGCAGCGATTGCAAAACTCAAGGAGTCTGAATTTAAATTCTAGCAGAATGAAATCAAAAACAAATGAGGAACGCGGGGGTTAAATTCTGTATTTAGACTCCTCGAGTTTTGAAATTATATATTTATTTTAATTATTATCTCACAATATCATTAAATATCCATTATTATATTCATTTAGGGTTATAAGATAGAAATTCTAAGTTTACTTTTAATATGCATTTCATTATAATCTGAGGATACGTGTTTTAAGATATTCGGAATTGCAATTTTGAAATTCCAAAAGCTAAAAAAAGATATATATTTTTAGAAATGCTTAAAACCATTGTAAAGCTTCTAAAATTTCCTATCGAATTCGTTAGTTACAAACCTTCTGAGGTTTGTTATCGACCCAATAACAATTCATTGAAGAATGGTCTGTACACTAAAGTGTATCAACTACCATCCCAAATATGTCGGTAACCATGCAATACGTGTGAGCCCCCAGGTCTCCACAAATCGAGTAACCTAAATAATTGAGCAATAAGAAAGCTTCCCGTATTGATACTTTATGAAATCATTACTAATTTTCTGATGAATACGTCCAAGTAGATTAATTAACTATTCACCTTTTTTATTATTCAACAAAACATTTGTGCAAATTTACACTTTGACAAAGAATTACCCATATGAAAAAATGCGCGTGCAGTGCGACGTGTCCATAGCACACGTGCGTATTTTGTCATATGGCGTGCATGCAGGTAATGACGCAGGTGCATCCTCAGGGAAGGTCCACAATAAGGTTCGTGAACGTTGACCTTCGGACGTGTATAAGTATTTGGAATCATGCGCTCGTTGTCACCAACTGCTGCAGTCGGAAAACTAAAAATGCGAAACGGTAAAACTGCTCGCACAGTTTGCAAAAACGTGCGTATGAAGTAAAATACGAGTATACGTTCAAACGTTGACATTTATGAATCTCATTGTCGACCCCCCCCCCCCCCTCTATATGTACGGTCAAGGCCATAGCCAGAAAAATGTATGTATTTTACTAGATTAGATTGGTGTATTATTGAGACTTATCTAATAATACGTAAACCTCATTTAGCATAATTAAATCTATATTGTGAAAATCAGTTCAAAAACGACTCCAAAATACGACAGCAAGTGTATGACCTGTAAATCATAAATGTATATGTAATTTCCATATATCACGTAAGAATATCTAATATTCAAATATTATTCAGAACAATGATATTTACACAGTTTGGCACTTACACTTCTAAACAAGCAATACTTTCAAATTATCTTAAAAATTTATTTTAATTAGAGACTAGGACGGTGATACCAAAAACTAAAATATTCATACTACTCTTTTTTAGTATCTAAAGATACGACGAATTCAATTTGACAAACTCCTGACATGTTTTTGCATTGCGATACATAAATCGCTAATTGAATGAAATAAGTGAACAAATGTTAAAGATTTTTACGACTTTTAAAAACTTGTACGGCCATATGGCATCAGGAACCGACTGTAACCTCTATCTTCCGCCAGATGAATTCTAAGAAATATATTTAGAGAAAGATATTGTCTCTGGAAAAAAACTATCACTTTACCATTCTTTTTGTGGGATTTCAAGTAAAAAAATTTATTTTTGCTTAAAATGTGACGAACTTCGTATTTATCTATCAAATAAAATACTTCTGTTGTTGAAAAAGAAATTTATAGAAACACCTAATTTGAAGACTGAAAACTAATTTGTATCTGAAAAAAACCTTAGATAAAATTCTTATCAAAATTAATATAGAAAGCAATTATTGATCATGTGATATTTAATGCTTAGTCAACTGAAAACAATTAATACGATACAGTTACAATTATGAGAATGAGACAGGTTTTATTTAATTGTTTACAATATATATTTTTACAAAAATATTTCTCCACAAAAACAACTCTTTGATTTTAAAGCAGAATTACAATGAAAGTATTCAACAGTTTTTATGTAGAAACTTACTCGTTTTTTTTTCATTATTCGTGACTGTCGAGATTGAGTAATTATAAAAATGATACACATTTGGTCGAGAGATCATTGATGCATCATCATTGATATTTGGAATTGAAGCTTTAACGTCATGCTCATTTTTCTTTGGATTTGACGATTCTTTTCCCTGATTGGAATTATCTCCAGAAGTAGATGGATTCAAACTTATTGAAGTTGGGAGCAGGCTACATATATTTTTCTTGTTATTTATTGACTTTTCGAGATAACTCTTCACTTTTGGTTGGAGATCCAGCCCCCATGATGATTGACAGTTAGAATGTCGGCTCCAGCATCCACGAGAAAAATTTTCATGAAGTCCGACCAAAAAAATGTCCAGTAAAACGTTCAGGTTCTGGCAGCTTTAAACATTCTGCAATTTGTTTCAGCATACTTCGAACTTTATTAATTTCGATGTCTTAATTGGTGTGTCACTTTTCCGTTTTTATAATTTAAGAAGAATTTATTAGTTGCAGTATTTGCAGGTCGCAAATCCAGTTATTTTTCAACGATACTCATATATTCATTGGAGACTGTTAAAAGATGAGCGGATTTTAATAAAGGTTGTTCTTTTCATTCAAATCAACTCTGAGATGATAAGGGTTTTCACAAAACAGTAGACGTTCAGTTGGCGGGAAACTCCTTGAAGTTCTGTATTAAATAAAACAATGATAAATTTTACGTTGATGAAAGAGAACATTTATCTCCACTCAATTTCCCCTCTTATTAGTTTTATTTTTTCACTCATGCTTGAGCGTAAGTAAGCGATTTGACACACACATACATGCCACGAAATTCAGACAATAATCGCATAGGTATACTCATACTCTTAACATACCGCCCGCCTCGTGGTGTTAGAGAAACATGAAATAAATTTTGAAATCACAATCAAATTTGATAAAATTTCGCAAAAGTAAAAAAAAGGACAACAAAAAAGGCTACCCCCCTCCGTGAACTAACGGCCTTAAATTTGAACATGATAAGTAAAAAAACATTGTGACCACCCGCCATGAACTCTATTCATATTATAAAACAAAATTATAACATAAAAAACGAAGAGTTCTTCCATTGTGTCACTTAAACCACATTATGGTTAGACTGACCAATAATTAAGCAGCGTCGACAGAAGAAATAGGTAACAAGCACATTTTCGAGATGGTACGATGAAATTCTGCGTTAGCAATTTTAACTCTAACGGTGCGTACACATTTATCTTTTCCCGTATATCACTTGATGATGCTACTCACAGTTCATTTCAAAGGGGGGAAAGCATCATGCTTTATTAGGCCCATATCACCCACCTCAATGTTGGGCCGTTCTTGTTGCCACTTATAACGTTGCTGCAAAGAATGTAAGTAGTCAACGTTCTAGCTTCGCCAAAACATTCCTGCTATACGTTGCACAATTTGCCACCTAGTCAATCGATTTTCCGGAATTAGTTCTGCAGAAGGTTCAGAAACACTAGTGAGAGGGTCAGCAATCAGAAAGTGACCTGGTGTAAAATACGATAAATCATCAGGATCTTCAGAACGAGGGCCCATAGGTTAAGACTCTTAACGCCAGCTTACCACAATCTCTCAAAATGAGGAGAGCTGGTGGAATAAAATACCACGTAGTTCCTGCTACTGAAAATAGATTCAATGATTCAGCATCCTTCTTTAACTGAGCTAAATTATGTCTCATTTCGTGATCGGCACCTTGAACGGTCACCATTATCACTGTACAAATGCGAGGGTTTACCTCGATGAGCGATAAAGCGTTGATAAGCTGCTGAAAAGCCTTGATTAGTGTAGTCAGAAAAAAAATTCCAAAGGAATCGCACGAGTTACGCAGCAACAAATAACGCAACATAACCTTCATAACTTTTCTGTCCCCTGTCTGGAGAAAACTGAACGGAGAAGGGTCCAGCGTGATCAACCCAGGTATGTGTGAAGAGCCTACAATTCATAGTTGGAACGTCAGGCAAGCTACGAATTATACTCTTTACAAGAGTGTGACCTCCGATTATCCAAAACTCTTGACGAACGGTTTATAATGTTAGCTGCATGCCACCGTGCACATATCTCATATGAGCGTGTAAAGCTACATGTTCACTGATACTATAGTTAGGAAATATAAAAGGATGTTTCTCCTCACCACTTATAGGAGCCCGATGTAAGCGGCCACCTAAGCGTAAAACACCCAAACCATCCAAAAAAGTGTTCAAGAACTTCAAGGGTGAACCTGACGGAATCACTATTCTTTTTTTAGAACGCGTATATCAGTTTCGAATGCACAATTTTGAATGTTATGGATCCATTATAAAGAGGCTCTATTGATCTCAGATGCAGATAGAGTAAGGGGATTCGGCGGATCTTTAACTTCCGTCGGCTTTCTTGTTTTTAGACGAAGAGCATCAATAAAATGATGACAATAGGCTGTAATCCTAATTTGTTTTGGAAAGGATGAAATTCTATCAGCAAGATCAATGAAGGGCTGCTTTAGCGGAAAGGTGAGCAATTTGGGAGTTCTGAACCGAATATGTTTGCTCAAGGTCAACGTCCACAGGTAATAACGCTTTTGATTCTGGCCAATAAGACGTGCGACACACTAGCCAAGGAGGTCCTCGCCACCACGAAGAATAATTTAGTTATTTCTCAGGTAATAGACCGCTGGAAGAACAATCAGCTGGGTTGTCAGCCGTGAAAAAATGTCTCCACCTTGCTTGTGGAATACAGTTTCGAATTTGAGTTACTCTATTGGACACGAATGTGCGCCATGAAGCAGGATGTTTGCTGAGCCAGGCCAATACCACTGTAGAGTCAGTGTGGCAATGTAATGGTACATGTTCAAATCCCATTGTTTGAATAATAAAGCGTAATGCTTTGGCCGGCAATTCAGCACCACATAATTCAAGTCGTAGTATACTCAGGGGCAGAAGAGGGGCCACTTTAGTTTTGGCATATATCAAAGAAACTTGAGCATCATCATCTTATCGAAGAATACGTAGATATATCAAAGTGGAATACGCTTTGGCTGAAGCGTCAGAAAACCCATGAAGCTCATAACCTAATTTTGACTATGTCTGACCAGTCCACCTTGGGATCTGAATACGTTCTAGCTGTGAAAGGCTGCTATAATAAGTGGACCAACGATCTAACAAATTTTTGGGCAGTGGCTCATCCCAGTCAATTTTACGGAACCAGAGTTCCTGCATTATTCTTCTAGCTACAACGATAATCGGTGAGAGCCACCCTAAAAGATCATAAAGTTTAGCGATTACTCAAAGAATCTGACATTTGTAGGTTGTTTGATGGGTCGCGCTTCAACCTAAATTCGGAAACTATCGAAAGCTGGATCCCAATGTAGACCTAATACTTTCAACTGATTTTTCTCCCAGAAAAATATTCAAAGGCTCTTTCATGATTTCCGGAAGGACTATCTTGTAGTAATTGATCGTCATTAGAGGCCCATTTTCGAAGATAAAAGCCTTCTCGATCCATCGACTGAGAGACCTGGAATCTTAATGTTTTGGCTTCCTCAAATTCATCAGCACCAAATAATACGTCATCGAGGTAAAGATTATTTTCTAGGATTGACTTAGCTTGTAGAAAGTCAGACCCTTCATCTTTTGCTAACTGTTTGCTTACACGGTTCACAAGATTAGGGGCACAAGCTGTTCCATAAGTTACAGTAGTCAGTCGCCAAACCTCCAACTTAGCTTCAGGAGAATAGCACAAAATTTGCTGATAATCACGATCGCGTGGATCAACCATAATTTTCCGAAACATTTTTTCTACGTCAGCTACATAAACAAAGCGATACTCGCACCATCGTAATATAATAGAAACTAGACCAGTTATCAATTTTGGACCGGTATTTAAATGAGAATTCAAGGAAGCTCCTTTGGAAGTGAGGCTAGATGTATTTAATACTACTCGTAGATGAGTAGAAGAACTACGTTCTCTAAGAACTGGATGATGAGGAAGATAAACAGTTTGCTCAAAGTCCAGCCCCGAAAAATCGAAGCGCGATGTATTGATTTACCTGTATAAATATTACCCTGCTTAAAGTGACGGATAGGATCCGATAGTCAGATGAAAAGCCGTACAAAGGAGCGAATAGCCCACGTCGGATTTTATTCCGTGTCTATCTGGATCTTTTCAGGTTCGTAAAATCTTAAACGGAAAACTAGCGACTTTATCCGGATTTTAATCTGGATGGCATATGGAAAACAGCATTTTATCTGGCCCTATGCGGGACTCTGTCAGAACTCACATTAGAAGACTATTTTCATTTAAGTCCGAAGATGATTGCCCATCTGGCTCCATCTGGCTTTAAAGCGAACATCGAAAATAGAAAGATGAATTATTTTCCTGACGGAATCTCATACGGCCCTATGCGGAACTCTGTGAGAACTTACATTAGAAGAATGTTTTCATTTAAGTCTAAAAACGGTTTTCTATCTGGATCTATCCGGCTTTGAAGCGAACATCGGAAACAGAAAACTGAATTATTTGGCCTATGGAATCTAATGCGGCCCTATTTGGAACTTTGTCGCAACTTACATTAGAAGACTGTTTTCGTTCAAGTCCGAAGATGATTGCCCATCTGGCTCCATCTGGCTTTAAAGCGAACATCGAAAATAGAAAAATGAATTATTTTTCTGACGGAATCTCATGCGGCCCTATGCGGAACTATGTCGGTACTTGCATTTGAAGACTGTTTTCGTTTGAGTCTAAGAACGGTTTTCTATCTGGATCTATCCGGATTTGAAGCGAACTTTAGAAACAAAAAATGGACTTATTTGTCTGACGGAATCTTATGCGGCCCTATCTGGAACTTCGTCACACCATACATTAGAAGACTGTTTGCGTTCAAGTCCGAAGATGATGAGCCTATCTGGCTCTGTTCGGCTTTAAAGCGAACATCGGAAATAGAAAGTTGAATTTTTGGCCCAAAGGAATCTTATGTGGCCCCATCTGGAAATATGTCGGAACTTACATCACGCGGAGAAAAATGGAGAAATAATTGTTATGAAGACTGCTATAATTACATCATAGATTATTATGGTACTGGTGACTATTGCTCGAGTACAGGTACCCTTCCTAAACTGTTTAGTTGTGATTAATAGATTATATATAATTTTATATCTATAAATGAGTGTTTAATAGACTAATATAATTAAATGTGCTATAGATCTTATTTTGATTCATTTCAATAGAGTACTTTTGTAAAAGACGCCTATTCAGTAAATCCTATTCAAAATATATTACTATGTATAGTTAAGATTAGAGTCAAAATGAGATGCGTCGTGCAATGTCAAATATATGATGCGCTTAGAGATGCTGTTATTAGCCAATAACGTTGAGTCTATGAGCCTTCTGCGACTCAATACCAGAAAGCTACTACTAATAAAAAGACAAGCTTTTTGCATAAAAAATTATTGAAAAATCAAGTACATGTTGTCAAAGGATTTGTTCGAAATCTCATTTTTATTAGAGTAATACAAATATTGGTAACACAGGCCGACAAAATTTGACCAAATGTCAGAACCAGAAACCAGAGTATACTTGTCTGAAGGTTTTTGGTGCGCTGAACACGAATCTGGCCTCGAATTGCTCTATCATGTCAGGGTTTTGAGATATCCTAACATAAAAGTGCGAAAATCGCGAATTTAGCCTATATTTGAGGTTACGCAGCATCGCGATATTTTTTTTTCGAAAAAGTATAGCCAGAAACTTAAAGTATAAACCTTGTCCTTTCAAATGCACTTTGTCTTGCTCAAATATCTTTTTTCTTCTGCGAGATATTTAATTTTTGCGGTTACTAAACGTGAAGGTGCACAAAACTTGAGGAATTCATGTAACCTAGAATCTTAAAAATTGAATAACTCAATGAAAATAAAAGATATTTGAGCGAACTAAAGTGCATTTGAAAGGACAAGGCTTATAGTTTGAGGTGCTGGCTGTTGTTTTTCGAACAAAATTATATCGCGCTGCTACATAACCTCAAATATAGGCTAAAATCGCGATTTTCGCACTTTCAGGTTAGGATATCTGAAAACCCTGATGTGATAGAGTAATTCCGAGGCCAGATTCGTGTTCAGCGCACTCAGAACCTTTGGACAAGTATACTCTGGTTTCTGGTTCTGAAACTTGTCGGCCTGTGTAATTCGTATCCAGATACCTGACTCTCTGTACACACGTCTGCCGTCTTCTTTTTTTTTAATGCCTAGCCTCTTATCTTTTTGAAAACTTTTTTGTGAACATATTCTCTTCCTGAAAATTTTTAAATGCTGTAAAATAATAATACACTTTTTTTAAAAGAAAGAAATCTTAAATAAAGCTAGTTTCCACGCTGCTCGCATCAAAATACCGTAATCAAATTCAAACATAAAATGGTAAATCTTCATTTTTTACCGAAAGTCACTTTTATAACTTTTACAACAGTTACAGTGCGATACCGCTATATTAAATCTTCATTTTCCCGGAACAGAATAAGTTTTTTCTATGAAAACTTTTTTTATTCTTATTCAGCCTCCCTATATTTCGGAAGCAAGTTTTTATTATTTTTACAAATTCAAAAATAGATTTTTAGTCGCTATCTAAAAACGATTTTCAAAACCCCCAGAGGGGGCAATTTTTCATAGCGTTGTGCGTGCAATTATCTTTGTAAGTTTTCGTGTGTGAAATTGCGTAATTTCAAAAATGAATCAAGTGCAATTACTACAAATAAAACAGTTTTTTTTTGTGAAAATTTATTTATCTGTTTAAAGCTGCTGTTATGGATAGGGCAATATAGACCGCGGAAATATTCCGCATAGAGCCCGATAAAAAGCAGATAATCCAAATTTATTACACTGTATAAGAATCCGTATAGAGCCCGACAAAATACCGCATAGGGCAATATGGACAGCGGAAATATTCTATATAGAGCTGGATAAAGAACCAGATAGGCCAAATAAAATAGGGCTGGGCACCCAACAAATATTTCGTATACAACTATATAAGAAACCGGATAAAAAAAATTTTATACGCCGACCAAGTTCCGCATAGAGCCAGATTTTGCAATCTGATTTTTTGTTTTTGGTATTTTGATCAGGAGATGTGAATCCGCATATTCAATATTGTCTGTAGTCATGTTATGTGTGTGCTCCAAGAAATCCAAAAGTTAAAGCAACCTGAAATTTAAAAAATTGGTCTAATTAAAAGTAGTATATTAATAAGAAAAATTATATGATGATAGGAATTTAAAAAGTAAGGTAATTACTTTTGTGCTAAAAATGGTTGATCTGTGGCTTCATTGCAAAATTTTGCAACGGTATCTGCAGTGAGCACTTCAGCTTTTTCACTCACGAACCCTTTAGATTGTTGCTTCATGAAAGCAGTCAGTTTCAGATACTTTTGAATATCAACATTTTCGTTCATAATTAAAGTACTCCTAATCATTGACGACCGAGACCAGAGGCTGGACGGTTTCATTTTATGCGAAAATCCACCAATATATGCCATCAACGTATTTTCCGACGAAGATGTTGTGTCCTATTTCCTTCATCCATTTACAAAACTATTTATACACTTCTTCGTACTTGTCCTTTGATTTTTCTGGCAACAAATTCTTTATGCACTTATCCGATTTTTCGAGATGCAAGTTAGCCGAGTGAATCGAAGTGCGCATGCCCAGCGATAGAAATAATTTTCTTGTTCAAAGTGCGCATGCCTAGCGATATAAAATCATTTTTCCTGATCGAAGTACGTATGCTCAGCATTAGAAATTATTTTTCTTTCTTACAGTGCGCATGCGCGGCGATAGAATTAGTTTTCTTGGAGAAAAGGCTCCCTTTGAACACAAACTACAGGCATCGAAAGACGTACTTTCGAGGCATATGTTGCAAAAACAATGGCATCAAGTTGCATAGAACTCAGAGAATTGATTTCAAAATGGTGTTCTGCTACACGTATTACAGGGAAAATGACGCAGTGTTGAATGCTTTTGCAAGTTCGAATAAGTTTTGCCTGTACACGTCACGCAAATCGCATAAGTCGGTTATATGCGTTTCATATTCATATATGCAGAACAAAAAAGTTTTATATAAAATCAAAAAATTCTTTCTTCTTTCTCATTAAAACATCACTGCTCAAGTGTTGCTGAGAAGGAAAGGCACCTCTTTGCCTGACCACACAAATATTGTTGGTCAAATACCTTCCCCTTTCCAACAGCTCGTGGGGCCACAGGAATAATGTTGGTCAAACCATTTACCCTTTCCAGCTTGTCGTGGTGGGCGGAAAGGTATCCCTTTGTCCAACCATAGAAATAATGTTGGTAAAACCCCTTCTTCTTTCTAGATTCACATGGGGGGCCGGAAGGCAACCCATTGTCTGACCGCAGAAATAGTGTTGATCAAATCCCTTCCCCATGCCAACTGCTCGTGGCGGGCGGAAAGGCACCCCTTTGACTAGCCACCGAAATAATGTTGGTGAAACACCTACCACTTTCTAAAGTCTCGAGGGACACGTAAATAAAATTAAGTAAAAATATCACTTTAGCTTTTTTACTGACGAACCCTTTAGATTGTTGCTTCATGAAAGCAGTCAGTTTTAGATACTTTTGAATATTAACATTTTCGTTCGTAATTAAAGTACTCCTAATCATTGAGGACCGAGACCAGAGACTGGACGGTTTCATTTTCTGCAATAATCCACCAATATTTGCCATCAGCTTATTTTCCGACGAAGATGTTGTGTTTTCCCTTCATCCATTCACAAAACTGTTTGTACACTGCTTCGTACTTTTTAGCTTCTTGTGTGGGGTGGAAAGGTACCCCTTTGTCTAGCCACAGAAATAATGTTGGTCAAACCCCTTCTCCTTTCTAGATTCTCATGGGGGGCCGAAAGGCAACACTTTGCCTGGCCGCAGAAATAGTGTTGGTCAAACCCCTTCCCCTTGCCAGCTTCTCAGGGGGGGGGGGTGGAAAGGCACCTCTTTTTCTCGTCACATAATTAATTTTGTTCAAACCCCTTCCCCTCTCTAACTCATCGTGGGGGGCGGAAAGGCATCCCTTTGTCAGGCCAAAGAAATAATGATTGTCAAACTCCATCGCCTTTCCAACTGCTCGTGTCGGGCGGAAAAGCACCCCTTAGTCTAGCCACCGAAATAAGGTTGGTCAAACCCGTACCCCTTTCTGAAGTCTCGAGGGACACGTGAATAAAATTAACTGAAAATATATATAACTGCTGTGATTGGTCACAGGAATACTTACGTTTTGGGCATGGGCTAGGTATGAAATTGTCATCTTTATTATCAGAAATATCGAAAACTATGACTCGTACGAAAAAATTTGATGAAACCTAAAATGAGTATTTTGACTAGGTCTACAAGTTTTGTGAGAATTATTATTTTTTTTAATTTCAAATGTTCCAGCGACGTGTTAGTAAAAATATTGTTCTCTTCATTTTGATGAATCTGAAGTTCGCAACGTTTACAAAGATAAAGCATATTAAATATTTGAATAGTCAAAATGTGTTCACTAAATATCACGGTATTCCATGCCAAAAGCTCGTTAAAACATTATCATCCCTTTATTGCATGAGGAACCAACTCCGAATCAACCCCTAAAGATTGAAAAATTCGGTAACTTTACACTAATTAAAAAAGTTAGTATGTTTTCAATGATTACTGTAGAATTTGATGCCAAAAGCACCAGCAAAAATTGGAATTTCTTTAGTGCATGTAGAACTTACCTTAAATCATCCTTTTAGTTTTAAAACATATAGTTGAAAGACAATCATATAAAAAGTTAAATTTTTTAAAATGATTATTGTCGAATTGTATTGCCAAAGCACCACCAAAATGTTTCATCTCTCTAGTGCAGGTTTAAACTGCCCCAAATCATCCCCTTGGTTTTAAAAAATTCGGTAAGAATACAATGTTTTCAAAAGTTAAGTTTTGTTCAAACATTATTCTAGAATTTTATCCCAAAAGCACTAAGAAAAAGTTTCATCCCTCTAGTGCATGTGGAACCCGACACAAATCAACCCTGTATAATTTAAAAATTCGGTGAAAATGCACTAATTTCAAAAGTCAAAAAGTTTTAAAATATTACAGCAGCATTTCACGCCAAATGTACAACCAAAAAGTCTCATCCCTCTAGCTCCAATGTTACATACATGCTCCTATGTTTACATCTCCCATTTACATATTCTGCACTTTCTGTTCTCTTCCTTTTCCCAATACATCCCCTTCCTTACCACGTTTCCCAAAAGAAATCTTTCTTTTCTGATCCATCTTCTCTCTCTCCATCCCTTTTCTGAATGCTTTGGTACTCCATTCTTTTTTATTATCTTATATCATTTATTATATTTCGATTCCTCAATCATTCCCCATCTTTCCATTAATTGTCTTTTCCTGTCCCTTCTCTCCAATTCCTCATAGCTTACTCCATTCCCCTCTCCTATATCTCTAGCACTAAAAAACTCCATCCTTTCTTTTTCCCATTTTTTTAGTTTTACCGCCCTCCCTCTCCTTTCTTCTACTTTCTTCAAACACTTTTTCGCAAACTCCCCTCCTTTTCCCTCCCTTAACTTCGTGTCAAATTATCATGCCCTCTTGCCCTCTCTAGTACCTAATTCATCCCTCTGTGCTTCTTCTCTCACTATATATCCAAGTGTCCTCCAGTTTACTCCTAGCATCCACCTTATATACCTTTATTGTAAACTCTCGATCGCTTTCCTTTTCTCCCATTCCCATATCTCCGCTCCATAACCTAATACCGACCATACCAGCATATCAAATAACCACATTTTCCTTTCCCAATCTTCTCTCATCATATATCTAGGCGTCCTGCAGTCTACTCCTAGCGTCCACCTTATATACCTCTATTGTAAACTCTTAATCTCTTTCCTTTCCTTCCATCCCCTTATCTCCGATCCATAACCTAATAACGGTTATACCAGCATATCAAATAACCACATTCTCCTTTTTCCATCTTTCTTGAATCTTTTTTTTCCTATTCCCCATATCTGTTTCATTATCTCTGTCGCTTTTTTTATCCTTTCTTCTATATGAGCTCTATGATCTCGATTCATTTGCAAGGTATATCCCAAATAATTAAACTCCTTCACTTCTTCTAACTTTACTCCCTTCCATCTCCCAGTCTATTCTTTCTTTCTTCCCCTCCTTGCACTAATTTCAAGAGTATAAAAGTTTGTAATTATTACTCCAGCATTTCATATCAAATATACAGCGAAAAAGTCTCACCCCACTAGCGCATTTTTAAAGTATGTTTTCAATCTGAAAGGATGATTTGGGGTAGGTTCCACATGCGTTAAAGAGAGAAAACTTATTGGTGATGCTTTTGGCATAAAATTCTACAGCAATCATTGAAAACTTTTCGACTTTTTGAATAAGTTTATTTTCACCGAATTTTTAAAGCATTAGGCGTTGGTTTAGGGTGGGTATAGACACTATCTATAAACCATAATAATTTGTTTGAACAATTACTTTTTCTAAATTTAATTAAATACTAATTCACTCCAAGCGATAAGTGAACAAAAAGTTGAAAATTTCAGAAGAAACCGGAGTTTCTAGAATCATTTAATGAGGATATTCATCAAAATAATAATACATTGTTCAAACAAATAAGATTTTTAACTTTAATTAATTAATACCTTACTCTAATTGAAAATTGAACAAAAAGTGGAAATCTTTTGAAAAAACAGCTATTACAAATATTTACAATTATTTACATCAATTCTTATATCTAGCTTCTTACTTCTATATTAATATAGCGCAATTTTACTGTCGGAAAAGTGAGCGAGCGATCGAAAAAGAGAAAGCGTCCGAACGCGTCCTTCGGTTTCAGATAGCTGAATGTCAGGTGCGTCTGCTAAGACGCAGCAGCGCACTAGCGCGGCCTGTCAATGGCCTGGATGGATTACCAGAAAGCTATTGATTCAATCTCTCACAGACTTATCATCTATCTGCTAGAAAGCTTACAGGATTATCCACGTATAGTGTGATGCATAGAGCGATTGGTGCCTCGTTGGTAATCTAGAATTACTATCTCACCTTTAAATTATTGTGTGACAACGAGCAGCGTCACCTTCTAGAAAAGCGGCTTTCAGGGCGACACTATGAACTTTCCGCTCTTGTACATCACACTTCTGCAACTATCACTCGCTTTAATCGTTAGGTATCTGCGACTAACATGCTGGACGTCCCGGTTCTACTCTACTAGTTTTGGGAAGTTCTATGGGCGAAGAATGAGCTTACAACCCTTGATGTCGCCATGTGTAAAATCATGCATATGCATGTCGGGAAGGTCTTATTTGCACCTTAGTATATCGCAACCGCATTTTACGTCAGGAAGTTTCCAGCTATAGGTGCAAAGCGTGACATGAACACACTATGTACCTAGAACACATACTATCCAAGTTACCCACTCACGTGCGGAACGACGTATCTCTACATACATAGTGCGGCCCTAAGAGTACTTTACTACCATCTTTGTCACTTTTAAGGTGTTGATCGCGACTCAGCCTTGCCAAACGCTCCAAGGTAGATAGAGTCAATTGTCCAAAACTGGAAGTGACAAATTTGAAAGGAACTACGATTTTTGGAGTGCAGTCTCCATTGCACACTCAAGGTCTGACATTGTTCTCCCGGACTTCGAGAAATGAGCTAAATTCGTGATCGCATTCTCGGCTCCGGCCGACTAATAGACCACTGCCAAGAAAAAGGAGGAGCGGTTTTAAGACCTTAAAAGGGAGTTCCAGCGACTGTTCCAAAATATTCGGTTACAAAAATTGTCCTTGTGATCGGTGTTGTAGGAGATGAGAAAGTATCACTGGTTCGTAACCTCAACGCTTCGTGGCCTCAAGAGGCACGAGGGTTTCGCTGACCTGTCGTTGTAACTTCGACGTGCCCTGTGGGCACCCATCTCACGGTCGTGATACGTGGCTGTAGGTTTGATTCACGACGTTTCTACTTAGAGCCGGTGTCATTTTCATAGATGGAACTTGTTCCCAGTGGGACCCTGCTGTGGTTGTTTAACCTGTTTTTTGAATTATATATATTTTGAATTAATTCATTTACGGATGTCCATTTGTATTATACTTCTTTTTATTATTATTATATAGTGGGGCAGAGCAATAACTGCCCATAGCACTGCGGTAAAACCTATTGTACCGAGAAAATAGATCATCCGGGTATTTGTTTCTGAGGCACGCCAGTGCATCATATTCACAAAGTATGTAATGGCCTTTCTCCTTACGAAAATAACAGTATCGACAACAAGGGTTGTCTCCAATTCTCATGTTGGTCAAGTGTTTCCTCAGTCGGTAGTCTTTCTATATTTAAGAGTTCATTAGTCCTCTTAGTACGTGTACCAGATATGTAATTCTTAGAATGCATGATTTTTCGGTTCCCTTCCAATATCTTGCATGCTCCTCCGAGAGGCATTTACCAAGGGCTCCTTTTGCCGCTTTTGTACGAAATACCGCAGTAGCGTTCCGGGCCAATCAGGGGCTCTGGAACGCCCATCTTAGCCAGTGTATCTGCTTCCTCATTACATTCAATATCTCCATGGCCGGGAACACAGAACAGACTGTTCCTGTTTTTACCGGCAACCTTAAGAAAATCTTGAAGGCAACTTTAGACTAGTCTGGAAGTGAACTTCAAGTGCCTTAAGTAAGTACTTTCAGTAAGCCTCAAGTGCTGCTTAGCTGGCAGAAGAAATTTAAATGTGCTGGCCTTTATAAGCCCGCTTACAAATTTCCTCCGAGCAAGCTCTATTAGCTAATATTTCGGCCTGGAAAACTGTAGGCAATGTGTCCAGTGCTGTTGTTATCTCAGCCCTGGGCTTCTTCTCATAGATTCCAGCCCCTGTTCCCAAGGCGTCTCTAGAGCCGGCTGTATACCAAACAAGAACTCCTGGTGAAAATAATTCTTCCCTTTTAGGGAAGATGATCTTGAAGGGTTTCATGAAGGGTAATTTCCTCAACATAACGTCAGTTTGCATTGCGAGAATATAGTCCTCGCATAGCATGCGCTTACTGATATCATGTAGATGTTTCACCTCAACATCACCAAAGTTGACCCCAAATAAGAGTCTATATACTTCCGCTGCTGCAGTTTTCCTTACGGAAAGGTGCGTAGGCCGGATGTCCAGAATGATCTCAAGAGTTGCTGTTGCTGTTATTTTCATTGCACCAGTGATCGCCAAGCAGAAAACCCTTTAAAGGCTTACCAGTTTCCCTATTACATATCTACAGGCCCAAAAAGCCATCTTAGCTTTCTTTACCATTGCGTCAATATGTTGTTTCCAGGTTAATTTAGGGTCAAATATTATTCCTGAATCCTTTGCTGATTTTCAAAATTCTACTTTCCCACCTTAGGATTCAAGACATCTAAGGCCAGGAAGCTTTCTTCTTCTGGTAAAGTGCATGAGTTCCATCTTTTCGGGATTACCAGAAGAACAACAGTCCCTGCACCATTCATCTACTATGTTGAGCACTGACTGCATAAGTTCCACTAAGGTGTTCTCATGCTTCCAGGATCGCCAGGTCATCTACATAGCTTTGAATGTGAAAATCCGATTCGATTAAAAAACGACTCAGGTCATCAATGAGAAGCGCCCACTGGGTGGATGAAAGAACTCCCTCCTGTGGGCATCCCTACTCGACTTAAGAATGAAGATTGCCTTAACCTTCCTCCATGAAATACACCATGGGTGTATTTCATTGCTGAGCATGCCCGAAATATGCTCCAAAATGAACCCACTAAGGACACAAATAGTTCTTGAATTAATGCAGGGAATTTTTATCATCTCCTGCAGCTTTAAATTATTTGAATTGTTTAACTTCCGATCTAATTTTTGAATGAGCGACAATACGACTAGCTACTTTCCAATCTTCCATTTTGGCTCTAAAAGCTGGTTCCCCTGCGGGGTACGGCTCATGGGCCGCCCCCTGATTCGTGTAATCCAACTCCGAGCCCGGAAAGTATACCCTCATTAGGATCTCATTAGTCGTCTCCGCCATTTCCTGCGAAGACAATATTAATGCTCTCAGTTGACATGATAAATTACCCCACAAGCTTCTCTGAAGTCTAGCAGTATCAGGTATATTCTTGATTCCCTGACAATACCCCTCCCTCTGTGAGTCCCTTACGGCATTTTGTATCTTATTATTATATGTTGTTAAGGTTGCCCTCCAGAAGTCCCAATCCCATTTATTTTAGTCTTGTTAAATAGGCGTTAAGTTTTTTTTCAGGTCCTTCGGTCTAGGATTCCATCAGGATGCATCCCTGTCTGTTTTCTCAATACATAGAGGGCAATTTTCCTCATGAGCTTTGTTCATACCTTTTTGAAGGATGCCGACAGCAAATTCTATTTGTTCCATAGACCTGATTCTGGTCCATCTAGTACCCGGGAAACTGTTGAGATCCTCCCTATAAGTATCTCAATCAAATGTGAGATTTTACCCTATAAATAAAAATAAAAAGGGAAATGATCCCTGGATCCTCCTACGGGCGACCAGGAAACGTCATTTATCAAATATAAAAAAAAATTTAACCTGCATTAGCTTTCAACATTTAATTTCAAAGTTTTGAAAGAATGAAGCTTCAGCGCCAGGTGCTCAGAAGGACCCCTTAAAATCAACGAAATTATTAAAAGGCCCCTGGTTATTTTTTACCGATATAAAGCTTGGCTCCAATATTTGGAGAGTGGCGTGGGCGAACCTCTGAAAGTCTTACACATGAAAAAAGAGAGATCGGGCTGGGTGTAATAACAAGAAAACAAATATTTCGAATAATGAAAGAAATAAATATAGTTTTAAAAGACAAATTCACTGGAAACATGGACAAAGAAAAACTGAAAAAAGGAGAAAACTTCTGTAAAATGGTAAGCGGTTAACGGTTATAAATATTCCTTTGAAACAGATCTAATAATATGATTAACGACTCAAAACTTAAAATTAGTGGATCTTGTCCGTCTTTTTCCTAAGCCTTAAACAGAAAGGCGTAGGCATTCAACCGTGCCACGAAATTGATTGGGATGTTAAAAGAAAAAGAGGAAAGCTTCAGTCCCCTATAGAGCGACTTTAAACGACAGATTCATACAATTAAAGGGCCTCATCAGCATTATAAAATGGATGGGTAGTTTCCGGCCACACGGTTTAATATTTTTGTCTGATTTTTTTGCATACCTCATCTACATATGAGTATCTTTTACTGCTAAGTCTCGCTTTTTTGAAAAAATCTTTATATTTGAAGTTATAAACAAAAAGAAAAGAACAATAGAAAAAAATGCAGTGAATCTCAGTACTAGCTCAGTCTGTATTTTCGAGATCTAGCGTATCGATTACCCGAAACGAATAACCCTTCATTGTTATCAGATGCAGTCCGGTTCAAAAAACTGAAATTACGGAAGCATCGCGTGATTCAATTTTAATGAGCAGAAATAGTTTATTCATAAAATTCCAAGAAAGTGAAAAAAAGATTCATGAAAATCGGATAATATTTGCAGTAATAATAGAAATGTTGAAGTGCAAACGCTAGCATGGCAAGATGCACCGCGGTATGGGAGGAAATGCATTTTTTCGTTCAAAACGTCTACAGCCTTCAATTATGCCCCAATCCGCAATTAATTTTTTTTTAAATTGAAGGGCGCTAAATTTCTCAGAGCACCTTAGTCAGAGATTCTTCGATATTCATTTGTTTATTTATTATATGTTTACTTGATGTATGAGAAAATCGAGATTTTTCACAAAATCATTATTTACTCTTCAACGGCGGTTTGCATCTACTGAAAATCATCTCAAATCGATGCTTGAGTACTCCCAGAATGCAAATAATTTGATGATTGTCTGTTTTAATTGTTCTAAACAAATGCCATTAAGAAACAGCCATGTACTGCAATTTTTGTTAAAAAATATTTCTTTCCAGATGAATATGCTTTAAATTATAGTGAGAGTGGCTGTTAGTCTCAATTGTTATGAAACATCAACAACTGTAAATGTTGTAAGCAATTTTTTTCCAAAAATTGGAATTTGTTTCTTCCTTCGTTATCTGAAATTATGATATTTTCGGAAAAGTGATATATGTTTGATTATGTGTGTTCAAACACAACATTTGTTGATTTTGTAAGCAAATTAAATAAGTAAACATAAAACTTTGTCCGAAAGAATATATTTTTTTTTACTAAAACTGCTTCGAATGTTCGTGAGAGAGATTTGCAGTAACCATTTTTATGTAAAATTCACAAAAAACAGTTGTTATGATTTAATTTTGAATATTACGATTCTTATGTCTCACAAAAATTGGAAGCAATTTCAGTGCAAGAAAAAGTATTTTACAGGCCGAAAAGGCCACAGTTTTGTATTTAATTATTTCATTTGTTTACGATTTGTATTTTAACATATATAATTGAACATATATCATTGAACCAATGTTCTTTTTCAATAATATCTGCAGCAATTTAAATGATGAAGGAAAATCCGAAATTGAAAAAGCACAAATTCTACAATTTTCAAAACAAATTGCATATAACGTTTTATAAAACAATTGTCACTGGCAATGACTCTCACGATAATTACAACTATTTCCAGAAAAGAACATACTTTTTTCGATAAAAATTACAATATTGTTCAATACATACGAATCGTAATATTTAAAATTAAATCCTAACAACTGTTTCTTGTGAATTTTACATAAAAACGGTTACTGCAAATCTCTCTCACAAACATTCGAAGCAGTTTCAGTAAAAAAAAAAATATATTTTCTCGGACAAAGTTTTATGTGTACTTATTTAATTTGCTTACAAAATCAACAACTGTTGTCTTTGAACACACATAATCAAACATATATCACTTTTCCGACGCAACCCGAGGACGCGTTCGGTGGCTTTGTCATAGGCCCTTCGGCTCGATTCCTGAGGAATCAAAACCGAACCGAAAAAAAAATATATATATATAAAATATTTTTTGTTAATCTGAAAAAATGAGGAATTAGAAAAAACTGACGTCGACGAAAGGAACGAAAACGGATTTCATGGCAAATTTCAAACTACCCTTTACGAAAAAATATGATAGGCCTATAATAAATTTCCAATATATTTTTCGCAATTATACTCACTGAATATCAACTAGTTAAATATAACTGATTCTCAGTTAAATTTTACTATTTTCTGTAGCTAGAATTCAGTCACTGAAAATTAGTAAAAATATGCTGATTCAATTAGTCATTATTTTACACACATGTGTACTATCTAAACAAGTGATTATGGATTTGTTAAACACTGTTAATATAGGGGAGACCACCCTACAGTAAATAATGAATCTGCAGTTGATAATCATTAATTTAGAATACCAATGTATGTAAAATAAATAATGTCACTTAATTAATAGTTGAGAAAATATACGTGTTACTTGATTAAAACTAGAATGAATTATTTCAGGTATATTTGCGCTTCCAATTAATGATTAGCCACTCTAGACTTATTACCTATTTCGCCTACACAAATGAATTTAATATACGAAAATATTTTTTAAATTTATATTCTTTATGACAAGTGAAACTTCAGAATTATATTAATAGTGATAATATGAGAAAACAACAGAAACGAAAGAGATCAAGAAGTATTCAGTGGAAAATTAGTTTCATTTTCGAAATAAAATTTCCAGTTTTCTAACCTAATATTGTAATTTGTTGAAACTATTCTTCTTTAGTTTACATATAATGACCAAAAATCCTATTTATTTATTGCAGGCTTTAAAGTCTTTTTCCTATTCATCTTAAACGAAAACTTTACTAATAGAACCCAATAAAAGAATCTAACTGATTTAAGTTGGAAATTAATTATTTTGGATTGAAAAGTTTACTACTAAATTCTTCGTTGAAAGTTCATCCTTTTTGGTGCAAATTTTTATTATTGTCTGAAAATTTAATTATTTTGTGAAAAAAGCAACAATTATGTTGAAAAGTCATCCTTTTGATGAAAATTTTGTCTTTTTAGGATTTAAAACTCAACTATTTAGGTAGAGAATTTCATTCATTGGTTGAAAATGAACTTTTTAATTAAAAATTCATATTTTCAGGTTGAAAATTTGTGTTTTCCACTTAAAAATTCAACAATTTTTTTTTTTTCTTTTATAACTCAAAAATCTTTCTTGGTTGAAAATTCACCTCATGTGTTTAAAATTCTCATTTTTTGGCTTGGGAAATCTAAAAAATTTAACTGCTGGGTTCAAACTAAATCTGCTTCGGTTGAGAATTCATCTATTTTGTTGAAAATTCGTCATTTCAGTTGAAACATCATAACTTTGATGAGAAATTTAACTATTTAGTTGAAAAATTGTTTTTTTTTCTTTGGTTAAAAATTAATTATTCAACTCAAAATTTAACTATTCCATTTTCGGTTAAAAATTAATCTATTTTTAGTTGACAATTGATGTATTTTGTTCAAAATTCTTATTTTCTGGTGAAAAATAATTTTCTTGGTTGAAACCTCAACTATTTTAGTTGAAGATTCATTATTTTAGTTGAAAAGTTATCACTTTGGTTTCAAATTTAACTAATTATTTAAAGATTCATTTTGTGGCTAAATTATTTTTTTTATTGGTAATTTAAGTTTTCCATTTTTCGTTGATAATTTAGCTTTTTCGGAAATTCAACAATTTTTTGGAAAATCTATCATGCTGGAACTTAATTTCTTTTTAAAATTGACAAATGAACATTTTTAACTGAAAATGTAATGATATTCCATTTCTAGTTGGATATTGATATTTTTAGTTCATAAATCATGTATTCTGTAGAAAATTCGTCTTTTGGGTCTGAAAATTTAACAATTTTTGTTTGTTGAAAAATCATCCTTTTCAATTTTAAATTAAACTCTTTGAATAAAAATTAACTTTTTGATTTAAAATGTAGTTTTTTTTTAACTTGTCAGCAAAATATGTTTTGTTTGAAAATTGTTGATTCGGCTTGAAAATTTACCTCCTAATTCTGATAGAAAAATTCAAATATTTTGTTGGAAATTAGTTGCTTTTTTGTTGTTGTTAAAAATTAACTTTTCCAACTAAAAATGTCACTTCCAGTTTTGGTTGAAAATTTATCTTTTTTAATTGAAAATTGTAAACATACTCTCTTAGAATTAACCAAGAACCGAACTTTTGAGAAAAGTACAATCATGTTACACAAATTAACTTTCTTGAGAATAAAAAAAAAGAAACTGATTTTTATGAAAACATAGTTCTTTTGAAGCCTTCTTTCGCAATTTTGCTACACAATTTGATCAAGAATCCTTTTTACGAGCAGTTGAAAACTTATGTATTGTATTAAAAAGTCGTATTTTTGGCTCATTATTTTAGTTAAAAATGTATAGCTTTTCAAGCTAAATTCAATATAATAACGATTCAATATAATAACCCTACAGAATTCTTTGACAACCCTTGAAATTTCTTGAAATTCTTTCGCATCTTTTGAAATAAAATAAAATCTTTCAAATCTTTCAAAAGTTTTTCAAATCTCTCATATACCTTAAAATAGTTCAAATCTATGAGAATCTCTTGAACTATAGTGGAAATTCGTTCAAATACATTGAAATTTCTGAAAATCGTAAAAATCCATTAAAATAGGTAGAAATGATTTAAAATCTCTTCAATATAAATTAAACTAAACTTATATATTATAGCTTTCTTCAAAAATATAAGCGTTCAGATCCCTAGAAATCTTCGAAATCTCTGGAGATTCAACCAAATCTTTTAAATCTTGTAAAGTTCCTTGAAAAACCTTAAAATAGCTTTAAATTTTTTGAAGTCGCTAGGCATTCCTTGAAATTTAATTTAATTTCATTCATTTTCCTTTTCATTCATTCGATTTTATTCTTAAAATCCCTTGAAATTCTTTAAAAAAAAACTTGAAATCTTTTCAAATCCCGCAAATCCTTTCAAATAATTGGGGGTCCCATAAAATACCTTGAATCTTGTAGAATTCGTTGAAATCACTTAAAATCTTCAGTAATAAAAAAATTCTTTGAAATTCTTCGACATCTTCGATATCTCTTAAAAATCTTTTGAATTTTTTGAAATAACTTGAAATCTTTGAAATTTGGTAAGTTCCTTCATATCCCGTGCAACTGTTAAAATCCATAGAAATGCCTTATAAAAAAATTTATTCAATTCCGTAAAATAATTTAAAATTCTTCCAATATAAAGTAAGTTTAACTCATTCATTGAAGTTCTCTCAAAAATAAACCTGTCAAATTCTGAGAAATCTTCAAAATCTTTGAAATTGTTAGACATCCCTTAAAATTTTATTCATTTTCTAAAGTTCTCTAGAAATCTCTTAGAATCGAGTTCAAAATCTTCAGAAATTCTGAAAAATTCTTCGTAAATCTCTTGAAATTATCAGGAATCTTTTGAAATAACTTGAAAAATTTGCAAATTCTTTGAAATTGTGTATGATCCTTCATAGATCTTGAAAGTTATTAAATCTAAGAAATTCATTGTAGGAAAATCATTACACAGCGACACAACAAAAATCATTTTCTGGGTCTGGGGGTCAGATTATGTTTATTATATGATTTTGGGGTCGCTGAATCCAAATTCGAGGTTCAACAAACCCGAGCACGTCAGGGTTTTGACATAAACTCAAAAAACCTTATAAAAAAACTGTTATGGGTCTGGAGGTCATACCATGTTTATTATATGTTTTTCGGGTCGCTGAATCCGAATTCGAAATCCAAAACACCCAGCACGTCAGGGTTCTGACATGGCCTCAAAAAACCTCATGAAAAATCTTTTTCCAGGTCTGGAGGTCAGACGATGTTTACTATGCGTTTTTAGGTCACTGAATCAAAATCCAAGGTCCAAAAAACCCCATTACGTCAAGATTCTGACACATCTCAAAAATCCTCATGAAATTTTTTTTTCGTGTCCGCGTGTCAGACCATGTTTATTATATGTTTTTGGGGTCACTGAGTCCGAATCTGAAGTCTACAAAATCCCAGTCAATCAGGGTTTTCATATGACCCCAAAGAATCTTATGAAAATTTTTGTTCCGACTCCGGGTTTTAAAGCATATATAGCATAAAAATATATAGCACAATATATGTTTGTGGGGTCGCTGAATCCAAATTCGTAATGTACAACACTCCAGCACGTCAAGAACGTGAAAAAGAGACGATTTTTTCAGCGACCCCAAAAATATATAATAAACATGGTCTGACCCCCGGACTCGAAACAAATTTTTTATGATATTTTTTTAGGTTACGTCACAAGCCTGACGTGTTGGGGATTTTTGGACCGCAGATTCAAATTCAGCGACCCCAAAAACATATAGTATGCATAGTCTGACCTCCAGACCCAAAAAAGGATTTTTTTTGTGTGGCTGTGATTATCAGGGATCAGAATCCTTAATTTTCTAAGATGCCAGTCCGGACCCGAGCTCATAAAAATTTAAAGGATCTGGGTCCAGAACTGGACCCAGAAGAATTCGAAAAGTCCGGTTCCGGACAGAAACCATTAAGAGCCTAAAGTGACCTGGAGCCGGAAGAATATGAAGGGTCAAGGTTCGGACCTAGAACCTTGAGAATTTGAAAGGTCCATTTCGGGTACGGGCACTAAAGTCTTGGAAAGCTAAAGGGTCCCGGGTCCAACCTAACAGGTTCCCGGGTCCCGGGAGGAGAAATAAAAGAGGGTAAAGGGTGTTTGTTCATTAGTCGTACTTTCCCCGTCAAAACCAAAATGTTGGCACTTTAAAAGGGCATAAGCGCCAAACTTTGGAATTAGGAAGGGCATAAGCGTCAAAGTTCAGAATTCCAAAATGGCATGAATGCCAACGTTTGTCACTCCACAAAGGCATAACTGCCAATGTTTGGCAGATTAAGAGGACATAAGCAACAAAGTTCGCTCATGCCCTCTTACGCCCTCTTGGGTTCTAACCTTTGGCGTGCGAAGATTTGGCGCTCAGGTCCTTTTAGACTGCTAAACTTTAGATTTTATGCCTGTATACTCTAATTTTCTTTGCTAGGTGTTTCCGAAAACTTTTTAAAACTTTTTTTATTCAAATCGCTCTCCCTCTCTCTCTTCTTTTCTCTAATCTCTGTCTTCAGTCACCAACCAACTTGTAAGTTTTGCAATTGTAATTCAAGGAACCTTTTAGCTTGTACGCGAGGATAAAGGGCTCCTGAACATTTGGTAAATGTGTAACGTCTATAAAAGTGAGTTACTGACCCGCTAAACAGTTTCCAAATTCTGAAAAGACGGTTCAGACAAAAGAATTTACAAAAGAAAATGAAATGCTTCTGAAAAATAAATAGGAAGGCCGGGTCTCCATGGCCTCCATGCAATCTCAGGTCCGCTTCAACTGAGATTCAGCCAAGCAAACTTTAGTAATATTTGAAGTATAGTGGTCACAAAGGTGCTACCGCATCTTTCACAAGACGATGGTGCAGTAGAGTGCAAACTCGTTGAAACTTAGTGCGTCGTTTCTTGTTTCACGGGCAGAAAACTACTTGGATGTTTAAGAGATAATTTGTTAGAAGGGAACAGGAAGAAGAACGCAAGTTGCACGTTAGCTTATCGCGCACGTTGCGCTATTAAAAGCTCGACGAGGAAAACCCGAAAGGTCTCACCTCTACCTTTGCCCTCCTCAAGAAACGAGGGAAACGCATAGAAAACATAAAAGATGAAGAAAAGAGGAAAGAGTACAGACCTTCACTAATGCGAACATTGCATCTTTTTCTTTGTTCCTAAGAGAAGGATAAAAAGGGAATAGAAATCATGCTGATTGCATCATTATAGGGGCAAAAAGCGAAACTGAAGATCGGGAAATAACTGTAGAACTTACAATGAATGAATTTTTATGCTTCGTAACTGGTGCAGATTCTCCTCTTACATCATTAACTCGTTCGTGAAAAATCAATTCATAATGGCTATGGAGAGAAAGGTTAAAATAAAAAATGAGAAAAATTGAGCAAAGACTTTAAGCTTCTACATCCATTCCTTCAAAAAATAGTACTTTTCTCCACGATTCTTCATAAAATGAATTGCCAGAAATCTACACCCCGTTGCTCTTGATCTTTTCTTTCTATTTCTGTTTTATCGATTTCTTTTGAGCCTTGAGCGCCCCTTCCGACCTTAAAGCAAAGAGGCTGGCAGTGATTAGAGCCGATAAAGTAGCAAAGCACAGTTGACATAAAAGAAAATTTTGTAGACTTTATTGGATACCTGGCGATATATCGACGTCGCTCTTGGTTGAGATTTAAATATTTTAATATAAGGCAACGCGAAAGTCAAAGGAAAGTGGAAGTTTTATCGGATACAAGGCATCCCTCTATCTTCTTCGTGGCGTGTATCCTTCCTTTATTTCCGCTTTTTTCTAGAAGCTGTCCGGTATCCGAGGCAAGAATTTCATGAATATTCTGTAGCCTACATTAATGTACTCTATAAATATGCATTAAACCCAGAGGATTTTGCTATCTCCGGTAAATTAGACTTTCCAGCTATGGAGCCTTAACCTTTCTGCGTTTCTAATGCAGGATGAGGTCGGTATTGCAATTTGCACGACGTTTAACATTCCACGGTCACTTTCACCACTAGAAAGGGCTCCTTTGTTTGCCGAAGTCTGAAGCTTTTTGTGTTTTCATGGACATGAATCTCAAAATTTTTCAAGCATATTGTTTCAAAATTATTTTTGCCTTAGGGGCCCACCATAAGGGCCTCGGTGGCTCTGGCGATAGCGCGTTAGGCTTTCGAACAGGAGGCTTGGGATTCGATCCCTGTGTCGGCACCAATGCAAATTTTTCTGTGTATTTCTACGGGGCTTTTGGTGGTTTGGAACCCACATTAAACTGAAGGTCGCCCAAAAAATGCTAGTTTCCTCCCAAGGAAGACGCTCCATGTCCAGGGGAAAATTGCTTGGGGATCATTAGTCGACTTTGTGAAGACTCGGAAAATAGTTAGCGATCTTGAATCTTGAATCTGCGCATCTAGCTGATGACCTCAGAGGGACCGCTCCGTCCACCCTAACCTGGCCGTATTCCCTCTAGGGACGGCTAGGGAGGCTGTCGGATAGCAGAGTGGGTGAAGCTTACTTTTCTCTGCAAAGAGGTCCACGTCATTCACTGTGCGATGGGGTATGCCTGACACCTTAGAGGTTCCAGAAAGTTGGAAACTTTACAAACTTACTGAATAACTGGGGGCCGTCCATAATCTGCGATAATAATTGGTGCGTGGGAGAGGAAGATTCGCCAAAAACTACGGATTGTAACAGGGGAAGGGCGGTCAGCGTATGTAACCTTACGAACTTAGATAACATTTAGTACGTTTCCTGATGATAAATTTGAAAAGAAGTTTGCGAATTTTATGAAAGATGACCCTGCAACGATAAAGGTAGATAATAACTTAATAAGTTTAAAAATCACTTTCATATTTCAGACATTTACAGCCTATCCCATTTTCCCATCTTTTCATGTTTTTTAAATAATTCTTATTATTTCCCCTGTCAACTATTTTAGTTGAAAGTTAATTAGTTTCAATCTGAAAGTTCAAAATTCGTTTTATTTTTGGTTGAAAATGAATTTTTTAAACTAAAATTGTAATTTTTTCATTCTTTGTCGTTGAAAATTTATCCTTTTATAGTTCGAAATTTAACTATTTGGTAGAAAATGTATCTTTTTTAGATCAAAGTTCAACTATTTAGTTGAAGACTCATGAATTTTGTTAAAAATTTGTCCTTTTTTTCATAGAAAATCAATATTTTTGTTTGAAAAATCATCCTTTTGGCTAAAAATTTGACTATTTGGTTGAATGTTGAACTCTTTCGTTACCATTTTTTTTCTTGAAAATCCCATTATTTTGTTTAAAATTCATGTATTTTTTGAAAATTAATCTGTCTTCGTTGAGGATTCAACCATGGATCAGTATATCGACAACTCTAACATCCTTTATTGCTTTTTTTAAAGTTGAACTCCTTCGTAAAAAATTCTTTTTTTGTCGTTTAAAGATTCATCATCTTAGTAAAAATAACAACTATTTGCTTGCAAATGATCTTTTTCATTAAAATTGCATATTTTTGGGTAGAAAATTTAACTTTTCTGTAGAAGATTCGTCTTTTTGGCTTTAACAATCAACAATTTCAAATAAAATTAAACTATTTTGTTCAAGATTAACTTCTTTGTTGAAAATTTATATTTTTTGTTCAAAATTCAACTATTTGGTAAAAAATTAATCTATTTATTTCAAAATGTACCGATTTGGTAGGAAATTCATGTATTCAACTATTCTGTTGGAAATATACCTTGTTTTGTTGAATTCAGCTGGTTGAGATCTTGTTTTCTCGCTCATCTTTTTTAATTCAGCTGTTTTCTAAAAATTCGACTTTTTAGCTTGAAAACTTAACACTTTTTTTACACACTCGTCTTTTTAGGTAGAAATTTTTATCTTTTTGGTTGAAAGTTCATCTATTTGGTTCAGGATTTAAATATTTGGTTAAAAATTAGTATTTTTTTGTTGAATTTTACTTGTTATAAATTTGATATTTATTTGTTGAAAATCAATTTTTCAAACGGAAAACTTAACGATTCTATTTATGGCAAAGAATAAATCTTCTTCGTTGAAAATTAATCTTTGCAGGTTAAAAATTCAGCTATTTGATTAAAATTTCAACGGTTTTGTTGAAAGATTCAATATTTTGTTGAAAGTTGAATTGTTTGGTTAGAGTGATTTTTTGGTTGAAAATGACCTGTTTTGTTGTAAATTTTTTGTTCCCAAATTCGAACATGTTGTTCAAAATGCATGTTTGTGGGTTTAAAGTTTTAGTACTTTTTTAAAAATTCAACAGTTTTGGTAAAAATGTAATTAATGTGCTCAAATTCGTCACACGTTTACGTTGGCATATTGGCAACTGAACTTACTAGATTTGCAAAAAAACGCAGAATAAACGTGAAATCCGTGTTTAGCCGACAGGGAGCGGGAGGGGGGGGTCAAAAATAGCCCAAAATAACATATCTTTATGGATAGCCCTAATGTTTATCACTCTTTTTCATATTTTGATGTTATTATACAAGAATCATTTTTTATATGGTAACAAATGACAAAGAAGAGAAGTTGTCAATATAAATTTGATTATATCCGGGATTTATTAATGTAATGTCAGGGAGAGAAGCAATACTGCAAATTGAAATTTGAGCTTCTTTGGAATGCAAATATAGATTTTGTGAGTGTTAATTAGAACACGCCATACTGTCATACTTTCATGTGACATGTAGGTAAAAATAATTGAACGATGTTGGTGATTTGCAAATAGATTTCTTTTTATATTACCCTCGATTGGCCCTGAGCCCGTTTTGTGAATATATATGAAATTCAGTTAAAATTGCAATACTAACATGCAAGAGATTGTAGATATTGCCTGAAAAAATCATCCTTATATTTCTATTTCTCGGTATGCTAACAACTCCGAATTCTCTATAATTAAAACAAATTTTACGTGATGGATTATATTATAATGGATTATAATCATACAAGGTTTGAATCAAATTAGAAAAATAAATTTCGTTCCCGGTGTCTCAAAATTGATTACATCTTCGTAAGTCGGCTGAAAATACGGGGAAAATAATGGTTGGAACCTAAAATAAAAAGTCCGAAGCCTCCCAAAAAAAATGGAGGAAACGAAAAATAATCTCTTATCACTTTTCCTATAAAATTGGTAGGGCTTATGGAGCAAAATCCTTTCTCAAAGTTTTATTGTATGCATTAGTAAAAGGTTCAAAACCGCACAGGGTAGATAGAAAACGCTTTTTTTCTGTTTCAGGAGACAGAGAAAATGTTTCAAAAGTACATAATAAAATAATATTTTGAATTGAATTTTACGAAAAAGATGTTCAAATAATTTTTAAACGATTCTTAGACACATTTTTAGAATATCCTGATGACTTTCTCATATTTTTGAAAACTTTTTCTGCATCATTTTGACCCTCTAAGCCTGCGAAAGTCAATTTCAAACGTATCAATGCAATTTATAAAAATAAACGCAGCTTGAAACTAAACGAATATTTCATTGGCATAATGCGCTATTGTTTATTCGATGGACAATTTCTCCCAATGAAATATATCAATATGCAATACAAAAAAATATTTTTCTAATATATATAATTATTGACTTGCAATAATCGTGTAAACTTTTAGCGTCAGATAAATATATATTTTCAAATTTCATGAATAATTATTTATCTGAAGAAAAAAAACATTTCTTTCGCTCAAAGAACCCTTAATTACTTGACCCACACATGGGTAAATCACTTAATTTTAATACATATTTATCAACTGAACAAATCCTTTTCATTAAAATAAGTAAATATGTCTTAGGGTTTAAAACCCAGATTCAAAGAAACTAGGTTCTCAGCTTCCAAGAAATCATTTCTTTAACTTTATAATGTTTACATTTATTGCAAGGAAGCATATATTGCAAGGAATTATTTATTTTTAAAGATGAAATATCACCAAAGATATTATTTCTCTGAGTTGAGGCATGATTTTTTCGACTCTCAACTATATTCACTCAATTGAAGTGAACAAATCCTTGGTTCAAGGAAAAGAAAGCAAATAAACGCATTTCCTTTGATCCAGTGATTTTTTCAGTGCAGATATTCTTAATACCCTTAATGAAATGAATTCGGTTTTCTCGTCTCATAATTGCTGTTGATTGTTCTACCTATATGAAGATTTTATCAATGAAATACAAGGTGAAATTAGTTTTTGTTTGAAAATACAACTTCTGCATTGATTTATCCCAATGCTACGTTTTATAGAATACAGTGATAGCATCTGAAGAACATGAAATTTGTATCAGGAATTAAGAGTCCCTTGGTTTAAATTAACAAATGTGTCTCACTTCTAAATCGTGAAATAGTTGGGCTTGCAAGGTTGAGGGCTAACAAACCCAACAGATGTGGTAAGATAATTTGATATATGCCAGCAAGATAAGTTGTCAATCCGACGACAGTGTGCCTGCTGGGAGGACAGTTTCACCCCTTGTCCAGAATAGCGATACACCATAATCTGCCAAGTACAATTACGGTCTGATATTCGAGATTGGGGTGGAAAGGACACGAGCTTCTGACAAAATGTGGGGTTGGACTGCTTTTCAAGTAGAACACGATGCAGATCCTTTGACTGAAATCAAGCCAATATCTTCCCTTCGCCATAGAAGAAGCAATTTGCTTCAACTGCAGAGTATCAAAACACTATTTAGCTCTCAATTTGGATCCAGACTCAATACAATATTTCAAATCTATTTTCTGCGGGTTACCATGCCAGGCTCCCAAAAACGACAGAATTGCATTTATTTATTTCTAAATTAAAAAAATTGGTCAATCGATCACGCAGAATTTACTTGCTTTTCTGAAATTAATGTTTCATTCTTAATTCAGTATAGCACTCTCGTTAGCTGAGTGCTTCCTGTTCAACAGGAAATTATCGATTTCGTGCCAGCTAGATTTTCACTTGGTCAGCCAAAGCTGGATTGTAAATTGCATAGACAGCTGACATCTGTCATTACTAAAAATCTATTCCAATATACTATATTCGAATTCCAAATGACACGTAATATTGATAGAACTTATTATTCAAAAATCATTAGTGACAGTATTTTGAATCATTTTCAATGTAAAGAGTAGCGTAATTCAATATCGGTTGTCAATTCTAGCCAGACAAATTTAGCACATATTGTTTTATATCAAAAATGTTTTTGAGCTTAGGAATCTATTCTAATTAGATTTTGAAGCTCCTCATTAAGCTTCATGACCTACTCCTGGTCCAATCTGCAGCCATTTCATGTTGTTTCCCTAAATTTTGCCAACGAGATGCGGATGATATTACCTGTCAGTGACAATTTTACTCGCAAAATAAATTAATTCAGCGCGTAACTTCGACATTTACATCTAATACGAAGCAAGTGGAATGTACGATTACCGAGTTTACGACACCGACGTCGGCGCACTTTGATGCATTTAATAGGATTTTAGAGTGTTACCTGACTAGTCGTAAAAACAGTAACATGATCCTGAGGAGTCAGTTTAATTAAAGTATCCATTTCTCCCGAGTAGGGTAGGAATAGCTAGTCGAAATTCTTATGTAGTTTACTAGGATCGTACTGGGACTTGACTATTTTTAATAAAAATCCTTCTTAGCTAATTAATTATGTTAAAATATATAATGAGAGTCCAGTTATAACAGTTTAAAATTTAAAAAGTGATATTAAGTTTTTAAAGATTAATAAGTCATGAAGGATTTGACATCAAATTTAAGTGCTTTTCGCATCACTTTAAGAGCAAATAAAGCGAAGATGATAGTTTTACTTCAACCGGAAAAGCATTAGCCTCGTTAAAACCGGAGCTTTTAACAATAGAAAAGTCGATCGATGAAAAGTAAGCTCGTGCTGATGAAACTTTTCGCTATGTTTTGTTCTCTGTAATACTGTGTCGCATTAGCGTTCTCGTTTCTCATTAAAAAGTTGAATTCACTTTATTCAAGAACAATGAATGACGCGAAGTAACCAACCGACAAAACGGTACCGCAAATTCCTCGCAATAGAATAATGAAATTTAGTTTTTTAAAAAGTAGCTCAGCAAAGTTTTGTCCTTAGAACCAATTAAACCAATATAAACTGAAAGACTCTATATAGTTGCTTAAAGAGACGGTGGGTAAAGCAACCTCTTGCAGAGATAATAGGACAAGAAGAAGAGAAGAAGTTGCGGTGGAAACGAGGGAAGGTGGACGGTAGCAGCTGATACGGAGCTGCTGCAACTTTACAGAAGCTCAAGTGGAATAATCAGGGAAAATAGCTGACACTGAACGAATTAGCAACTCTCTTTTTTAAATAATTTTTTCCACCTTTTTCTCCCCAGTGCGAGTAATGTTGTTTCAGACTGTCGTGTAATTCCTTTTGAAGAAAAAGTGGAAATCTGGATAAGCAAAGTAAAATAAGTAGCACCTGCCCCCAGCATGTTAAACAAATATTTCTTCTCATTACCATTTATATGGCTATTAAATACACATAAAAATTTTTTTCTGCTCGAAATGATAAGTTACAATACAAAAGAGTGTACTGCCCCCCTTAAAATATGAATTGTGCCTGTAAGTTGAAAAAAGAATATTGGTGCTGCAGGTTAATACCTTTTTGGCATAGTTCCTCATTAGAACAGAAAGGTGAAAATAAAGAAGAATGATGATATTGCAAAGTATCAGGTATTCTCTCCCCCATTCATAAATTCTAATACCATCCCAGCATGTTTATGTCATCTCCTACAACCTACAGGTTTTCATTTATTCCTTGGCATGAATTATTGTGATCAAGATTTTTCCCGTAGCTCATAAAAAATATTTTTTCTCTTGCATGAGGTGCGATGGGTATAAACGCCAATGAGACTTGAACCGTAATTCAGTGTTCGCTCATCATAAAACATCTAATTGCCGGTGGAATTATTGCTACCCGAGAACGTGAAACCCGTTCCCGAGCGACGTGTGGACCATTTCGTTGGAGATACGACTTTTGCAACACCCTCGCGTATACGGATTTCCACTTCACTGTACCTATTGCCACTTTTTTCTTTTTTTTTCTTTTCCTCACTTCCCTTTTCTTCTTTACCAGTTCAAGCACTTCCGCGCTTTCCTTCCGAGGAGTCCTTTGCGAGTATCTTGAGAAAAGCCTTTTTTCTCGCCGTAAAAGCTGGGAAATTGCAAAAGCTCATAAAGCGGTGGAATTGTTTATTACGAGGGTTTCTTATGGCCCTACCTTATGAGATTCACAAGATCGAATGATAATCATAAATAACTCCTATATTTTTCACAAAAATTGATGCTCATTCTGATGGATATGGAAGTTATTTCATAAAATAAATTATTAGAAAACGGCAACGGAATTGCATGGAAGAACAACAAATTAATGTCGGAGTTACGCTTTCCTACAATTCAGAAAATATCTATTTGTGTTTTTTTTTAATGTAAAAATTACAGGGAAAGTTTGCAGTGATGGGGAAATAATTATTTTGTAAAGTCTGTATTTTCATCGAATTTTTTGTGTTTGTAATTGTCCGCTATATTTGAATCAAAAAATATAATAATTGAACGTATTTTCATGTTCTCATCTTGATGAAAAGGTATTGTATTGTATTGTACTGTATGAAGAGGTTTTATGTGAAAATTAGCGTACGCATATTTTGTCACATCTAGACGTTTTCACGAAAGGTCGTGTTCGTTAATCAACCATTTTTACCAACAGTTTTTGTTTTCTCCATCGAAAATGCATTTAAAAACATCAAGAATTTCATTATCCAGCAAAACAATAGGAAATAGAAAAATAATGTTATGAAAAAAAATAATTCATCTCAAAAAGATCGGAAAATTTTCTTCAGACTATTTTTTTTATAACAGCCATAGTCTTTGTTTTAATAGTAAAAAATGTTTCACAAAATAAAACAATTACATTTTCTGGGCAAAATCAACAAGATACAAAAAAATATTAGCAAGCAACAATTTTTCAATAAGACGCATTTTTTTTATTCTAATCGCGACAAATATAATAGAAAATATAAATCTTTGCAAAAAGGATACAAGATGTAATAAAATATTTAATGATAACATTCTTTACCTAAAATAAATCTAGAAATTTCCTGGAAACATTTTTTTTAAGAGATACGCAGTTCTAATTCGATCATGAAAAATGACATTGAAAGTAACAAATTTAAATTTAAACAAAGGACAAAAGATAGGTACAATAAAATGCTTAACGGCGGAAACTTGTACCTAAAATAGAAGTCTCGTACTGAGGAATAACTTACAGTTTTCAGTGGTTTGACCTTCAATTTCTTAAAGTTCTATGCACAATTGTGGAGGAAGAATAAAGAGCGAACTCGTAGCATGGGATAACTTGAGCATCAAGCATATTTTTTATAAACTTATAAAAATATAATTTTGACATTAGGAATTTTGAAAACACAAAAATTGCGGTATTGGAAAACGATCTCAAACAATCTTCGCAGAGAAATTTTTTTGTCTCATCAGAAAATATGTACATACATGTATCTTGTTTATTAAGTAAGAAGTAAATAATTTCAAAAAATCTTTTTCACTGAAGTAACCTGAATTTTCTCTAACAGGAACATTGATTGTACAGATATTATTATACTATTACATTCTCAAAGGAATAACAACTTTAAGCAGCTTTCGAGCAATTTAATTACCAGCCGACTTAACATATCATTAAATGAAGCAAAAGCTCGTGTGTTCAATAAGCCGAATAGTGCAATGAGCCATTCTGAATGATTTATTATCGAAATCCCAGTTCCGCATTGGTTATTTCACGAAATCCACGTTTCTTGTAAATGAAACTACTGCACGAATTATCCCCGGGAGCACTAGTTTCCTGGATTACGCGGGAAAATATCGCAGACAGGTAGCCCTCAAGACCAACAAGCGCATACATTATCGGGGTTTACAAATTGCACTGTTTCCTACCTTTAAATACGTAGGGCGCTTTTCAACGTGGCACTATGAACTGTTATAATTATCCGGGAAAACGGTTTTGATTTAAGCTGTAAGCACCATTTGAATATTGAACTTCGCCAGAATCAAAACGTTAAGCTGGTAATATTCTCTGCGTCAATAATGCTTTGAAATCATTGTAAGCATATTCTCGCCGAATGCTTGTGTTTCAGTTTTCTAGATTTATTTCCAATTCATAATTCTAGGGAGGATTTGATAAATTTACAACATCAATTTCAATTTCCAACAAAACAGGTTTATCAAATAATAGAAAATTATTTTAAATGAAATTGAAACGAGTTCTACGATTTTCATCATTGTGACAATATGCCGGAGAATAGTTTAATGAAAACGGTTTCAATTTAACCTTTAAGCAGCATTTGAATATTGAACTTGGCCAGAAAGAAAACGTTCAGCTCGAAATATTCTTTGCCTCACTAATGCTTTTAAGTCATTGTAAACAAATGCTGTCCGAATACACGTATTCTTGTAAAAATCTAGATTTAATTTCAATTCATGATTCTAGAAAGGACTCCATAATTTTTAAAAATCAATTTCAATTCCCAATAAAACAGGTTTATCAACAAAAAAAAATTGTTTTGAGTCAAATTTGAAGGAGTTCTACGATTTTCGTTATTGTGACAATATGCCGGAGAATAGTTTGAAGAAAACGGCTTGACTGATGCTTTGAAGTAATTGTAAACAAATTCTCTCCGAATGTATATGTTCCAGTAAAATTCTAGCAGTTTAATTATAGACAAGGTGCAGGAACCAAATTTGGATCGGGGTTCCAAATGTGAATTAGTATTTCTCTGCGCTTTGATTGTATATTTTTATTGTTTACAAATGTCAAATGTTACGTGTAATATATGAACAACCATTTGCATAATTCATTAAACAAAAAATTTAAATTTTTTACCAGAGAAACAACTGATCCACATTTGGAACCCTCCATCCACATATTGTCCCTTTGCCTTAATAAAATCATTTACTTATCCAAACTGAATAAATCAAAACAGAAAATTACAGATGAAAAGAAAAAGTGTACAGTATAATTTAAGAACTTTCGCCTTTACATTTTCGCTTGTGAATGTTCTTAAAAATATCTTCAAAAATTCTTGCAGAAATCAACCAAAGTGATTGAAATGAGCATATCAAACAAAATGTTATTTTTTTACTTGGAGACTAGCTATAAAAATAGTTTTCGCTTGCTAAAATTTTATAATTTGAAAAGTTGCAAAAGAAAAAATGCAAGATTTTTGTTCAAAGATAGTTCTGAATAAAGGCTAAAGAAGGAAATGGTTTCTCACGAAAAAATCTGCTGAGACTTTGTTTTAACAGAGCAGTAATAACCGCTAGGATATAATAAAAATATGCATATATCAAGCGTCGTGCAAAGTGGTAACCTAGACGTGAAGTTTCCTGGGATTTACATAACTGGCCAATTTGCATGAGCTTATTAAAATTTTGGTATGAACACTAAACTATATCCTGAGTGTGGGTAAGTAGTGTCTACCTAGTGGCAGTCCATATAGTCACAAGTGAACCTAATGTTTTTTAATTCCGAAAGTGGATTATTCTTTCACGACGAAGCCTGAGCATCTAAGGTCACGTTCTTCGATCGATGTCTCGTAAAATAAAATTCCCTCCTAAATTATCGTAATTACAGGACGTAAATACAGGACGTTATCGTAATTACGCCAACGCCAAAGGCACTTCCGGTTCGTCATGATTCCTTTCCTTGCGAAATAGCTAGTTTCAATTTGTGGTAATTAGGATTCTGGATTTAACAATTGAGACGATCCTACATTGTTTAGTTTTGTGATATACAGTTGAATTTTTATGATTTGGAGAACTTCCAATTATTTAAAGTGATAAAGCAGTTTTGAGAAATTAAATTTGTTTAATAGAGATTAGTGTTTCAAGCCTCTTTACTATGAAAATTATTCTTTGCTTAAACGAAGATTCTAGCAAACCAGATGTTTATTGATCCAACGTTATCTCTACCGAGACTTCAAGTGTAAAATAAATTAGGCAGATAATATTCCCATATAATTTCCATTATCAAAAAAAGGAGATATTTTCTGGTAAATTTTTGTTTTTGGTTGACTCTTTCTCTCCCTCGTTTTTCGTTTGGTTATTTTTGCCTCTAATGAGCCGAAAAGTGAGGTTGTTTAGAATGTAACAATCTAAATATATTGGTTCAGAATCAACCATAAACATTAGATGTGGGCACCATGATCTATTTTCCTTAATATCCATAATTTGCATATTTAAAGGTTTTAATCTATTTTTACATTCATACATGATACATGTTAGAATATTGTTCTAAAAAATGTCCTGCCGGTACTTATTGACAAATAAGGTTGCTAATTAGATGTTCATATTATTTAAAATTTTATCCTGGTACTTATCTAAAAATAAGGTTGCCATATAGGATGTACATATTTTTTGAATTAAGAAATCACCCAGATGCTTATCAAAAAGAAGTTGTGATACCCTCGTTGCCTATAACCAAAGGTATTCTGAGGAAGATGTCATATATAAAATATGTACATAATTGTTCTTATGTACCAATGAGTACCTTTGTAATAATTTTATGTTGAATTTTCCGTAAAAAAGGTTGCCTTTTTATTTTCAGATCAATTTTGATATCTCGTTCTTTGTGTTCATTACTGAAAAATTGATAATGATTTTCGAACGATTTTTTATAGTTTGGGTTTTTCCTTTAGATCTGTACAAATTCTTGTAACATATGCGTTTCATGATGTTTGAGTTATTTTGATGGGTTTCCTTGAAAATTGTGTCACTTGAAAATTAACAGTAGTTTTCTCAAAACGAATTACTCCACACTATAATAACTCTTTCTTATTATAATTTCTCATCCGACAATATTTGTTAATTGTTTAAACATATATAATTATGTTTTATAAACAAATCAGAAGTAGAGAGTGCTTATTTCAAAGTGAACAGTATTTTTTAAAAATTAATAATTCCAAATCATTTTAAAGGTGTTTATTTAAATGATAAAATTCATGAATTCATATGAATAGTTAATAATTATTATTCGATGAGTGATAATAATAAAGCAAAGTTATCATGGTAAGAAATAATTTATTTTAAGAAGGCTAATGTCAATTCTGAAGAAACGAATTTCTACCTTCTATGTATTTATTCACCTATAAATAATCAAAATAATTGTAAATTTCTTCGAACTCAGTGTTGAACATTCCTAAATAGCTTTTTCGATGATTTCAGGCAATTTTAAAAAAGAGGAATATTAAAAAAAATGTTATACTTAAAAACTGCTCTGTGGCATGATGAAGTGTGACGTCCGAGTTCGAGCCATTTTCTTACCTGACATTTTTTATACTAAAAAACCTAGCTTTCCAATTAAAGTATTCAAAAAAACTGAAAATGCGTAAATTGCCAAAATATTCCATTGAATAAATAATTTCTTTGAAAAATGTTTGCATATTTCTTTTTTTTTTAATGATAAAATGGTATGAAAGTGTATGAAAAACAATTTCAAAAATCCTGATAAAAAATTTAAATCGGGTAATTAGAAGCTGAATAGAAGATAGAAATAGGCGTTGGGATTGAAAATTCACCCCCCCCCCCCTTGGAGAGTAGTGGTAATCCTGGTCTATAAATTTTTGATTAAGTGCTGTTGAGTAGGCGAACATACTTGCAGAATGTGAAGGGCACATTCCGTATTCGAATTAAAGCCTGCATTTCCGAACAGAAGCCATCTTCCTCATGCATCACCCGTCTTTTCAGCTTGTGTATTAGGCAGCGATTTGCGGATTAGAACTTTGGTGGCGTGAAGTTACAGAGACCTGTCGACAAACAGCGGTTAAGGAGTCGAGAAACTCTGCGTAACTCAAGAGCTCATGCATTTATTATGCTCTAATATTTGTCGTTTAGACTACTTTTTATAATCAGAAGTTTCCTTCTGATAATAGATGAAAAAACAGTCAAGATATTGATGCTATAATTTGAACGTTTATTCGATAATGGTTGCAAAGAGTAGGGAGGATGAAGAGCGTGTGAGATTAAATGGAGGCGGAAGACTGAGAAGACTGGAGGATTCGGTGAGAAGAAGGGTCACGGGATTAGGAGATATTAGGGATAAGGGGATAAGAGGGATGAGTGATGAGGGATGAGGAGGTGTGGTAAAAAGGATGAACATAGGAATAGGAGGGAACTAGGCATGTAGTAGCGGGATTAACGCAACGTGCGGGGCGGTCTACCATATTTGTGTGTTGAACAGGTAGTATGAGAAAAAGAGCAGACTATAAGTTAGGAAGTATGCGGCTAGAACCCTCCTATTCCTATGTCCATGGGTAAAGAGGTACTAACGCCATGAGGACGAGGAACATGTATGAGAAGGGTTGAAGGAGTTCTGATGAAAGGTGTGAGGATATTGAATGGCTAGAGAAGGTGGGCGGGGGGTGATGAGTGTCTTAAATAAAATGCAGTTTTAATTTGGATGAGGAAGTAAAGTGGTCCATTGAAGAGATGATAAGGGAAACAGATTATGATAGTGGGTTAGAAGAGGAGGGTGAGAAGAACCAAATGGTTCAAGAGGCCAACTTGCATTGTTTGCATGAGAAAACTCTCATATACTATTTAAGAATTTTAAGTTCTGTATTTTAAGTTCAAGAATTTTTCACATTTTTGCAACGTTTCACATTTTGGCAGAGATCATTCGTTACCGGCAATCTTTGTCTGTGTCTTTCTGGCAAATCCCGAATTGCGAGCGAGCTTAAAAGAAACTTCCTTTTCCTGGGACAGCATCGCAACTATGAAAGTGCTTTCTTCGAATATTGGAAAGAAAAGTGAAGTAACAGATCCGTCTGATCCGCTACAGACTTTGGTCTTGCAGTTCGAGATGTATTCTACTTCAGCGTGGCATGCCACAAATCCGTCTAGTTCGAATCGAAGAAAGGACCTTAGGATTTTCAGGGCGTCGGGATGGGAAGTAGCTAACAAAATGGTATGTAAGGGGGAAAGTGGTAAATTGAGGAGAAGGGAGCGAGAGAGTGAGAGAAGAGGAAGAAAGCCCTGGGGGTACAGACATGTAATTCGGAGACCAAACCCAGACTCGATCCTTACTGTATTAGGTATAACACTACATGAAAGTGGAACTCCTTGAAATTACATTTCAGCTATAGTATTTTACGGTCTATACATCTAATGGACTTTGGAGGATTCAAATTATGTTCTACAATACATTCGAAAGCTTAGAGTGCAACAAACAGACTGAAGTCTAAGGTGACTTGGTAATGACTTGGACAAGTTTGCGTCAAGTTGTATCTTAGATTCCTATTACCAAGTTTCAATTGCACTATTTGCGTTTCAGAGTGTAAAAAATAAGGAACAGAAAGAGAAATTGTGTGGAGGAGAAATAAGATTTGTGGAGAAATCGAATTTGTCAGCATCAAAGGCAATGGGCATTCCATGTGAAAAGGAACAAGTGGATCATTGCTTTCCTTTATTGTTAGTTGTAGTGTTTGTGGTATTTAATTCTTATGACAAAGGGTTTTGAAAAATTTGCAATATTGTTCCAGACATTTTTAATTGAAAATTAGGGTTTTAAAGAAAGGACCAAGATTATGAATTTTTATCTTGGTTATTATTGATTGGACGAAGAAAATACTTCGACACAAATGTACAAAAAAAAATTAAATTCAATACAATTTCTTGAATTTGATCAAAAGTTCTAATTTTTACATTGTTTATTCAATGAAGATTTCTTTATTTTTTTCTTACCACACAAAGGGTATCATGAAATTTCAAACTTTTGAAAACAATTAAGCTGGCCCAATGTTACGTCGAAAAAAAACATCCGAATTTAATGTAAATGATTCTTTCTTTAGTTTTGGGTGTAACGTAACCAAAAAGTTAGAAGAAATTGGTACAGATATAAACAATAAATATCCCCTTCCTTTATTTACTAAATATTTTATATGAATTAATATATATTGCACAGCCAATATAAGTATCTCACCTGTGTATTTCAATTTTTTTTTATTTAGATCCACTGGGTTTCTTAGAAACTGTGATGCATTTTTTTTATTCTGTCATGTAATATTTTTGTAAATTTTTTATTGGAAAACATATTTCTAATATTTTCTCAAGATTTAAAATTGCATAGTGTGGTTCAAGATTAGTCTTCTTTTTTCTTAAAAGGCACCCCTAAAAAGTGTTTCTTTTGGTGATTATTACCCAGTAATATCTATATATATTTTTTGTTTTAATATTTATCTTTCTCCGTGTGTATACAAATAATTAAGATTGTAGCGGTTTAGTAAAAGGCGTCGACCATAAATAACGGCAGGCTTTTATTTTTTATATTTACCTCTACTCTCCTCTATTTGACATACAGAAAAATTCTCAAACATGATAACTCTACTACCCCTAAGTATATAATAGTACATGCAGTCCAAACATGAGTCAGTGACAGTAAAAAAAAACCTTCAGAAATGAAGCACGGCATTGGAACTCTACTCCTCATAATCGTTGTTTTCTTCAATATTAAATGTAAGTGTAATATAATATATTATTATGTTTGTAGAATGTGGGGAAGACACAATAACTAGTAATACAAATATATTGCTTCCTTACAGAGAAGGCTTTTGTAACGATGAAAATTTTCAAACATTTTTTTTTGACATATCATGACATAATTCGACTTTAGGAGTGCAAAATTAAGGTTTTAAGGAGGTTCGTGAGTGGATTGTAGTTCTAAATAGTGCCATTAAAGATTAGTAAAAAATCAAGAATTCGATTGTGGAAAACTATTAACCGCTTGTGTGGACAAAAATATATGAATTTATTCAGGGCTGTATCTATTAATTAAGAGATGATGATTATAGAAATAAGAAGTGAGAATTAATTTTAATTAAGTTAAATTTTCAAAATATTCTATTAATGAAATGCGGAAGTATTACTATTTCATGAGTCAAACACTTAAGCACCAACTCAATTAGTAGAAGTTACACTAATTCACACTAATCAAGACGAATTAGAACAACATCATTCAATTTTTAACGCTGTCACATTATTAAAATATGTGATTTTGAAGTAATATTCAATATCACATTATATAATCATATTCTGCTTGCAGTAATATATTTGAAAAATAATAGCCAATCGTTCACAAATGTTACAATCAATATCTCAGCTGTTTTCCCGTGATAAGTGAACTTAACAAAACTTTATTTTGTTCTCATGAAATTAGGTGCAGAGTTCATGAATCCGAATAATGAGAGTAGTGAAGAATTCTACCGAACACTTATAGAAAATTTACGTCGTCAACTTGAGCCTCCGCAGCCCAGACAGGAGAGACCGCCTCCCATCATTGTTGAACAGCCCGGCAATCCTGTTTTGGCAATTGTAGCACCTCACAGCCGAAAATCATCCCAATCACAATCCCCACCACAATACCCACCACCACCCCCATCATAATTCCCACCACAATGCCCACCACCAGCCCAACATGCTGCTCCTACGCCTAGTAATCCTAGGCCGCCACATGAGGGTCAGCTTAATTTAATGAAAGAATAATGCGAATATGAAAATAATGTAATATTCTCAAATAAAAACACTACTATCTGAGTATAATTCTTACTACTGTTTACTATTTCTAATAAGGTTTTTGATTATTTGTGAGCTTGTATCTAACGCTATTAAGCCATGCGGTCACCTTTCTCATTGTCTGTCGCTCAAGACCTTGCGACCGCGAGCGTTAAGCGGTATGTTGTTGTCTTTGTGGTGGCTCGCTCGGTTTGGCTGGGTGGTATCCAGCTCTCTCTTACCGAGTTTCGTTTCTACTTTCGTGCCGGGCGCTTGTAACCTCTTTCTGAGACCAAGCTCGACAAGCTACATTGTTCAGACTGATATTGATTATCAGTTCGAGTTCCGATTCGTGCATTCTAAAGACTTAATGCTTGTTCTTACGTGAAGTGTTCAGTGTCTCGTGCTTGTACAATTTTCGGATTATCATGAAGTAGAGTGGCAAGTGATCCGTTAACAGTGGTCAAAGGTTTTCCCTTCTGGATTACAGTGACGTGATTTTACCAACTCGATCGTCTCCTAGTGTTGTGGGAAGTGACGGATCGGTCGACAAATACCCGTGGGACTATTTACTGAGTTACAACAAGTGGAAGAATTTCTGATTTTCGATGAGTACGCGATTTTGAATCTGAGGTGAACTGAGTAAAGATGAGTGAAGCGAAACGAGTCAAAGTTGGCGAGAATAGGAAAGAATACAGATGAATTTGAAGAAGACAAGAAGATCAGGAAGAGTACGAAATGAGTTTTTTATTCTGGCTCTGAATTTTTTATTTCATTAGTCGATGGTTACTCATAATTGATCAGTTGCATGTATCAAAAAATGTTGTTTTAGATAAAATGCTCCTCTAGCAGTAGTCCAACTTTTGTTGGGAACTTTTTGCTGCGGAATTCACGTTTTAACAAAATAAGCAAAATATCATTTTCCCATGTCAAATATCCACGTTCTGAGACCCCCTAAACCCAAAAAACAGGTTTTTATCAAATGTCTGTCCGTTAGTCTGTCTGCCCGTCTGTTAGATTGTAGATTTTTAATTTGTTAGCACGATAACTTTCAAAAGAATTAACGTACTGGATTTGCCTTTGGTATACTCTTTCAGTGTCTCCAATTAAATGTTAAGTTCTTCAGCCAGCCATTTCGGATAAAAATTCAAAAAATGAGAACATTTTGAAAATTGTTGAGACCACTTTTTTAAGAACTGAAAATTCTATGTACGGCTATTAGTAGTACTTAAAAAGAAAACCAATTTATTTTCATCACTTTTTCTGATGAAAAAAAATTACCGAAGTTATAGCATTTTAAAAATTCCAAAAACCAAACTAAAATGAACATTTTAGGCCAAAAAACGCACGATATGAAAAAATGTCAGGAAAAGAAAATAGTTGATTTTTGATCACTCTATGATATTGTCATGATATCTTCTTGAATTTTATGGAAAATAAAAAATTCTAATTTGGATCGTACAAAAAAATAATAAAAAATTCAATTTTGCGGTCAAACTATGCAAGATATGAAAAAATATTTGAAGATAGAAATTGTGCATATTAAAGAGGTCTACAGATTTGTTATGGATCACTTTTTGGTAGGATGCGTAGGTTTTGTTTTATTCTTAAAAAATATCACTAAAAATAGAAAAATTAAATCTTTGGAAAAACGACGCAAGGTACGTAAAAAGATGAATGAACACAAATTGTACATTCAAAAAATATCTCAACATTTCGAAGCAATCCTTTTTTTGATATCATGCGCAGTTTTTGTTTTAATCTTAGAAAATAAAATTTAAAAAAAATGAAAGAATTAAATTTTTGGACAAACAACACAAGATGTGAAACAAATAAATAGACAAAATTTGCTCACAGAAAAAGGAACTATAAAAATTCGTCATAAATAATTTTTTTGAAGAATTTTAGTTTTTGTTGTAATCGTTAAAAATAGCATTAAAAAAATGAAATTTTTAGAAAAACCATACAAGAGACGAAAACTAATCAATAGACAAAAGTTTTTCAACCAAAAATGATCTAAAAATTTGTTAACAACTTTTGTTATAATTTTTTCATAGACCCACATTACGGTAAAAATCGCAAAAAATAACATAAAAAATAAACAAAAAAATATATGAAAAAACGACACAGGTTGTAATAAAATGTTAAATAACAAAATTATTTTTTTATAGGATGCGCACTTTCTTTCAATTATAAAAACAAGACTAATTCTTTCAACCGGGTTTTCCGACATATCGTCTTCTATGTCGCACTTGTTCCGCTCCATAGTTTCACCTCCTAATAATTTTTTGTAATGGTCCTTAACACCGTCTTCTACTTCGTCCATATCGTATACTATGTCTTTCTCGTCATTTCTCATGCGGACTAACTCTGTACTACATTTTTCTTTCTTGTTGTCTTTACGCAATTGTTCCTGTCCTTTTTATCATTTTCTAGCCTTATTCTTACATCATTGCCAAAACCTGTAATATTCAACTTTCTTAGATACGCTTGTTTCTTTTCGTTAACGGCTAAGCAGATTTCATCATTTCACCAAGTATCCCCAATCTTTCTTCCTGCAACTACAGTGCTGCACACTTCAGTTGTACTCCTAACAATGCTTTCCTGGAGCATTGTGCATGCGCCCTTTATATCTTTATTGTGTAATAGCGTCTTCCAAGTTGTCCTATCTGGGCAATAGTTTATCTTATCTGTAAATTGTATTCGCACTTCTGGTTTCTGTAAATTCTCTATCTTCATTCGCGTTTGTTTCGTCTTTTTAGTTACCTTTCTTCTCCATACTAGACCTAAGTTAATCTTGAATACTAAGAGGTAATGATTCATTCCACATTCAGAACCTCTAAGACCTCCAAACCTAGAACCTATATGTATCTTACTAGCCTCTCAGTCTCTCATCCGGCGCCACGGTTCGGGCCGGTTGAATTTAGTTTAAACGATTTCAGCAGAGCCCCCCGATTCTGAAGAGGCCTCCAAATTCTGCCTAGATTTCAAAAAATTAATAATGCAATTTAACTGCTTTAGTCCTATGTACAGATCACTTACTGTTTATTGTATTATTTTAAAACAATATATTTAAACAATTTAAAAATCTAATATTTTTCCCCGGTTGAGCGGTAGAATTTTATGGAATTTTTTGCGACTGCATTTATCTTAACAATCTAGAATTATTTTATCTTTTCTCTCTTTTTCTACGTACTTCTTATGGCTATTGCAGGCTCTTTTTTCCATGTCCGTGAAGTTAGCACAATAACAATTAAATATCCAACTTTTTTGTGAGGAACTCGTTTGGATGTCGTTAGGATGCGTTTGGAAGTCAATTTCTTTCATTTGGACGGCAAAACTCAAAAAAATATTGAGTTTTCAAAATTTGAGTGCTAACTTCACGCTGCGGAACCAATTTTAATTTTTTTCAACAATTTTCTTACCAATCGTTTGGTTGTCGTTATGATGCATTTTAAAGCTCACTTTTGACGTTTGGACGATGAAATTGTGTGAGTTATCGAATAAAAAAGTCATTAGCACCATACTCACGGGCGGCGCCTTCTCAAGTGGTAGTGACCTTCTTTGGTCAGCCGTGTCCTTAAATATAATATAAAAATTTTGAAAATTTTTGGATTATCTAAATTTTCGAATATTTTCACAATTTTCAAAATTTCTATGACTTTCAAAATTTTTAAAACATTCAACATTTCTGAAATTATAAAAATTATCAAAATTTCTAAATTTTACAAAATGGTCAATTTTCTCAAATTTCCCAAGTTTTACAAAATTTGTAAAATTTTCTGAAATTTATAAAGTATTCAAGTTTTTCAAACTTACAAAAATTTCTAATATAGATAATTTTATCGATTTTGAAAATTTTAGAAATTTTGATGATTTCAACACTTTTTTAAAAATTTCAGATATTTTTGAAATTTTATAAATTTTGAAAATTGTATAAGTTTTTATAATATTATAAATTTTCAAGAGTTTCGACATTTTTATCATCTTACCAATTTTAATAATTTTTGAAAATTTTAGATACATTAGATATTTTCGGAATTTAAGAAATTTTGTTGAATTTTGAAATTTTAGAAACTTTGAGATGATTCTATAATTTTAGAAATATTGAGAATATTGTCACTTTGTAACCTTCCAGAAATTTTAGAAATTTTGATAATTTAAAAAATTTGGAACATTCTAGAAATGTTGAAAATTTTAGAAATTTAAATAACGTTAGAAATTTGAAATTTTTTAAACATTAGTTTCAGAATTTGGAATATTCGAAATTTTTAACATTTCATAGAATTAAGAAATATTAGAAAGTTTGGCAACTTTGAAAATTTTGAAAATTTCAAAAATTTTCAATATTTTTACAAATTTTAGAAAATTGTAAATATTTGAGAAAATTGAATATTGTGTAAAATTCATCAATTTTGATCATTATTATAATTTCGAAAATTTTGAACATTTTAAAAACGATTGTTAAACAAATTCTTAACAAAAATCAAAATTTGTTCCGCAGCGTAAAGTTAGCACTCAAATTTTGAAGACTCAATGTCCTTTTGAGTTTTGCCGTCTAAACGAAAAAAATGGCTTCCAAACGCATCCTAAACACATCCAAACGATTGGTGAAAAAATTGTTGAAAGAATTAAAATTTATTCCGCAGCGTGAAGTTAGCCCTTCAATTTTGAAAACTCAATAACGTTTTGAGTTTTGCCGTCCGAACGAAAAAAGTTGGCTTCCAAACGCATCCTAACGACATCCAAATGAGTTCATTAAACAGAAGTTGGATATTTAATTGTTGGTGTGTCAACTTCACGGACATCTTTTACCCCTCTTTTCAAGAAACATCTCCTTTTCCCCCTTTTCTCGCCTTTCACTTATATATGGACAAATTAATAGAACCCAATATAAAAAAATCAACTATTTTTATTTTGAAAAAAAACTTCTTCGTTTTTAATGTCAATTATTTCATTTGTTGTAGAAGAATTATCTTTTTGTTTGAAACACTAACAATTTGATCAAAAACTTCAACAATTTTTGAATGAAAAAAATCCTTTTCAATCTTCAAGTAACTTTTAACGAGGAATTCAGTGGTGACCTTTATTTTGATCTTGACGATGACCTTCGAGGTCGTTTCAAGGTACTTTTTTTTTAATGGAAACTTTTTTTACATCGGCAATCGATAGAGCGGGAAATTTTACGTTCAAATATGTACCCAGGTCATACATAGGTATATTGTAACCTTTACAGATTTTCCAATGGAAAATATATTGACCTTGAAATTACCTTGAAGGTCATTTTCAAGGACATGTTTAAGGTCACTACTGAATACGCCTTGTTAAAGTTAGTAAATTTTCTCGTTACAAATAAATTTGAAAAGCTTCTATTTCCAGAGGTATGCAGACCTTGTCTAAGTTCAAATGACCTTAGAGTAACCTTCAAGGTTACAATGTACCTATGTATGGCCCGAGTTCATATTTGAATGTAAAATTTCACACTCTATCGATTTATGATGGGGGGTTATATGGGGATTTATAAGGGGGGTACTCATTTTAAAAGAAGTTGACCTTGAAATGACTTCGAAGGTCATCGTCAAGATCAAAATAAGCGTCTTCATGGAATTCCTCGTTGAAAGTTACTTCAAGAATAACCTTGACTTCGTTGAAAAATCTTTTACCTCAGGAAATATTCAGCCGTCCCGGGACTTTTGTGACACCCGGTATGTAAACGCTTATATATAACTTTATCACCTGTGTGATGAAAAAGCTCTTGCGAATTTGAAACTATAGATCGAGCATGCAAGAGGATAAGGAAATTTGTAATATGCAATAAATTTTCAAATGTTAAAGTATTTGCTGAAAATTATATTCGGAATTGAAATTCAGTTCACAATCTAAGTTTGAAAATTCATATAACCTTCTGCTTTTCCAAATTTATTTTTTAATTATTGAAAATTGGTCAAGTTGCCGGAAACCAATTTGCAAATGAGTAAATTTATTAATTTATATAAAGCTGCATCTAGTCGTCCCGAAAACTTCGCAAAGCTGAAAAATGGGATAAACTAGTCATCAAAAAATTCCGGGACGACTAACCAACTTGTGAAATATATTTGATTACTCATTCCGAGTTTCGGGACGGCGAGACATTTTGAATTTAGAAATAAATTTTGAAACTTTTTTGGAAAATGCTAAATTTCCCGAATTTGAAATTCTAATATTCCAAAATATTCTTTCTTGTCACTTTATTTGGGAATTCTGAATCTACCAAATAGCAACAAGAAAAAAAAACGAATTTAAAAATTACTCATTATATCAAAATTTTTGTATCAATTGGCCAACAAAAAATTCCAACTTTACCAAATTTGAAATACCCTTCATTCGAAAACTGGGTTCTTTGTAAATTTATTTAAAAATTCTAAATTTATCAAGTGTTAAAATAAATCAAAATTACCCACTTTACCAAATTTTAATTTCTAATATCCTAAAATTGGGTTTTTTGCAAATTGATAACTGGACGCCTTCGCAAATCGTTAAAAAATATTTTGACGTATTGAGCACTTGAATTCCGAAATTCTTCAATAGTGTACACTTCAAAATAGAAGATGTTCAATAAATTAGATTAGAAATTTTTGATATCCTCAATATAGAAAATTAATTTATTCAATTTTGAAAACTCTACCTTAAAATTGTTACCCAAAAACCTGAACAAGAAATTTATGAAAATTCGGAATTGAAATTTTAGACCGGTTCAGGCTTTTATGTTTTCGAGACGGAGCGTGAACACGAAACCCAGTGTTACACGCCTATATCCCCAACTTCTTCCATCAAACTCAAAATCATCGTCGCTTATTCAACCATTTTTTTTTTTCATTTTAACCCTTTCTACTTTGCAAGTGAACTTCGCTCTCTGAACCTATATTAATTAAATTTCACTAGATGCTAATGAAATTCTGCTAAATTAATTAGAAAAAAGTGACTCAAATAAGATGCGTAGAAAATTGGCTGTGTACAATTATTGGATGGACGTCATATAACTGGGAAATGTGGCAAATAGAAAAGTGTCATACAAGAACGCGATTCTATTAGAAGAAGGAGATATTGTAAAACTCGTAAGTAGCCTACGTCACCTCCTCAAACATATCATATTTACATTTAATACTTACAATGATGTAACTATCAGAATTATTCTATGTTATGAGGAACTGTAATTTTTTTATGTGACGCTCAAAGTTGTTTTATATCAATAATATTTTGCATACAGAATTACGTCTGAAAAATATTGACTGGTTCATAATAATTTTCACAATTTAATGCAACATTTATTTTTCCATTATAACGAAACTTCACGAATCCTATTTTAGCAACTGCGGCACCTTATAGCCGACCATAACCCCCCCACCCACAATCCCCACCAGCTCAACATGCTGGTCTTAGGCCTATTAGTCCCAGACCTAATAGTCCTAAAAATTTAATGAAAGAATAATGTGAATCTGAAAATAATGTAATATTCCAAAATAGAAACATTACTTTCCGAGTATTAGTCTTAATACGAGTCTTAATATTAAGTCTCGTACTGTGTACTATTCCTAATAATATATTATTATTAACATTAAAATGTGATAATTTTCTCGAATAAAAGCATTACGTTCCGAAAATTATTCATGCCAAATTTTATTAGAATCTATGTTAGGAATGATATATGGGAATATGTCTTCATTTCATGAAAGGATATGCAGTCGAACGTCTATAAGTCGAATTTTCGATAACTCCAAGACATTTTTCGGCCCCGGGATTTCAATATAGGTATACGTAATTCTTCGATAACTCAACGTTTTTTTTCTTTGCTTGGTGGCTCGAGTTATCGAAGTTCGACTGCATAAGCAATTTTAGTAAATCAAAACAGAATTTTTCTTTCAAGTTTTCTATTATAGTGTAAAGTACTGTAAAAATGTTGAAAGTAAAAATTTGGGCAATAATAAATGGGAGAAAGATAATCATGATACTTTTTGAAATATAATTTGAACTTTTTAAAATAGTTTAAGAATAACTTCTTATGGTTCTTTTGATTTGTTGCTTTACAAACTTTGAATAACATCACACAAAAAACTTTCATTAGAAAAATATTTCTCCGAAATTATATCTACAAATTTGCTTAGAACCGCTTTATGCTAGGAAGCGTATTTTCAGTTTATATCGTGAAAAATAACATTGAAAATAAAAATAAATCAAATTGATGGAAAACGACATAAGTTGCAATACAATTTTTAATAACAAAATTGTTGTTTCATAGGATGCAGCCTTTTTTAATTATAAAAATAAGACAATGAAAATACTTTTCTTTCAATACCAATGCATATTATGAATTGTAATAATCCAAATTTAATTAAAAGATACATTTTTCCGGGTCGCTGAGAAGAAAATTTAATGAAAAATAAGGAACAAATATTAATCATGACAAATACAATTTTTACTTCATTTTACAATATCTGAATAGCAATTCCGGGCCGAGATACATAAATAAATGTAATATACATTTGATATCATAGGGTTGCATAATGTAGAAAAGTTCGTATTTTCGACAAAATCGAGAGCGAAGCACGAGATACGCGATGAGAATGTCTTTGTTAAAGCCGAAGGAGCTCTAACAAAAGAGAATTCACAATAATAAAATTATAGTTGTCGATGCCTTGACGATTAATTTTGAAAGGTCTGAGCACAATTGTGGGGGAAATACAATTAACGAGCGCAAAGCGCGAGGTCAATATTTTATCGAGCGCAAAGCGCGAGAACAAACAGTCACGCGCGACAGGCGCGCTCAAACTTGCAATTATGTTTCTTTCTTTTATGTAAAATTTATGGAAAGACATCATATATTATGACACAGTGCAATTTTGGAGAATCCTGCCAGCCGCGCGAGCTTTTTCTGGTCCGTATAAGCATATGAAAAGCTCCCGAGAGTCGGGTCGAGATTGCGCGCTCTCGAGCTTTCGCACACCCTCATTTCGGAATTCTATAGAAAGTGGACTAGAATTCATGTAGAAATTCTATGCAATTATTCTACTCAGATTCTGTAGTGGGGTAGGTGTACCAAATTCCGCCTAACCTAACTGTTTTCCCCCATAGCAGCTCTGTTTTCCAAAAAAGTGTTCCCAATTCCGCCCACCAGGTGTTCCTAAAACTTCCTGGTAGGCGGAATTAGGATCAGACGATGGACTCGGGATATGAAGAAGTAAAATTCATTTGAAACGAAACTGGATTTAATTTTCAATTAAAATAACGACATGCTCACGTGCTAGGTATGAACTTCCTCAATTTAAGCAAAACGTACACTTGTAATTTTTTTTTGATTCCGTACCGCCTCTACTGCCTTCTTCAAATCTTTAGCTCCATAAAAAGCTCGATTCTGCTTTTTAGACATATGCAAGTTGAAATAAAAGTGGTAAGAAACGATTTCCAGTATGTCCCTATTTCTGCTTAGTAGGCGAAATTAGAATCAGCTTGGTAGGCAGATGATAAAAACATGATAAATCTTGCTAGGTACGGTTATTCTTAAAATTTATTACACCTGTTGAATCAGCATTTCACAAGCTTCAACGTGGTTAAAGAGAAAAAATTTAAAAACAAAACTTACCAGGTATTTCAGTCGAAAAAGTCACGTACGAAAATTCGATCGGCGATCTCATGGAAACAATAATGTTTCACATCTTTCTGGGCAACGCTGTTAAGGTTAGAAAAGTTTGACATGTATCGCTTCAGAAACACTGCACTTCCGAATATAATAATAAATAGCGCAAAGTCTAGGCACACCGAAAATACATATTTGGAAAAAATAATGAAAAATTAATAATGACAGAAGCACTGATATGATGGTAATAAATAAACTGAATTGTGAGAGTAATACTCCCAAAAGATAATTATGTTTATAATTGTTGAAAAAATTTTAAATAATAATTTTTTGTACTTTGAAGTTTAATTTTTATTACTAGACTGAACCGAAATTTAAGTGCATTTAAGAATATATAGAATTTTTGCAGATTTGAAGCTTGAGACAGACTTTTTTGTACATAGTCTTTTTAAAAAATTATAAAAAACGTATTCTCGAAAATCGAATTTTTATTTTAAAAAACTAAAAAGAAATTTTGAGATAAACCATAAACCAGTGTTGAAAAAATTTTCTTAAATATTTTTTTCAATTAAATTAATCAAATATTTATACCAAAGAAAAAACTTTTCTACTATTTTAAAAAAATTATAACAAATTTTCTCAAAAATCGAATTGTTAATAAAAAATAAAAAGAAACTTCGAGATAAATTAGTACTGATTTGAATCCTACAAAGTTCATTTGGAAAATGTTATTAGGTTCGAAAAAAATTTAGGGAGAAATTTTTTTTCCGTTTCAGGCGCACGTGTTTTTACAATTATTTGTTTATACAATTTTTGTAGAATTATTTTTATTTTGAATTCAAACAATCATTTCTAAAAACTAAATTTTAAACAAAAGTTTCTTTGATAAAAATATTTTATTATCGTATTTTTAATAAATAATGTTTATTAAGAAACAATTTTTTAATTATTCAAATTCTGTAATTTTATAATTATGGATTATTCTAGTTCAGATATTTCATAATTTGGTAATCTTATGTCGGAAATTTTATTATTTGGGAATTTTCAAATTCAGTCTTATTATGAACTGTTCGGGAATTTTATTTTATTTTTTTGAATTTTATTATTCGGGAGTTTTACAGAGTCGGGAATTTTATTTTCGGGATATTTCAGTCGTCTCTAGAAGTACAGAAAATTTGCTGTAATTATAATTTCGACACCTGGATCTTGTCGATTTTTTCCTACAGTATTTTTTTAGACTGCACCGCAGGTTCTGGAGGTTCAACAAAGATCATCGAAGGGTCGATATTATCGTCGTCTTCGAGTAGCCCGATCGCTTCACGTAACGTAAGATCACTGAAAATGTGTAAAGATAAGTTACTTATTAGAATTTTGAAGTTTGGAAAGAATGTGTACTTGATATCACGCCCTTCACTCTCAAAATATATGTAACAAGTTTCTGTTTCATCATTGTATTAACATTTTATGCTACGAAACATCAGAGAACTCACTGTCTTTCTCTTCAATTATAAAATCACTTTGCTCGTAAACAAAAATCACAACTGCGTTTCAGCAGTGACTGTACCAAACATATGACCAAGTTCTGTGATTTATAGCATTTGCAGTCACTCAGACACAAAAAAAAACCCGACCCGACGTTCAGTAATCAAAATCATGTTTGGACTATTAAAGCTACGTGTCTTAGGATACTGAAAAGCTATGCAGCGATTGCAATCACATTTTGTAAACATAAATAAGGGCGTACTTACGCAAGTCGGATACCCATTGCTTATGTTTTGTAGCGACAACCTTCTTCCATCTACTGCTACACACTTCCTAACGGTCGAACGCCCGCAGGCGGCTGAAGCAAGAATGGGGAATACCCTACTGCACAAAACGTGACGTCGGGGACCGAGCTCGTGCGAACGGCGCGCAGCTTGCATTCACTCTCCCGAAGCTCTGCCAAGGGATGCCATATGGCATCGCCGGGCTTTGATGGTTTAAATAGGACTGAGACCTCAACGCTTCCAAAACTACGGAGAAGATCACGTATAAAACACTATTTCTAAGTGAGAAAGTAAATCTTATTAAATGTGTCGAAAAAGGAGTTGTAAGGAAGAAGGAAATTGCTGCTGATTTTGGAATACCTGTCGACTCTCTAACTACATTGTTAAGAACAAGAAGAAAATTTTGTCTGCTGCTGAAAATTTCTGTTTCCAGCTGGATCAGAAGCGTAAGAAGATATCTTGTTTTCCATTATTGAAAACATCCATGGTGGAATGGATGAAATCTGCTCGAAACCAGAACATTCCCTTATCTGATCTTATTGTCCAAAAAAAGCTGAATTTTTCGCAACTCAGTTGGGATACAAGGATTTTAAAGCTAGCTCTGAGTGGATAGAGAAGTTCAAGAATCGAAATGGAATCTTATATAGGACATTAAGTGGCGAGAGTGCTTCTGTTTCAGGAGAAGACTGCGAAAAGTTCCTCACTGACATTTTGCCTGATTTGCTGGTTATGCATGCAATAGAGGATATCTTCAATGCAAATTAAATTTTCTTTTTCTAAATGTCTACCAGATAGTACTTTGACGTTCAAAAAAGACGCTTGTCATTGTGCAAAAAAGAACAAATATCGTGTTACTGTAATGGTCTGCGGTAATATGTCTGCTAAAGAAAAATAAAAAGTTATTGCTAATAGGTAAATAAAAAAATCCACGAGTTTTCGAGGAAGTCACGTCTTTAACAGTACTTCACGAGAATAATGAAAAATCAGGGTGTATAGCTCAATATATGAAGACTAGCTTCACAAAATTGATCACAAATTTTGAAGAGAAAATCAAAAAGTTTTTTTATTTGTGGATAATTGTCGGGCTCGTTAAAAAGTTCTGATCAAAACACTTAAGGCCGTAAAAGTAGTTTATTTACCACCGAATTTGACTTCAAAATTGCAACCAATGTTTGAAGAAATTACCAAGAACCTTAAAGTTAATTACCGAAAGAGAATCATAAAAAGATTGCTCAACGCTTCGGATGAGAAAAGGGGGGTACATGATTTGAATTTGTTGGATGTCATTTTCGATTTGAACAAAAGCTTGAACTGATGCCACTAGTGGAGATTAGGATTCACAGATATAAATTTTGAAAATTTTCTTGACGTGGACACTCATTTTATAACTGCTACGGAACCTAAAGACAGTGGGATATTTGATAGCGTAAAGGAACCAGAATCCGTGATATCTGATGATGAGAATGATGCCGAGGATCAGGCTGTAACACCACCATTTGCAGCATACCAAAATGGCCACTTTTAGAACGATCAATTACATATAGCGTACAGAGCTGTCTCCATGACAGATAAAGATAACTTACAAAAGGAATTACAAAACGTTAAACAAAACCTTATACAGAACGATTACACAAACAAATTGATGAAGCAATAAGAAAATACACTCAAAAAACAAGTCAACGCAAACTACTAAAGAAAGTGACAGAAAAGCTACCACCATCCTACCCTACATCCAAGGTATCACAGAACAAATTGTTAGATTTCTCAACAAACTCAACATCAAAACCATATTTAAACCACCTGCGAAAATAGGACAATTACTAAACAACCCTAAAGTTAAAAACGGACATCGCAGTGGTCTGAGAGTATATAAAATCCTTTGTTCTTGTGGCAAAGTCTATATTGGAGAAAGCGGGAGATTGGTGAGTCAACTTATAAAGGAACGTGAGAGTAAAGTCAGGCTAAAAAATGTTACGCAATCAGCACTAGCTGTGCATCATATCGAAACTGGTCATAGAATTTCATTTGACAAAACAACCGTAATCGCGAAAACGGACAATGAATTTTCAAGAAAACATAGAGAAGCAATCGAAACCTAAAAACACCCTAATAACATCAATAGGGACAATGGATATAATACCAATCCGATTTGTCTTCCCGTCCTCCCGAGTTGAACAACAAAAAAAGATTTGATTGGTCAATCGAGTTTGACCAGTCCCCGCGGTAGGGCGCTCTGGCCAATCACAGGTATCTTAGAGAATATATATAAGCACAACATAACATGAAACTTCAGTTTCAGGTTATCCCTGAAGAAGTGAACTGCAATGTTCACGAAACGTCGGCAAGATTCGTAGTACTGCACACGATTAAAACCCGAAACACCTACTTTTAATTCATTATAATGAATCATCGCATGCACATTAAATCTATAAGTTTTGTCTGCTTCGTTTTCTCCTAGCTTCTTTCGTTTGTCCAAAAATGTAATTAATGCGTTTTAATATTGTTTTTTGGGAATAAAATAAATATCACGGGCCCTATCGAAACGTTATTCATGATAAATTTGTAGATACTTTTGAGTGCACAATTTTGGTTTATTCCTGTTTTTTCGCATCTTGCATAGTTCGGCCTCAAAGTAGAATGTTTGATTTTTCATTGTTTTTGTGCGATCAAAATTTGAATTTTCGATTTTTCATGAAAATTCAAAAAGTTGTTGTGATAATCTTGCAGGGATTTCAGAAAGCAACGTTTTTCTGCTCTTGACTTTTTTCATATCGTGCGCTGTTGGCCTAAAATCTTCATTCTCGTTTATTTTTATTTTTGAAAATGCTATAACTTTGATAATTTTCTTTTCATCGAAAAAAAATCGTAAGGATAAATTGTTGAACTTTTCAAGTAATATAAATAGCCGTATATGTTATTCCTAAATCTTGAAAGAAATTGTCTCAAAAATTTTGTAAATGCTTTATCTTTTTGAATTTTCATTCAAACTAGCTGGCTAACAAACTTGTCCTCAATTATTGCACCCTTAAAAATTGTGCTAAAGCATAATCCAATCCGAGTAGTCAATTGAAAGCCATCCGGCATAAAGACGACAACAACGACGTAAAAATGATATTTTCTCGCTCAGGGGGTCTCAAAACATAAAACTCATTGATAGCAGAAGGTAGCAAAAAACCATGAACTTTTTGAAAAAACGATACAAGCTACAATAAGATTTTATTTAACGCAATTTTTTGCCTAAATTATATCTGAAAATTTTCTTAGAGCAACTTTACGTCATAAACAAATTAAATTTATGGAAAAACGACACAAGATGCAATAAAACTTGTAATATTTTTTTTTAGAATGCGCACTTTTTTTAATTATGAAAACTGTTATTAAATGAAATTCTATGTCCCGTTTCGATATGATGCTCAGCTAGTGCTGATTGCGTGAAATGTTTCAGTCTGACTTTACTCTCATGTTCCTTTACACTTTGGCTCATCGCTCTCCTAGTTTCTCCAATATAGACTTTTCCACAAGATCAAGGGATTTTTATACTCCCCGATCACTGAGACGTACCTTTTTATCTTTAGGGTTGTTTAGAAGTGGTCCTATTTTCAAGGTGGATAGAAGTAAACTTTAGGAAGTCCTAAAACAGACTGGGTCGATATTATGAGGCACTAATTGACCTATGTGAAAGAAATTTCCTAAGATGGGTTGGGTATGTTGAGAGAATGAAAGATGAACGAGTCGAAAAGAAAAGTGTATCAAGGTAAAGTAAACGGCAGTGTGCCCAAAAGTAGACCGCGAAGAGAATGGTTAGAATGTCTTAATGAGACCCTAACTCAAAGAGACATAAGAAGCCATAGAAACACAAGAGCTTGCATGAGAAAATGCATGGACGAGAAGGAAGCTAAAGAAGTATGACAGGACAGAAAAGTTTGGCGACAAATAGTCTATAAAAAGAGTGCCAGTAAAGTAAATTACACCTGTAACAAAAGACCTTGGATACTGATGAGTCTGAGTGGGGAGCCTCACATGATATTTTCTTGAGTGTCTTTACTCGCGGTGACCGCTAAAGAGATTGATCAGCAATCTGGGTCGAAGCAGTGTTGAGAAACGCACGTATTATTTAAATGAAGAACAAGATAATTCTATATCAATATAAGAATCTACACTCTCATCCCCACATTTCTTTCTTCCTCACCGAGTGAGTCACGCCTACCCCGAAAGGAAAATAGCTCAATGGTATAATAATACTACTTCTTCCACTAGAGTGGTCCAAAAATTCGTTTATACTCGACTTCCCTTCCGAGGTGAGAAAATCTGTGGAATTCGGGCGGAGAACACAGTTGATGTGAAGGAAAGGGGTCGGGTTGACAAGAGGTTGATCATGGAATTAAGTGAGTACTTGTGTTCACGCACTTGATCAAATTGTGGCGGAATGTCATTTTTGTTTAAATGTGTTTAAATTCCCAGTTTAAGTTTCCCACTAACGAAATTCTGGGGGCGTGGAACGAATATTTTCGGTGAGCCTAGTGGAGCTGGAAAAGGGTGACTAGTTTCACCGAAATTCGGTGAGCGTAGCACAAATATTTTTGATGAGACTACACCTAGCCACTTCGTTGAAAGAAAGATTTTGTCAATTCAATGCTTTGCAAACTCTAATTTTTCTTTGAAAATTCATCTTTTATCATGGAAAATTCAAATCATTGTTTGAAAGACAAACTAATTTATAAAAATTATTTTACTGGTTTAAGATTGTTAAAAATTCGTTTTCTTTTGTTTTAAATTACTTTTTCAACTGAAAATTTAACTATTCCATTTTTCGTTGAAAATTCAAATACTTGGATAAAAGTTGAACTACCTTGTCAAACATTGATTTTATTGATTGAAGATGTAGCTATTATGTTGCTCCGCCAACTACAATAGGTCTGCAGAAAAATCATGTTGTGGCTGTGCAGCGACGGTTACGGTTGATGACGGACACATTACTGTTACACCGTCACAGTCACTGCGCACCACCGTAAAAGATTCTGCAGTGACTGTTGCGTCCGTCGCAGTAACAGTTACTGCCAGATACCTGTGCCGTCTCGGTTACCAACGCAATGGGATTGGGCGGTACTGTAGTCTAACGATATCAGCTGATCGTCGTCGCGCGTACTCGAATGTTTTTGTGTCACAGCAACAAACGTCGAAATTTATTATATTGTTGAGTTATTGTTTCTTAGTCTGTGAGTTAAGCGTATAAGTGGTGCAAGCAAAAATTCAAAGATTAACACGATATAAATGTATGTTTGTGGTAATTGTTTATTTTGACGGCTTTTGCCAAAAATGACTCTTAAAGGTATTTAAATTTCCCTAACATACTAATAACAGCAATATATTAATAAAACAGAAGGGCAAGAAGGTTTTTGCAACTTTTTCATGTTTTTAATTGTTAAAATTTACGAAATAGTATTTACCTAACCTATATTTGTCGTTCGAGATGTGACCGATCACTCTTCTGTGATCAGTCGGTAGCACGTGTTTTTTTTAAGGGCGAGTTAGAAAAGGGGTTCGAGACGTGACCGATTTTTCTTTTGGGACCAGGGTGAGCTGGAAAAGGGTTTACTGCGTCTCTGAACCTGTTTAGTATTTACCTGTTATTAGTATTTTTGAGTCTGTTATGGGAGTGTTTTCATACTTGAAACATCCAAGTATGGAAATCATCATTTCTTAGTAACTAAAGTCACTGGAGATTTTTTATTTAAATTCTAGGGTATAAAATATCGATTTCTTTGTTTCAATAATTAAGGGATGATGAAACTACCTTGAAAATAAATTATAATGCAAGTCCTCCTAAAGGACACTTCCTATATGTATGTTTTAAAGTGATACTGTAGGCCTGATCTTTGGTGATTATTCCTTAAGAAAAGTTAATTTCTCTGCTTCTCTAAGTAACGTATGATTAAACAACCCTCTAGAAAAATTCAAAGAAATCCTTGTCGTTCTGCGCCTTTCCTATTTACTTCAATATGATCCCTATCCTCATAGATTGATCAGAAAACTTTTTGTGATTTTAGTCATTAAGAAATGTCGATATTCCGGATTAAATATTTAAGGGATGATAAAAAACCCCTTCAAGTAAATGCACATATATAATATTCGTGCTATGAACGCTTCTTTTACTTATTTGAAAGTGATTCCATACGCTAGCATTTAAATAAAAAATCTGTCGTGACTTTAGTTACTAAGAAATGATGATTTCCATACTTGGATGTTTAAAGTATGAAAACAACCCCATAACATGCTGTATACACAAAAAGAGTTTAGAAGGAAAAAAAAAACTTTTCACTAAAATAAGCATTTTTCTATTAAAATACATGTAAAAATTGAAACTTTGACCATTTTTTCTAAAAAACTGTCCATTTTTCTTACTTTTTTCTTTCGGATTATTGCTTTGCAGGTTCGAAAATAAAAAAAAAAATTAAATTTAGAATTTTTCACAAAAAGCCATTTACTGTACATTTGGTGCGGGCTCTTTTCAAATTACAGCCTCAGAACTGAAGAACTTCTTCATTTTTTCTATAATTTTTAATTAAAACCCTGAATAGTTGTGAGCATCTTTAATTTTATATTTCGAGAATGTCAAATTTTGATTACCTTTAATAAAAACTTGTTCTACTTTGAAAACCTAAATCAAACATTAAAAATTTTAAAATATTCAACAAAAAATTAATTGTTTTAAGTTTGAAAGTATTCTACATATTTTAAATGATAGAAAATTGAACTTCCAACATGATGTTGTACAACTACACGCACTTTAAATTCCAAATTTTTCAACTACTAATTTTTTATTTAAATACTATATCAAATTTTGATCGCCTTGAAATTAAATTTATTTATCGTTATAGAAAGGCTTCTGATTTGAAAACATGCAGAGTTTTACGCTGAATTAAAAACAGTCCAATTGTAAATCGTTCTTTTTGAATTTTAAAGGCTTAAAACTAAAATTGTCCGAGTTTGAATACGTTAATTTGAACTTCTGTTTTGCCTTTTTTGCCTATCGAGGAAGAAGTGAATATGATATTGCTTTTCGTAGATTTTTGTGTGCTGAACACAATTTTGATATTAATTTTTTTTCTTGAAAGTTAATTCTATTTAATTGAATAGTCTACTGTTACATTTTTCGCTCAGAATTTATCTCGTTTGATTACAAATTCTACTATTTGGTTGAAGAAATAACTACATATTTTGTTGAAAACTCATTTCTTTATATTTTCATCCTTAAAAACGTCGGCAACATTTTTTTATGAAATATAACCATTTTCCCAACGTTTTCAAGGAAAATGAACATTAAAATCGTGTTCAACGCACAAAATTCAATCAAAAGCAATAGCTTATTAACTTTTCCCTTGAAAACTACGTTCGAAAACTACGTCAAGCTATTTTGAAAATTTTTCCACCACACGCCTTCTTCGTGAAAGATCACCATACAAAGCATGAACCCCCCAAGGGTGACATTACAAATACGTAGAAATATAATAATTTAACAGACTTAACAGCACAAAATTCTAGCTCTCAAAAAAGAGGAAATATGGCGATTTTCGCTGAAATTAGGGGAATAATAGGGAGAAAAAGTCTTTTAAATAAAATTGATGTAGGTACCATAATTAAATCCATAGGAAAGTTCAAGATTTTAAGTCGAAATACATTACACTTTTAAGAATTTAGTTGAATTTTCAACCAAAAAAGATTGATTTTCTGCAACAAAATTGAATTTGCAAGAAAGTAGTTGAAATTATAACCAAATAGTTGAGTTTCAACATACAAACAAGAATTTTTAATCAAATTTTTAAATTTTTAAGCAAGAAATACGAATTCTGTACAAACCAGTTAAATTTGCTACTCGCAATTATGAATTTTCAACTAAATAGTTGAATTTTCTACGAAAATCATAGAATTTTCAACCCAACAAGATGAACTTTTAATAAGACAGTTGGTTTTTTTAACCGTAAAGACGATGTTTCTACAAAACAGTGAACTTTAAAAAAAAAAGAGTTTTCAATAAAAAAAGTTCATTTTCAACCAAAAAGTTCATTTTCAGCCAAAAATTTTTAACTAAAAACGCTTGAGAATACTTAACTTTGCATTTAAAAAAAAGAACATTCAACGAAAAAGAAACGAATTTTCAACAAAATATTTTAATTTACAATCAAAGAGATGGATCTTGAACTAATCAAATGAATGTTTAACAAAGTAGTTGAACTTTTAACCAAGTAACTGATTAAGAATTTACAACAAAATACGTACATTTTCAACCAAATATTTGAATTTTGAACTAAAAATGATGAATTTTCAACCAAAAAGGAGTAGTTAAATTATCACTTACACAAAATTAATTTTCTACCAAAAAATCACAAATGGTCACAAAACCTGTTAACTGTTGTAAGGGACATTATGGGAGAAAAGAATAAAAATATACTTCAACCTAATAACTAAATTAACCCAATGTAAAAAAACAAAACAATTTGTCATTGAAGGTTCGAAGTCCGACCTCGGAATCATCGGATAAAAGTGGAAGTGCCGCAATGGACGAATCAAATCGCCTCGATGACCAGGCTGGACAATTCGATGACGATAGGGTTCAGGAAGTGGAGGGCGAAGGAGCAGTTGAAGGAAAAAGGCCGTTTGAGGGGATGAGGGAATACGCAGAGTCAACGATGCAGGAACTCCTGGCGATCTATGGCTTGGCCGGAGGTGAACTTGCCAGGACGGTCAGCAGGCAGCTTCCACCCACCTTTCTGAACCCACCCAGCGGTCAGCAGCCCCAAGGTAAGTCAGTCGAGATTCTTCTCAACTCGAGCAAATTTTTATATCCTACCTCCCATCCTCCTATCTCATCCCTACGACAGATATTCCACACTCAGATTACAAGCACAAGGACTTGTGGATTAATTAGATCGACTGTAACTTGAGCTCGATTCTATCGGATCTCCCTCACCAACTTCGCAAACCTGGAAAGGTGTCGATGTCATTCAACGACTTGATGTCACTGCCTTGTTAACTGAACATTTTTCCACAAAACTCAATAATTACTTTTTAATTGTACAACTGAAATTGCTATTAAATTTTAAGTACATAATTAAATTTGAGATCGGCTGAAAGGATTACTTAAGATTTTTTTCAAATGCTGATGAATTAAACATCCGCTAATTGACATTCGGACCTCTTTTCATCCGTGGATTAATCCTCAGACCCTCGACTTCCGTTTCAGGGGCTTTGCTTTACTTTCACGGTCGCGAAGCAGTCTGCGCGCAGAATCTATTAAGGAGTGGGCGTTACAGATTTTCGAACACCTATCTACACCCACGATGAGCGAATATTAAAAATTAGCGAACATTCTAATTCCTAAAATCTAATGACTTATTGATGACCTTTCAAGGCTCCAGGCTTGTGTCATCATTCATTCAAATTCGAATTCGCAAAAACTGCAAATCTAAAAAATTAATTATACACAAACTTTTTCTTTTTGAAAAGTAAGTCAAAATTACTTTAAACTATATAGTTTTGATAAGGTTAAAATTTGAAAGTGCCTCAGATTCGAGATCCTTGCCAAGATTATAGTTTTGGTGGTCGACTGGCCTTTTATGACAAAATGCTGTTTATATCCCCGAAAATGGACGAAAATCAATGAAAATTTGCGAATTTTAGAATTGACTGTACATCCAGAACAGAATGTGGCACTTACATATTGCCGGTGCCTTGCATATGTGCGCATGTGAATATCTGATGGTTCGCAAGATGGCCGACATATAACTCATAAAGTCGGTCGGACTACGCGAGAAAACGACTGCCTCGCGATCGATGGGTGCCTCTGAGATCAACATTCAACACGCCTTCGATCTTTTACGTTGGTGTGTCGTTGTTTGGATGTATGATGTATGTTTGTTCATTCTATAAATTTCTGACAAGCGTGGGTCGACAGTGCCACTAATTCCTCATCGAGGAAATTCCTGTCAGACTTTGGACCAATACTGTGACGTTCGATTACAACACTCGACTTAACGATCAGCTTCCGTATCATTAGCAATCGCGATATCTCATTATGAGGTTCATTTCATTTTTTCAAATATACACCGAGAAAACTGTTTTCTTGACAAACCAAATTCTTTGCTAATATTTTTATTAGCAAATTGTTTCACAATCGTTATTTTATTCTAAGAAAAGTTTTTTGAGTAAGCAGAGAGTCTATTTTTGAAAATTAACAACATTTTTCTAGTTACCAAAATTTTTTTCAAACATTACAAAAATTTGGTTGTGAACATTTCAAAAAAATGTTTTCTTTAATGCAACAAATCAGTTTTACTATTATTAGTAAGTGCTCTTAGTATCGGGTCACAAAAAACCTGATTATTGATTCACAGTAACCATTAGTAACCATCGTTTACCATAGAAACAATTTTATTTTTTATAATTATAATTATTAAAAGAAATAATTTTCTAACTACAGAATTTAATGTAGAACAATGTGAGAATTTGAAACGTTTAAAATTGGTTAATAAATCCAAATTTCAACAGGTTTCAATTTAAACGTTCAATACTCTAAATATTTAAAATGAAATCCTTCACTGAGAAAACGGTGTTGTTAGAATAACTAAAATGTTGGTGTGTCAAAGATAAAATTTGGTGACACAAATGCTTACAAGACATTTTTCTCAATGTTTTAAAGTTGAGCACACTGCCAAAATTGTTTTGTTGGAATTTGTGCTACCAATTTTTGTTTGTCTAAGCAAATTTATTGATTGTCCCTACAAAACATTTGTTGAGATCAAGAAAAATCGAGTTTTCTTTGGACAACAAAATTTGTTAGCACAAATACCAACAAAACAGTTTTGTCGTAGATTTAATTTCAATTTGTTTCAAATATGAAACTTTTCAACTTTTAAGCGCTTAAAATTACATTGTCTTGAATTTTAAGTGCTTAAAATTGTTGTAAACTGGACATTTTTAATTTTTAGATAATCTGAATTTTATAGATTGAAAATGTTGCATTGAAAATTTCTTAACCGTTCAGGGTTTCAATTGTTCAAAAATTTCAATATTGAGTGGTTTAAATTTAAAGCTATTCGATTTTAAACGCTTCTGACTAATTTTATAAAAAGGTTGTTTATAAATTGAGAGTGAGGGTAAATATTGTTAGTAGGATGGTCCATATCTTAGTATAACCGATATTTGACATTTAAATTTTGATTGAAGCTTTTTCAGTTTAGGGTTCATCCATATATTACGTAACTTTTTCAGGGGTCTAGCCTAGCATTATAATAATGTTCATAAACTACATAAAAAGTAGGAAAAAGCGTTACATAATTACCGGAAAATTGCGTTACATAATATACGGATGACCCCTTAAGCAATTTTGAATTGTGAATCGTTCGAAGTTAAGAGCAAAGTTGTGCACTTTCTAATCAAAAGCCTTAATAGTTTAATACTTGTTAATGATTTATTTTGAATCTGTCGAATTTTGATTAAAGCCAGTCAATCTCAAAATTCGTCAGACATTTATAATGATTTATGAAATCGAAGAAAATATACCCATTCTTAATTGCTGTAAATTTTGAAGGAGAAATTTTAGTGTGACCGTCGGCGTATCCTGGAAAAATTGTCCAGGTTATTTTATATTTTTAACAATAAATGAAGACACTGGAATCAGTGTTCATACTGTTAAGTTTTTTATCATTCGGATATTCGTCCGCGGTAGCGCTGAAATCAGTAATTTTTTTTTTGATCTTTAAACTTAAATTAGACAACGAGGATAACAACATTGTCCTGAAAAATATCTTTCACGGCTTCAATATTTAATAAATCAAAATGTAAAATACGTAAATCATGCCTTCATTACATACAATATTTTCTTGATCTAAGAGAATATTTCTTGCCTCAAGAAAATGTTATACATTATTCCTACCGAATATTATCCATTCATATACTTATCTCCCCATGGGAATTCCCAGAAAGCATGCATTTTCACAAACGAGTAATTTACATAACAAAAGCAAAAAGATTCCGTTAGTCAAAAAGTCTTAAGTGAGTGAAAAAGGAAGACTCATTCAAGAAAAGGTACTTCCTATTTACATTTTGAAAGCAAGAACCTGTCGAGGGTAAGGTTGATTCTCTTGAAGTCTCTGAGAAAAGGAATAAGGATCCAAGTGCCTAGGTGTGGAAGGCGTTGTTGATTGTGGGTTCGGACGTAGGTGGTAGAAGTTGAAAGATCTCGGGCGCGAAACTGACACTCGCCAGTTGTCTCTTTGATGTTTCTAATGTTTTCTCAAAGTGTCAAGACAAAAAGAATAAAGTGCACTAGACTATGAAGGCGAACGCTTCGCTGTGAGCTTCGGTGGGCTCTCAAGTTAAACGCTGAACTGTTTTTTTTCTCCTCGCACGATTCACGATTCCACACGCTCTGCCACGGAGCGTGTCTAATCCAATTTAACGCCACCAGTTTTCTCAAATTGGGTAAAGATACCAAGTCATTTCATTAAACGGAGGAACCTAATAACTGACCTCGGAATTCATAGAGACAAACCTAAATTAACGCTCCCGTCAGGACACATAAGAATTTTACGAGCACTGATTCTAGACTGAAATTTCAGGGGGTTTTTATATAGATTTTGGAAATTTTAATACTGGATTTAAGGCAGACTGACCGAGAAACTATTTTCAAACTTTCCTGATTTTTACTTAACCAATTTTTTATTTTCCCTGGCCATAATATTCAAAGAGCAGCATTCTATTCTTATAACATTTTTAACACAAAATCTTTTTTAAAAAGAAGAACAGAATTTCAAATTAAACGTCCAAAATTATGCATTTATTTATTTATTTCAACCAAAAAAGATGACTTTTCTACCACAAAATATGAATTTTCAATGCAAAAGGACGAATTTTCGACCAAAAGAGGTAACTTATTAACAAAACAGTTGAATTTTTAACCTAATAGTTGAATTTTGAGCCACATGTTTGAGTTTTCAAACAAACCATTGAATTTTCTATAGCAAGTGAATTTTAAACCAAATGTTAGAATTTTCAAATAAAAAAGATTAAGCTTGAACCACAAAAAAAACCTAATTTTTTAGAAGATAGTTGAATTTTCAGACGAAAAAGTTGAATTTTTAAAGAAAAGTGTAATAGTTCATATTTTAATTTTTAAAAAATCTGCAGAATAGGTGAATTTTCAACCAAAGAGTTGAATATTTAAAAAAAAAATTCAATTTTCAACAAAATAGTTGATTTATTAACTGTTCTGTTGAATTTTCAACTTACAAAGATGAATTTTCATCAAAATACATACATTTTCAGACAAATTTAACAAAATTGTGGAATACTCTACCAAATAATAAAATTTTTAACTTAAAATATAATCGTGTGGAGGAACAAAACTGTAAAATAAAAATAGAAATACAAGGCAAATAAATTACTGACAAGTATATCATTTCAGGGTAGCCGCAAAAGTTCATTTTTGAAATTTCCTCATTTTTCCTTGTCAAATTTTTCATTTTCCCTGACCTTTAATATTCAAAGACCAGAATTTTAATCTTTTAACATTTTTAGCATACAATCTTTTAGAAACGAAATAAAATAAAATTCAAATTTACATTTAAAAAATTTCAATTTATTATCCTAGACAGTCATTTAAAGTGCATATTCTAGGAATTCTCTGACTTTTGTAAGATTTTTTTTCAAAATCCCTGACTTTTCTCTGATTTTTACGTTTTCCCTGACCTTCGGCCACCTTCTTTAAGGGATTTTAAGTTAGAAAATTTAGGAATCAAGAAAAAAGCGAAGTATTCAAAATTTGAAGAAATATCATCAAACTTTCAACGGAACAAAATTCCAAAAAGTTTTTTGTTTTTGTTTGGGGTATCCTCTTTTTAGGTATTCCATAAGTAAATGGAAAAATTTTAAAACGGATGAAGGGTAAACAATGATATATTTTTACGACTTTATCCTTTTTAGTGAAACGTTTTAGTTTCAGAGCTGAGTATAACTAGCAATGGGTATACGACATGTTGTTAACGCTCGAGAAGGGCACGAAGCTTCTTGCACAGACATAAAAGCGTAGCAAACCGATCCGGCTCCCCTTAATGCCCCTAATCTCCAGTTTCCCCCTTTCTCGATTGTAGCAGTTTCAAATTAAACCCGTCCGGTTTTGAACTTTGTACAAACAGACAAAGAAAAGAATATTTTACAGAAAGGGAGACGAAAATCTCTCTGAAGCACGTTTTCAATCTACAAATTAAAAAATTACTTCCTTTTTTTTTAAAGAGGGATCATACTTTTGTTACTAAAAACTCATTCTGGAGAAAAAAAGTATACAAATTTGTATGGGTTCCTAGCTATACAGAATATATTCAAATGCATTGAGTGTTACGATTAATGAACAAAAAGTAAGAAAAGGGATTTGAGTCTTGGGAATGCATCATTTTTCATGCTTACTTCACATCTACCCTAACCGGTTGTAAATACATATAAATTCTCAAATTTGTAATATCAAATTATAAACTTAGAATTATTAACTATCAGTATAGTATTGCTTCCAAATTCGAATTGAAAGACTTCAAGATTGAAAGGTTTTAAATTCAAGCTCTATAAGATTAGACAATTAGGAAATCATCCATTTAAATTTAATCAATTTTAAATATATAATTCTATCTGTACAATTTGAAATTATAAATTTCTGACACCAAAGCCCTGAAAATTCAAAACTTTTAATTCAAGCCGTAAACGTTCGGAATAAAAAAGATTCAAGTTTGAATAATATTAAAAATTGGACAAGTTTAAATGAAAAGAGTTTATAATTATTCAATTGAAAATTCAAAACGTTAATAATAATTAAACAATTTTAAAGATTTGTTCGTTCTAGTAATTTTCTGTTGGAAATTGACAAATGGAAGATTTTTTAATCGCAAAAATGACACTCGAATTGTTGCATTATATAAATCATTGAAGATGGTAAAATTTTGATTTGAACGTGTTAATGATTAAACAATTTTAAATTGATACCGAATTGGTACCGAATAATTAAAAATTCAAAGATTAAAATTTAATTTATTTTAAATTCAAATGGTTCTGAATTTTAGGATTTAATATTGAAAGATGTATACTGTATAGTTTCAGAAAATGTTCAGTTTGTATAGTTAAAATTAAATCATTTTAAATTTAGCCTTTCAAAATTATAGCGTTGAATTGAGTCGCTCTAAATTGAATAATTTCTTATTTAATCTTTATAAATTGGACCAATTCAATGTTTTATTTTAAAAGTGTTGAATTTTTATTAACGGCCTTCAATTTTAAATTAGACAATACTAAATGCCCACCATATGTTACTGCAAAATTTTCAGCAATCGAAATTAAAAAAATGTTCGTTTTTAAATTTTATTACTTTTATATTGCTCAGTTTGAACTATTTAAAAATTTTCATTTGACAGAATTCATTTAAAATCGGACAATCGTTTCGGGACAAAATATGTTGTTTTTCAAGGGATTTGAGACGATAATCATTTCACTGATCAGACGAAAAAATGTTTTGACTAAATTATAAGTATTGGAATTTTTTTAATTGGTGACGCAGGTTATAAAAAATTTGTTAAAAATTTTTTTAAGTATTTCAGTATCTAAATCAATATAGATATTTCATTTTTTCCGTGCACTTTCAAAATCTGCCAGAAGATTAAAAGAAAATTAAAAATTGACAAAATAGCTACGGTTTTTCTGAAAATATTCAAACTGAATTTTCTAAAAAATACCATGGTTTTATTTTTCTTGATTTTATTTTAAGTTAGTAAAAATATTGTTTTCTGTCCATTGTGATTTTTTTAAAATGTTCTGGCAGATTTCGCAAGTGAACTAAAAGATCTTCAGATTCAGAAAGAAAAAGTAAATATTCTGTATTGGTTTAGATACAGTAACACTTTAAAAAAAAATTTCAACAAATTTTTTGTAAACTGCGTCACCAACTTTGAAAACTTATAATACGCATAACTTAGCCAAAACATTTTTTTTCATCTAATCAGACAAATACGTATCATATAAAATCCCTTAAAAAACAACTTGGAGTCCTTCAATTTCAAGTTCAGTTTTGAAAACCGAAATTTGAATCACCGAAAACGAGAAGAATTTTCAAATCCATGACTGAAAGCTTTGACCCTATTCGGTCTTTATTTCTTCCACACTAAACTAAATTGTCCAAAATTCTGAATTTTCTACAGAATGTCAATTTAGTCTCCATCTGTCGATTGTTACTGTTATACTAAAATGCTAAGAACCGCTTATAGTCATTATTCTGACTTTTATTTCAATAATCTCAGTTTCCAGGATTTGGTCTCAGATACCTATATAATGGACCTTATGAATATGTAAATAAGAAATTTCCTAGATTCAAATAGTACTTTTAAAAACCAAAAAACGTAATCTCGTATGATCAATATTCTAAAAGTAAGAATTGAGCCTCCTTAAGAAAAAGGCTCTAGAGCTTGCAGATCATGATTTTATTTCGAATTCTCGACGGGTGGTGAAGCAAGCAATAGGCAATCCGACTAAGATCTTTCGCCTCGTGAGGTGGGAGAATATCATTTTGAAGAAACGTTCGGAGAAAAAAATCACGCAACGCTATCAGTTAATGAATCTCTCGCAAGAGCCTCTTAGTTGTGGCTCACCGGGGTCGAGCAGGGGTGGGGGAGGATCGACCTGACAATGGACGGGGCATCCGACAAAATTCAAAAAATAAAAAATGATTCCAGAGCCTCAAGTGAACGGGCTTCTCAAGCCTGCTCGCCGTCCCGTCCCGTCCATCCGTCTGAGTCCGTCTCTCTTCTTTTCATTCTCCTCCTGCCTTTATCCAAGCGGAATGATTAATGGGTCCACGCTGGGCATGACGGTTTTCTGGTTTTCTTCGAGCTGGATAACACCGATGAGGGAAGCGAGAAAAAGAGACTCAAACTACTCTCCACTCCAGAGAAAGCACTCCTCACAAATTCTTTAACCCTTTAGAGACAAAGGACATTAGGACTCCTTTTTTAAGGGGAATTTCAATTTTTAACAATGGGTTTATTAATGGTGATGATGCAGGGGCTTTCAGAACGTTCAAAGAAAGTTTATGCTTTCAAATTGGATATGTTGGAATGTTTTAAAATTGTTGTTGCTGTGTACTTTTCAAGTTTCATTTGGAAAAGCTAAGGAAAATCCAACTATTTTTATTTAAAAGTTAATTCTTTTTACTTAAAAAGTCGACTATTTGTTTGAAAATTTAATTATTTTGTCGAAAAATCATCTTTCTTGATCGAAAATTTAACTGTTCTATTGGACATTCGCCTTTTTGGATAGAATATTTGTCCTTTTGGATTGAAAATTCCTCTTTTATGGTACGAACGTAATCTTTTTAATTAAAAATTCATTTTTCTTGGTATAAAATTAACTTTTTCGTTGAAAATTTAATTGTCTTCTAAAAAATTAGTCAAAAAATGAAATTTCAACCGTTTGGTTAGAAATTCATCATTATTGGTTGAAAACGATCTTTGTGTTAAAAAGTCAACTTTTTAGGCTGTAATTCAACTATCTTCTAAAAATTCGTCTTTTGGCTTTAAAATTAAATTCTTTGGTTGAAAATGCCTCTGTGTTGGTTGAGGTTTAATCTCTTTTATTTGAAAATTTGACCATCTGGTTGAAAATTCAATTATTTTGTTCAAAAGTCATCTTCTTTGATCAGAAATTGAACTGCTCTGTTGAACATTGATCTTTTTGGTTAAAAATTCATTTTTCTTGGTTTAAAATTAACTTTTTTGTTGAACATTTAATTGTCTTCTGAAAAATTGGAATTTTTGGCATGGAACTTCAACCGTTTGGTTAAAGATTCATCTTTCTTGGTTGAAAACGATCTATTTCTTGGAAAATCAACTTTTCAGCCTGATGATTAAACTCTCTTTAAAAAAAATCGTCTTTTTGGTTTGAAAATTCAACTGTTTGTTTGGAAATGCAATGGTTGTTGGTTGAGATTTAATCTCTTGTATTCATATGTTCAAAATTCATATTTTTTAGTCAAAAATTGAATTGATTTGTTGACCATTTGAAAATATTCCAAGTTGACAAGTTTAACTGAGTTTAATAGTTCAGAAAGGAATATTTTTAACCCAGATTCAGAATCTTTCAAGATGATTGACTACTATTATATTGAAAAACAATGAGAATTATGTACTGTATATTCCTAAACTTATTACTTCAGTCATTCAATGTCCGATACTGTTTTTTTTTTTCATTATCTTTAAAAATTAGATGCGACTTTTTGTGGAGTTTTTTCGAATTTCCATGCGACTTTCTTTATATTTCTATGCGGCTAAAGCGATTTTTTAAAGTCTTCTAGTCGATGTGAGCCTTGTGATGAGGATAAAATTTAAATTAATTTCCATCTCTAAATTGTCGTTAAATGTTATACCTGGAAGAAGCAGATAAAAAGAAATTCAATTACGATTCCTGGATCGTAATGGAAGTAGTAACAACATCCCATGAATCTTTTCTGAAAGGAGGCAAAATGCCTGGAGGTGCACATTGAAATAAATTTTACTCGAATCAAGTGAGTAGGTACAGCATGTAACGCGAGACACAAAGATAGGGTGTCAGTCGCTATCAGAGACCTGTTGAGTCTCCGCGTCTCGGACTCCTTTTCTCCCTTTCCCTCCCATGTAAAATTTCCCGAGGGAATGAGAGAGAAAAAGAAAGAGAACGAGAGCGAATTCACTGAGCCGGAGTCTGCAAAACGGAGCAAGATCGTGAAACGTTTTATGCTACTTTATGAAGCGCTTTACGAGTTTCATCTGAACTTCAGCCTCAGCCTGCTACGCACGTGCTGCATCTTTTCGTTAGTTCTGCTTTTCATCCTCCCTCTTTTATAACTGACAATCACCAGCTTCATCTTTTCTGGGGGAGTGCTAATTTTCCCAATTGTGACAGATCCGGGCAATTTAAAATAGCGAATCAGAGTCTAATCACATTAAGTTAATTAGCAATGTTAGTGTAATTGATGCTTGAGTAATTACTGTTATTTTCATGACTGGTAGCTCAAGGAAAGATTTAGTGAAGCTGCAATCTTAGATCATAGATATGCCATTAATTCTCGGCTCGGAGATTATGATGATGAGGTACATGTCGATCAGATTTAGTGAAAAATATCCGAGGAAATATCTCGAATTAATTTCTGCGCAGTTTATTGTTCAGGGTGGATTTATAATTATTGTATTTCTTTATTTACCCAAAAGTTTGAATTTCTAAAATTTTGTTTGGAACGAATTAAATAAACTTGAATGATTTCAAGATTTATGCATTAAATATACGATTTCTTTCGTTGGGTTCAAGATGATGTCAAACATTCCAGAAGTTTAAGCAGAAAAAAACTGGGAGGTGCAAGCCCTTTCGAGCTGAAGTCAGTCGAGATCCACCGTTTTATGCTATTATTACCAAAGAGTTTATGAAAGTCTTTTTCATTCTTTTTAAATTTCTTAATATTTATCAAATCCACCTGACATTCAACTAAATTTCATTAATTTTTTTGCCTCCACTTTTTTGCTTGTAGATTTTTTGTTGGATTTCAGAGAGGTAGAAAATAAAGTGGGGGCAAGACAGCTGTGTATTTCACGCCTTGTAGTGTTAAAGAGTTTCGGACGATCCTGAATCCTGGCGATCGCGTTGATCCTGTAGAGGGGCAGGAGGTAGACGTGAAGTTGGAATTAAACAAATAATCTTCTGCGAGCAAGGGAATCCGTTAAGGCACGAAAGGCCGCCGGTAAAAGGATCCCATTGAATTCTAAATTTAAACGAATGTCCGAGTGTCAGCAGGCTGACGGACAAAATAAACAAGATACCGCGGAAAAAAATGCAGGAGAGTGATCGAGGGGGTCGAGATGAAGGGGGAAAAGAACGGGGAATGAACCTAGAGATCCCAAGCGATTGCGTTATTAAAGTACCATTACGAGGATCTCAACACAATCGAGAATATCCGAGGTTACTTCCTTTTCAAAATTCATAATCGTTTTCAATTCACGCAAGTTTTAAGCCATTTAAAATCATGCTTTGAAAAATTATCACTTTTAAAATCATCCCTTTTGAAAATGGACACCGTTTCTGAAAAGGAAATTTGAGTTCCGGCTACAAAAAGGGGTTGGTGAATGAAAATATTTGGAGATATTAAAATAGGATTATTATATATAAATGATATTTTTGTGTGAGATATGACTTTAGGAAGGAAATGAAAAATTGGGGAATGTAGAATGACATTCTTTTAGAAAGTTCTTCTTTGAGAGATACATATCGTATGGGATGTAATTTGAGAGCAAAAGCAAGGGTCTCACGAGGTCTAAAATAATCATTGACCCGATGTCGGTCTCGTCAATTTCACAAAAAGTTGGATTCCCACGTGTCATGGTACACGTGCAAGAAATACACAAGTCTACAAGTTTTAATATACGACCAACGTCACCATTCCCCAGTCTCTAGTCTGACTCAGAACCTAATTGACGAACAAAAAAGATGTGGAGAACCAATTGACCCGGAAACGGACATAAACGAGGACAATGGTTGGCCACTTCAGAACCCTTTCGTGGACCAATCGAGTTTAGGAAAACTAGTTTGTAAAAGGGGAAAAGATCAGGGGGGAGAATAAATATAAAAAAGGGCGACATTAAATAAAAGCAAAAACGGAGAATAAATAAGATGATCGAGGAGAGAAGTAGGGGCCGATAGCCAAACAACTTTCATTAATAAACCTATGGGGTTGTGAACAAATAATAATAAACTAATGAGGCCATTCACACTATTTTGGATCTAGACTCTTGTAATCCTAGCGAAAAATAATGTCAGGAACTGAAAATTCAATTTTCATTTTTAAATGTTAGAGACTTTGACAAATCTCTCTTGTTTTGTTATGAAGAGATTGGTTTTGGATTCATTGGTCTGAGGTCGATGATTTTATGATTACCGGTTCCCTGGATCTTGACACTAGCTCGTCACCGTTACATCACTACATATATAGGAAGAGAGCCAACATCTCGAAGGTCGAAGGTTGATTAGGTTTGAATCATTCGAACAATAAATTCTTACGAACGATTCGTTCCGTCGCGCTAATACGTTTCCCTCGATTTTCTCATATAAATTCCCGGTTTCGTTCCACAGAGGGATTCCAATAAAGTTAGTAAAACGTGTAACGGTCTCGAAACTTAAATAAGCTATTAAAAATCTATAAAAAATTAGAGGCTCATTAAATCCCTAAAAACAGAGACCGAATTCCAAAACTTTCTAGGATCCACTTTCGGAAACAAAAATGGTAAAAAATTCTTCAAACAGCTTATTTAAAAAATAATTTTGATTCAATGTTAGCCTACATTAAGTGAAATTAATTCAATTCATTGAAGAATAGGGACAATTTTCGGCAGATGTGGCCTCGTTTGTGTAGAGGCCCAATTTTTTCCATAATGGATAAATTCGATTAGAATAGCCCGCATAATAAAATCTTCACGGATTCCCTTCTGTTTTGTTTAGCTTCTTTTCTCTCCTAAATTGACTCAATAAAATCTCCTCGGTGCCCCTTTCTTAGGCCTTATGAAAGGAAAAAAAAAAAGAAAGAAAACAACTCCTGCATTATGCTCGCCAATCGACCTAAAGTCGAGTTCATCGAACTCCAGCGACCTTAAAAGAGTTGAGAATGGAGGCTTCTGGATATTTTCTTCTTTCTATGTTTTCCCATTTGGCCCTTCTTTTTAGTTGCAAGATTATAGGAAAAGGGAAAGAGCCTAACCATAAGTATTTCCCAGGAGCATTGTCCCGATTAATTTTTCAAACAATCCCACTCAAAGGAGCGTTGATTCGAGTTGGTAGATAGCTGCTCAGAACGAACACCATGGTCGAGGGGCCCATTAGGCCCCTGCATGAGGGGGGCGGTCCCGGGGCCTTGTCAGTCTCCGAAAACCAGAAAGTCAACTTGTCAAATTAATCACGGATGACCAATCCATCAGGAGGCATTCCTAGCCGCGGAGGCCTCCGTCTTCTTCTCCGTGGCTCCTGCTCTTTCGTATACTGACATATAGGATGCAAGAGCCTTCAAATTTCCTAAAATGGTTAAAGTTGAGATTTTTTTATTTTTGGATTAAAAAAATTTGGCTATATGACTTCTGTAGCATTACTGATAAAAAATGTATTTCACAATCATCCTTTTTCACTTCTTTCTTTCTAATCGCTTTATATGATACTTTATGTTAGATGAAGTTATACCAGTTTTAAAGAGTTCATTTTAAAGTTTTTAAAAAAATGGCTACGATTGTAAAGTCAAACTTTACAGTTTTAGGTTTTTTAAGCCTGCTATAGTGAACAATGCGAGATTTTTGGTAATTTTTAAAAAATAATTTACTTTTTCGCTTATTTTCTTCATATAGTTAAGGCATATGCAAATCAAAGATATATTTCAAATGACACACAATTTTTTTATTAAATAAAGGAATCTTAAGGAATTTTAATTTAAAAACATCAAGAATAAATCATTTTTAATTGGAAACGTTTATATCAAATTTTATTGAAACGTTAGAAACTGAATAATTTTTTCAAAATTGCCATTCAAATTGATAGCAGACTTAATTTTAAAGACATTTTTCCAAATTAACTAATTTTCAGACTAAAAATACAATTTTTTATTGAAGCGCTCAATATTCAATAATTTAGAATACAAAAACGATTAAAAATGAATAATTTTCAATTTAAAATTTGAGGTTTAGAATTTAAATTGCATATCTTTAACGGGCCCAAAAATAAAAAAAATTTAATTTTCATATTCGATATTTGAATTTCGATATTTAATTGGGTAATAGGACTGAGTGAAAATTCTCAAATTAATTGAATTGCTTGAGCTGAGGGGGGGGGGGGGGTTTGTATTTTGGATTTTCAAAAAAGAAAAAAATTTGGAATTTTTTTTTTTTTTTTTTTCTTTTTTTTTTTTAAATTAAAATTTAAATAAAATTATATTAATAAAATAAATAAAATTAAAATTTTAAACGAATTGAATCAAATTGAAATCGCTGCCAAAATATTTCAAATTCAAACATTTGATCTGAAAATATTTAAATTAAAAGCTTTTCATAATTGTAATGTTATTTAATAATGTTATTTTAATTATTTTAATGTTTATGGGTAGAAAAATGACTAAAAATGAATAAGTGACTAAATGCACCCTTCAATTCACTCCTATACTTACATAATTTTAATGTAAATTTTTGTTTAAATTTTTTTGTAATTTCGCTAAATTATATTTTCTAAATATTTTTTAATTGTCAATACAATCCGTTTAGAGAAATGTAATAATTCTCACTGGTAAGAATGTAGTGTAGTCTTGAAACTACTATTTTAGTCGATCGAGCGGAACTAAAAAATCAATTTAAGAAAGACATTTGGCAAAAAAACGTATTACAGAACCCCGGATCTCTTTCGTTTAGAACCAGGGAGTTTTTCTCTCAGCGCAATGAGCGGATGGTGAGATGAAGTGGTTGGAAAAGGGCCCAGCGGTAAATACTCAAAAATAGGGTGCCCGAAAACACATGGCTCTGTACAACTGCAGTCTGTGAAGTCCCAAGAGGGGAAAAACAGGTCACTCGACACGATAATCGAAATCGAACGGGATGGGTTACGTGAAATGGTAAGCGGTCGCCCAACTTTGTTGTCGATATTTTACATTCGGGTAACGATTCTACATAAGCTAGTCAGAATTTCCATGCGTTTAACCACGCGATGAGTCACCTTCCCGCGCAAGCTTAAGAGCCATGCCGAATCCCTGGTCGCTTTTATTTGAACTAATGCGCGTGATGCTGGGGAGAAAAAGACCCGCGAAAACCAGTTTGTTCAACCTAATACGGTGCCCGCGGCTTTCACGATCTTAATGAACTCGGCCACCCTTGTATTACATTTTATGCAACCCTGGGAAAAAAACAATGCAATATAAAAGAAGATTTATATAAATTGAATTTAGGGTGTAGCCTTCTTTGTGTACAATGTAACAATTGAGTGATAAAACGCTTTTTGATGTTAAATAAGTTTTTTTGAGTGAGCTTATTAAATTAGTTTAATGAAAACTGTGGTTCAAAACACTGGATGTCATATATACGCATCCTGGGCCAATAACATCTTGGAACTTGAATTTGACATGACTATTTAATGTCATAATAAATTTTGCCCCAATATTAAACATTATTTATGAATCTCAAAGCTACCTCATTTTCCAAAAATTAAGATTATCTTGATTAATATATTACATACACTGTGTCCAGGTATTGTATTATAATTTAACTTACGTAATTTATACACGACCCCTTAAATAATTATGCAAAATTACATAGAACAATTTCGATTAAAATTTATTATGTCAATTACCAAGTATAGAATTATTAATTCCTAAAAGATTTCTAATGGCTATAAAATTTGAATTTTCGTTGTTTATGCATTTAGTTTTTAATTATCTTCAAATTGGAAACATTTCTACTTGGTACCGTACAGTTTTAATTAAATACAATTAAAATGTTTTTAATTCCAGAGTTTTTTTCAAAATTTTAAAAGCTGCCTGCTTTAAAAAAAAATATTATTTGTAACGGCTTCAGAACCACTTTTCGTAATATTTTAAAGAGAAATTCTGAAGTCGAAGACGCTTATAGAAACATTTCCTTCGCTCATTAAATTGACTGAATACTTCATTATGTAAATATGTACATTTTTTTCGATTCTAAAAGTTCCACTCATGATTTTTCACACGAGCGAATATCCCGTGCGTGACGGGAGTGAGTGTCGAGCTATCTGTCGTCGAAATCGCAGTGCGTAAGGAAAGTAGAGGAGGGGATGGGGCATTAAGGCCCGTCGGGCGCCACGGAGTGGTGTGTGAGGGACTATCGTTGCATTAAGGGGACTAATCTTAATATTCAAATTCTGCTGCGAAACCGTGCCCCAAGTCTGAGAACCCGGTAGAGAATCCGAGAGGAAGATAGACGAGGCTCAATTCGCGAAAAGGAGAGAAAGAGAGACAGAAGAGCCGCGCATAACCGATTCTCGAACTCATAAATTTTAAATTATTTGGGGCAAAAAGAAAGAACGCGCGCGATGGGACCCGACCTCGGATATATAAAATAAGAGGAGGAGTCCACATCGAGGGAAAAAAGCAGAAAAGCGCCGACAGAGAGAGAGAGAGAGAGAAGAAAAGGTAGAAAGAAAGTGGTAGAGAAAGATAGAAAGAGAGGAGAGGACCGGGGCTGGGAATTATTAAAGGTTTCGTCTTTACAGAAAGGGTTTTATATGCATCGGGCCCTTTTCGATATGGCGTTTGCATACGCAAAACAAGAACGCTTTTATGGGGGTCTCGCTTGAAATTTTGGGCCATTACGGCCCGCGGTTACCCGAGTCGAATTTCCGGCATTAATTCGGCATTATGCGAAATTCAAATAGACCCCCCGGAATTTTAAGTCTAACGAGGGCTTTATCTCTCTTTCTCCCTTTTTTTTGGGTTAATTAATTTTTTTGTATAAAAAAATACATTTTCAACAGGAAATTGATCAGAATATTTATAAGCGTTAAAAAAGTAGAAATCCGTCATATATACATTCTATTTCTTATTTGCTTTTAACTAATTTATATGTTAAAGAAATTAATTTCACGCTTCCACAATATAAGATGTGACTTTTATTCAAAAGTAACTTTTTTTCGTAAATTTAATCAATTATGCAAGTATCGTTTTTTTTTTTCTTCAGAAATAATCATTTAATCAAATGTAAACGAGGAGGCAGCGTGGCCTCTTATTGTAAAGTGCTTGAAGTATTTCAGTATTAAAAAATTTAAAAAGTCACGCTGTTCTGGGTTCGAATCCCAATGCAAGGAAGCAGGCAAGATGAAATTATGAAAAAAAACTTGAAAGCACAAATAAAAAACAGAAAGAAAAATAAAGCAACCTTACAATCTTCCAAACTATACATATTTTAACAGGTAAATTTGATAAATTTGTAAAGTTAAAAAAAATGATGTATTAAATGAGATAAAAAATTAGGTGTATTAATTTTCTGTTACATTTTTCTACCGTAAGCAAAATGCAATTTGAAGACCTGAAAATAAAAAATATTTAAATATTTTTGATTTGTATTTTGAAAGTTTATATAATATTTTCAATTCGTTCTTTTTTAATTTCGTCGAATTTCTTGATACAAATTTTTCTTAATTGAATAATATTCTAAATTCAATGATTAAAATTGGACAAAAGTTTTGATATTTTAAAAACCTCAACCTCCCAAAATTATTATTCAGTTATGATTGTATTTGGAATTAATAATGCTTCCAAATTTAAATTGTACAACATTGAACGTTCAAAACGAAATCGGTAATCGGTCAAGTATGGTAAACGCTAAATGAGTGCACCAAACTGAAGTAAACTTTCCGTGGTGAATTGCAGATATCTCTAACGGACTCCGCTAGAGGCAGCACGTCACAGGCCTGTAACCACGGAAAGGTTACCTCAGTTTGGTGTAATCAGCTCTCTATTACTCTGAACGATTACCTGCAACGTTTCGTACCATCAGTTTTTTTTTTTGGGTAGTTCCTTATTTAAAGTCAGTTAATTACAATTTTTTAAATAATTGTTCTCTATTCTTATACCAAACGTTTCAAATTCTAAAGTCTCTTCAGTTTTAAATGCAACTTTTTCAAAGAACTGATAGATCTTTAATAAAATAAATTCTCTTTTGCCCGTCAAAAATTACAAAATTGACCAACGGATTGATAAATATATACCACCGTATTGGGGTTAATTTCGAGTCCGATCCGTCTAAGGCTTCGTTATTCGGCAAATTATTGTTGTAAGCCGAGTTTAAGCCTTATAAGGGAGTAAGTAAAATTATGTGCGTTTGACCGCGAAGCAAAATCATTCATTACGGCCTCGTCAGCCCAATAAGTACTCTTTCGTCGAGCCCTGCCCCAATCGGCGGACAAATTCATGCACAAATGGTGTCGTATCCGGAGCAAGAGTCAACTCGAGTAAGAGAACGCGGCACTGGGCCCTTTGTTCGGGTCGTTTCATTTTTCGAATATGGAAGATAATTAATCTTGGAGGGGCATAAAAGGGTTTTCGGGTTCGGGCGAGAGAAAAAATGAGCGTAGCTCGCCACGACCGCGGCAGTTGTTCACTGCGCTTCTTCAGTCATTGTCTCTTTTTTTCTTACTAAATTTTTTTTATTATTATTTTATCTTTCTATTTTTTATCCTTCCCGCTGTTATTACCACCCCCGCGATGAGATGGACTACAGACTCCGTGAAGTGCATTCTATTTTGTACCTTTTTCAGAATTTGAGTCAATAAAAAATCGTCTGGAACAAAGGGGAATGGCCTCCAATTTCTCATAGGATAATGTCGGACGCTAAGGCCTGAGTGTAATCGGGCCCAGGCATCTTGACTTCTGTAAGGTGTTAAAAATGGGCCCGAGGGCACGCTTTATCTCGCGCGGACTCGGGCTTAAATATTAAAATTGGGAAACCTTACACTTTTACCTCCTATCATCTTCGATAGGATTTCTCCTCGTTTTTATTAAGTATCTAAAAAGAAAATAGAAAAAAAGTTAATGATCTCAGCCTTCCTCGGGGATTTAGATAGAATGGGAGATTCGCGATTTGTGAAAAATATGCTCTTATGAAATTAAATTCAGGTTTGATTGACGTTTAAATTATGTGTAGTCATCGGATAGATTTTTTGAATTATTTTAGTTTATAGAAACTAGTAATTTATCAGTCAAGATCTAAAACAGGTATTCGACATAAAACTAATTTAGAAGTGTGCAAAAATATTGAATAAATGGAAGGCAATGTAGGGAAAAAAAGGAATGTAGGCTAGTAAAGATGATTTAAAATAGAAATAATGAATGGGATCGAGATTCGCATCCATTTCTGCCTCTTAGTTCGATGGAGCAAACGATTGAGATGACGTATAGGGGTACTTCTGTGATTCGAAGCCTTTAATGACACGAGCTCATTCGACACGGTCGATATATTGCGGCTCGCAGCCTCGACTCGAGCTCAGAATCGGCAATTTATTATCGAATTTATTCTAATTCGCGCTTGTATTCAGATACTACGAGAATCCTCTCAGGAATTTGATCGATCGTCCCTTATCTAACAAGTTCCAGCAAGGCCCAAAGTGATAGGATTCAATATTTAAAATAAGGCGTTTTATTTTCTAATCAATATATTTCTTAATTTACAAAATTTATAGGTTTCTTTTCTGGTGTAAACTACCTTATTTTTACAAGACATTTTTTGAGGCAGGAAAAACCTGGAAAATGATTAATTTTTCAATTTGAATGTCACTGATAATTAGTAAAATATACTTATTCAATTAGTAATTGTTGCCATAGAGATGTACACTTTACAAACTCGTAATTATAATTTTCTTGGACATTTTTAATGTAAATGATCATACACAAATGAATTTAATGCAAGAAATATTTATTTATATACTTTATGACTTAGTGCAACTTCACAAGTGAAAAATCAACTTATTCAATATTTTCTAATCAAAATTTCCAGTTTTTTCACCTTATATTTAAAAAGTATTAAGACTGAAATTCAATGTTTTCTTAATTTATTGTTCTTTAGTCAAAATTCCTATTGATTTTTCGCGCAGACTTCACAGTCTTTCCCTTATTCCACTTCTTTCCCCATTTTTCTTGTTGTTCCACTCAAAAGTGAACTGAATTAATAGAACCCAGTAAGAAAATCCAACTATTTTGCGTTGAAAGTTAATTCTTTAATTAATTTTGATTGAAAAGTCTACTATTATATTTTTGGTTGAGAATTCATCTTTTTTTTGTTACAAATTTTATTATTTGGCTGAAACCCCGTCTTTCGATAATTCATCTTTTCGGGTGGAAAATTTAACTATTTTGTAGATCATTCATATTATTGACTTGCAAAATTAACAATTTGGTTGAAAATTCATCTTCTTTTGGTTTGAAAATCCATCTGTTTTGATAGCAATTTCATCCTTTTCGGTTAAAAATACAACTGTTTGGTTTAAACTTAATCTGTTTTGATTGAGGAGTCAACTATTTTGTTGAAACTTCTTTTCTTTTTTTGGTTGAGTTTAACTGTTTTTTATTTAAAATTCTAATATTTTTTAGTTGAAATATCAGCTGTTTACATGTTTTCTTTAGAATTCAGCTTTCTGGCTTGATAAATCAAGAATTTGGTGAAAATGCAACTGTCTGGTTTAACATGAACTTTTCTGTTAAAAGTTCATATTTTCGGATTGAAAATTCAACTGTTTTATACAAAATTCCTCTTTTGATGCAGAAATTTAAGAATTTGGTTGAATTTTTTCTTTTCTTGTCTAAAAAATGTTTTTTTGTTCAAAATGAAATTTTTTGCTTGAAATTTAAACTGTTTTTGTTGATTCAACTACACTACCGGTGGAAATTATCTATACACCTGTTTTTAAACTGTAGCTCAAGTGCCCTAGTTTTTATAATATTAACAAAGATTCTTTTCTTCATTATAATCAATTTTGTAAAAAGATATTGCAAAAAAAGTTTAAATTTCTATGTTTTCGAAAAAAAGGAACAACTCTACAAATAATTTCCTTTGTTTTAAGTTCATATGCTCATTTTAAAGATGATTTTCAGTAGTATTTTGTCTCTATTATCAATATATTTTTAGAATTTTTTCCCTAAGTACTGCCCTCGGATCAAACTTGGTGCAAAAGAGTCGCCAAATTTCTAAAATGTGTGAATACGTACAACATTTTTTAAAACCATTATTTATCGTATTTTAATCACTTTTAGTAACATTTATAAAAAAATTGTGTTGAGTTTTTTAAATCATGTGTTGAGTGCAATCATTATTTGAAATTTTGAAGACTATCGATAAAGTTGAAGAATTGTAAAATATACAACAGTTCCAAATGCTTGACTCCGAATCTGTTTGAATTTGAAATTAAACAATTTTAGGTTCAAAATGTTTAACATGTTTTCGAAATTTGAGTGTCAACCTTGGACGATTCTAAATACATAAAAATATATAATTTACATGAGAAATTGAGATAGTAAAAAATGTGTCGATAGAAATGCTGAGCTTAGACTCACAAGAATGTTTAGTATTGTAATTTTAAACCGAATGAGTAAAGTGGAATACGAGAAACGGAAAACAGGAAGGCTTAAACTCAGAGCGACAACTTCGTGACGAACTTGCGTGATTGAAATTCGATCGTATCGCCAGCTTCCACGTTACGGTAATCATGCCAAATCGAATACGGAGAACGTTTAATTAAAATCGTTCGTAACTAGAAACGTGAAAGTCGAGAAGCAATCCGCATCATATAAGAGAAGAGCACTCGTTATCGATTCGTTTCCTTTGCTCACTTGTCCAGTTAATCTTCAAATTTGATATGCCTTTGGCCCAGAACAAACTCAAATATTTTCAACTGAGAAAAAAACAAACTATTTTTCGTCACACAATTTCGTTTTAATTTTTTTTTTATTCAAACTTTAAATTTATTTTCTCAGCTCGTAACAATTTTATCCCTTCGCTTAAATGTTGGGTTTTCTTGACCGGATTTATGTGCCTGATTTTTTATTTCTTCTCTGGGGCACGTGTAACCCGAGTATCTACATTTTCGAGCTCGGTAATAATTGATTGAGAAAGGGTTCAGTAACATTATGAAGCCCAAAGTAATTTTGTGAGTCGTTGTGTTGGAGAAGTGGGGCTATGTTGTGGTGGGGAATGGGGGGGAGGTCCACCTTCGCAATCGAGAGCAGTGGTACCAATCGCTCATGACCGCATGGTTTCGATACAAACACGAGTCGTGTTCCCTTCCTTGGAACGAAATTTTAAAGGATCACATGCATATTACAACGCAGCTTGTCCGGGGAAGAACGAGACCGGATCCTTAAATCGAGACGATTTTTAAAGTCCGGCCCGCGAGAGATCCTGCGCAGCGGGTGGTCTGTGTTTCTCTCCTTTCGAAACATTTTTCTGATTCGTCCTCTCGATCATCGTTCCGGACTTTGAATTTCTCAAATTTCCAACCTAATTCTTTTTAATGAGAGGCAGGCTGTGTTAATATCTCAACCCTAACGAGGTCCACACGCAACTTTGAAAAGAAAAGTTAAGCGGCTGAATTAATTTATTGTGCTTCAGACTTTTTGTTTGGGTTTAGTTCCCACAGGTTTTTTCTAAGGATTTTTTTTTCATGTTTACTCGGAGTGACGTAAAAGGCCAGAAATGGGGAATCACCGTTACGTAATTTCAGGATTCGTATTTTGAAGTTTGAACTGTGGAATCGGGCTGATTTTTCGCATTAGTCGCTCCTATGAAAAATCAGTAACGAGGATTAATGATCACTCAAACTGACTTCTTCGAAGTCAATTTCTGATTCTCCCGCCATCTGGGCACCATGACTCACGGATCGCTGACTGTTGCCTTCGCGAATGTGATTAATCATTAGGACGAAACAAAAAAAGGAATACCTAACACCTTGCTCTCATACGTTCTCACAAAAAAAAAAAAAAAAAAAAAAAACACCTAAAGTAACGGTATTCGTCTTTCTTTCAATCTGGAACTCATATTGTCTAAGACTCTAAGGAAAGTTCTTTCATGTCATCTTTTGCTCAGAGCTCAACTCCTTAGAAGCAATTACCTCATTTCAAAAGGTGTATTTAAGACATTTTTAACCATTAGGTATAATCCATTATTTGACACCATACAGACAAGAATTTTTTCCATAATAAAAGAGGTAATTTTTTCTATATTTATTTAAACTGCGCAGTTTTAAACACAAAATAAATCTGGAAGGTAAATAATAAATTTCCTCTGGGTTTTAGGATTGGTTAGTCTGTAACCAGACACATAATTCTTGTTCCAAAAAGGTTTTTTAATCCCATAAAGAGAGCAAACTCTGACCTGGCAGATTGATTTCCCAGATTCGTGGCAAATAATTCCATGACTCATGGGGATGTGATTACTTCAGCGTCTGGGGCCCTCGAAAGACGAGACTGGACCCATTTTTACGAGGTACTTAAACCTTTAAACGGGTCGACGAGGTGACACCGACAAGGGTGGAAGGGGGAATAAATCGTGACGCCAGGGTCGAATTTCAAATTTTGCAGGGAAATCGGTTAACCCTGAGCAATTTTTCTCAGGGGTAAATCGAGCGTATTGCCCCGAAACGGCTTCCTATCCTCCCTTCCGGATTCACAGGTAGATCTACCTGCACGCGCTCGATCATGAACCCCAGCTCAAAAGAATCCACGCGTAAGAAAAGGAGAAAAAAGGAGAAAGTGAGGAGAGAGATTGGAGTGCGAAAAAGATGGGTGATTACTCATTGGAAAGAGGGAGGGGTGAAAAGATAGGCTAAAATTGTTTTTCCCTTTTTCGCGAGGGTAGAATAGGGTAAATGTGAGTTAATAGTCGGTAAAACGGTATTCACCATGTGACCTGGGGTTACGTCCTTCTAGCTATTTTTTTCTTTCACTCCTCGACCTACTCGCTAGCAGAAAAAGAGGAAGGGTCGCGGAAGACCAAGGGTGGGAAGCTCGAATCATCCCCTTTCAGGATTATTTTCCTTTTTTTGATATTATCCCCTACGCAATCTTCCGTTTTTTTAAAGGTACAGGTACCGTTCGTGAAAGTATTGAAAGGCTGAGATCGACATGAAATTTGAGTAATCGCTCGTCAAGGCTTTGATTACTTCCTGAAACACGGACTTCTCTTGAAATATTAACTGTTTTACTTATAGTAAAAATTAATGAAAATAAGAGAATTAATCTCGAGATTAATAATAAAAATGTAAAACAAGATTGCTGCGAATTAAATTTAAGATTGTATAATTTTAAGACCAAATAAAATAATATTAATTTTATATATGCATTAAGTTTGAATTTTTATATTTTAAACTTTTTCAAATTAGGAGCAATTCAATTTTGATTGCGTAATTGTAAAATGGTTTAATTTTTGAGGTGATGCAACCTATTTATTGCCTCTGCAAATCAAAAAATATTTAATTATGCAAAACAGCATTTGAAAATTTCTGTAAGCATTGAAGTATTTTAGTCCTTTTTTGGAATTGTTCAATTTGGACCACCTTAACTTTACAACTGACGAATTGTACATTAGTTATTTTTTATATTATATCTAAATGAAGTTAATTTTTAGTTTTAAGACCTTAGTTACTGAAATTATTTGAGTTTGTTGGTCTTTATATAAGAATGGTTCAATTTTGAAAAGTTTTGTCTCAAAATTGTTTAATTTTGGAGTTGTCTACAAATGTTTAATATTTACAGGGTGCACAGTCTTCCCCTTTTTTCTTAGTTTCCCCTTTTTTCTTGAAATTCCCCTTTTCCCCCTATTCTCAAAAAACTTCCCCTTTTCTCTTTAAATATACGATATTTGAAAATACAATATTTTTTAATTACGGGGAAAATTCTCTGAAATTAGTAAGTACTTAAATAAATTATTTATGAATTTTTCCTATTGGCTCAAAAATTATGACGAATTTAATTTCTGAAAAAAGATCTTTCTCTTTCGCTCCGGCGGGAATCAAACCTTACGTCTTCTGATTGCCGGTCGGATGCTTTATTCACTAAGCTACTAGAGAGACCGAAGGCAGATACTTTTTTTAGATATACGCTAAGGCGAAGGAGAAAGATATTTTTTCAGAAGTTAAAAATTTTTAATTTCTGAAAAAAGATCTTTCTCTTTCGCTCCGGCGGGAATCAAACCTTACGTCTTCTGATTGCCGGTCGGATAATACGCCAAAGCGAAGAAGAAATATCTCTTTCCAGGAATTAAAATTTTTAATTTATAAATTTTCAAACTTCATCTAGCCTGACAAGACGTTAAGAATTTCTGTTATTTAAGGAATTACCTTATATCGATATTGTTAATTTCCAGTTTGACAGTTCGTGAAAGTTATCTAGATATGATCGTTCGTTACCAACTCCGATAAGAGTACAGATTCCTTCTAGCTTATTACAAATTATAACTAAAAATCATTCTATTTGATATTCTACATGAAATCTTAAAACATAAAAGCTCTTTTATAAAAGATTGAACCGGAAGCTAAAAACGTGAAACTTGGAGTGTTTCTTCTTAGTTTGATTAAAAAGCTTCTAAGGATAAAACGTAAAGATAGAAACATCTCTGGAGGTCATGTATCGCGCTAAGTAACGCTAAAGCACTTTGCTAACTAATTGCCATTTCCACTTGGCAACTAAAGCCTTTCTCGTTTATTTGGGAGAACCGAGTTTTGAAATATGCGTCAATCAGTATTTCATAATTTACTCATTTAATTAGCGAACTTGGATGTATCACAGTTGCATCGAATTCATTACGAAAACTACACCCTGTTTTACTGTGCTACAGGCAATAATTGTTAATCAGAGACCATTCCGCTTCATGAAATATATCAACGCTCTAATTGTTTGATGTATTGTCTATTGTCAAATTACACAGAATTATTCGCATTATCTCATTTATATATTTCATTGATCTGGACCTCATGTTAAATAACATATTTAGTCTCCACGCAAATTTCTATTGACGATTAAAAAAAAATCAGTATTAAAGTACCAAATTTTTTGAAAATTATATACCAGTTCAAAATAGGGACTAAAATACTAGAGAAATCAATTTTTTGTTTCAAATTTTTTGATGGACTTATTTTATGAAAAATACTGCTGTAGAAAAATTTGGTTAGACAAGAATACTAGAAGAGTTCCAGATTTAATTTTCTTAAAATTCTTAAAATTTCCTAAAATCCTTTTTAATTTTCCGGACTTTTGTAAATCAGAATTTCGAAATGAGGAATTTCGATTCTAAAAATTTACGGTGAAAGGAAAACTTCAAATGACACTTTAATAATTAAGGGAAAAACACTGTTTTTAAATTTTTGACAACATGTTTCAAAAATCACAAAATCAAAATTTACAAATAAGTAATTTCAGTTCATAACAAAATTATTTTAACAGAATTATTTCAAGTTTTAAAGATTAAAAAATATGTAGAAAAAGAATCTGGAAAACCTTAAGACAACTTTTTTTTTATTTTGCGGGATTTGAAAAAGTTGAAAGAAACTTTGAATTATCTCAAAAGATATTTGGAAGTTTCAAAAGTTTTAAGAAAATTAAAAAATAATTCAAGTCTTGAGAAAAATTTGAAGATTCAAAAATAAAATATAGATTTGTCAAGGATTAAAAAAAAGCTTTTCAAGATATCTGAAAGGTCTTAAGCAAATAACAAAATTTTTCTGAAATTCTGCGAAAATCTGAAATAATTTTGTATTCAGAACAATATATTTCAAAAGAAAATTAAAAAAAAGGTTTCAAATAACTTCCCAAAATTTTGAGAAAGGTTGTTGATAATTTAATATAAAAAATTTCCAATTTTGCAAGATTACAAAGTTTTGGAAAAAATTCAAATTAGTTTTAGAGATATTTAGAAGTTTTAAACGGATACAAAAATACTTCTCGTAAACAAAATGAAGATTTTTAAAGATTTCGAATCAAAAACTTCGAAGCTTCTAAAGAATTTTGGAAAAAAATTTTTTAATATTTCAAAAGATTCAAAACGAGTTATGAACAGGTCGACAAAAGTGTGAAAGATTTTCTGGAAATTTCTAAAGATTTTTTTTCAGTTTTAGGAAAAATTCGACTTATTTTTGAACAAATATTTGGAAGTTTGAAAAAATTTCAAAGTAATTGAAAATTTAAATATATTTCAGAAAATTGAAAATAAAATATAGATTTTATGAGGTTTTCAAATAAAATTTTGATACATCAAAATGATTTTAAAGAGTGTCAAGATGATAGAAAAAATTTCTTAAGGTTCCAGGGAAAATTGAAGCTGTTTTTTTATTTTGACAAAATGAATCATAATAGAATATTTGAAAAGATTTAATTTTTTTCAAGGTTTCGAAAATTGTAAAGAAAGAATCTTGAAAATTGTAAGAAAATTAAAAAAATGTCTAGAGATTTTTGAAAAAATGTCCGGAACAATTCGAGTAATTTTAAAATATATTGATCAATTTCAGGAGTTTCTGAAAGATTGAAAATATTATAAAACTGAAAAATTTCCGGAAATTTACGAAATGATTTTCAATTTCATCCAAACTTTGACATGTTTTAAATATCTTCTGAACTGATTTGAATTTGCCTTAAAATTTTGTATAATTCTGTAAAATAAAGAAACTTTCGGAAAAATTTTCTAGATACTTTTTCGACATATCTCAATTATTTGAAAAAAAATTGAAAAACTAATTAAATTATATTATATTATGAGTGATTGAATTGAATTATATTATTTTAAATTCAATTAAAAGTATTTCAAGAATGTGCCACTTGTGTGTGGATTTTTTTATTTTAAAAATTGTACCCCTTTCTTATTTTTGATTAAAAAAATTCATTAGATGAGAATTTAAAGGTGTGAAATAGTAATCAGTTAAAGAGGTTCGATATAAAATGTTTAGCTGAACTTCATCGCTGTGAAACTAGATTTTGATTAGGAACGAATGAGGGTTGATTGTGGGGCTATTTCGTGCAGTTATCTAGTAAGTGTGCTCTCCTGGCTCTTGTATAGTATATGTGGGTCGCCGCCGGCTTAATATTGTGGGTAAGCCTCATGAGACATGAGTACCAGCTGAGATGACGCCACAAACTCCTTTATGGAGATGGAAGCTTATGCATGAATTGTGTGGATAGGTGGTTTTCTTGTCCACGGTGTCTCAAGTATAATGACCTAAAGTACCATCTTTGGGTGAGATTCTCCCAGTTAAGGTCTTACCGAGGACAGGTTGATTCACTTTTAGTAAATTGGTCCATCATCCAGCATCCGAGCATCCAGCTCCTCTGACGCTCCTCTCCTCTTCACGCTCCTCTTCACGCTCCTCTTCATGCGCCTTTTCACGCCCCTCTCCTAGAGACGCTCCTCTCCTCTTCACGCTCATCTCCTCTTCATGCTGCTCTTCTCTTCACGCTCCTCTTCACACTCATCTCCTTTTCACGAGCTCCTCTTCTCTTCACGCTCCTCTCATCCTCACGCTCCTCTCATCTTCACGCTCCTCTCATCCTCACGCTCCTCTCATCTTCACCTCCCCCTTCTTTTTACGCTCCACTCCTCATCACGCTCCTCTCCTCTTCACCTCCCTCTTCTTTTTACCTTATCTCCTTTTCACGCTCCTCTCCTCTTCACGCTTCTCTTCTCTTCACGCTCCTTTTCACACTACTCTCCTTTTGATGCTCCTCTCCTCTTCACGCTTCTCTCCTTTTCTCGCTCCTCTTCTCGCTCCTCTCCTTCTAATCCTCCTCTCCTTTTCACAGTCCTCTCCTTTTCACGGTCCTCTTCTTTTCATGCTCTTCTCCTTTTCACGCTCCTCTCCTCTTTACGCTCATCTCCTCTTCACGCTTCTCTCCTCTTCACGCTCCTCTCCTCTTCACGCTTCTCTTCACGCTCTACTTCTTTTCACGATCCTCTTCTCTTCACGCTTCTCTTCTTTTCACGCTTCTCTCCTCTTCACGCTCCTCCTATCCTAACGCTCTTCTTCACACTCCTCTCCTCTTCACGCTCCTTTCCTCTTCACGCTCCTCTCCGCTCCACGCTCCTCTCCGCTCCACGCTCCTCCTCTCTTCACGCTCCTCTCATCTTTACGCTTCTCTCATTTTCACGATCCTCTTCTTTTCCCGCTTCTCCTCTTTTCACGCTCCTCTCCTTTTTACGCTCCTCTCCTCTCCGTGCTCCTCTCTACTTCACGCTGCTCTCCTCTTTCCTCCTCTTTCCTTCTCTTCTCTCCTATCCTCTCCTTTCACTATTCTGTCCTATCCTATCCTATCCTAGCAGATTCTATTCTAGCCGATTCTCTCTTCTTACCCTCATCAAATCTCATCCCTCCAACACCAGCCTTCATAGGCCTGATTCTACGTCTTCTAACTTCCCCTCATCTTCCTTATGTACGCTCTCATAAATTCTTCTCTACTCATTTATGTCCCACACTTCCCACATTTCCCCTCTGATTATCTCCTCTTTATACATAACGACCCTTTCCCTTCTATTTCCCCTTCCTTACATCCTTCCATATTCGCCCTTCCATTACCTGTTCGAAAAATATTTCAATTTTGAACAAAAAACAGTTAAATTTATCCCCAAAATGCGGATTTCAAACAAAATAGTTGAATTTTGAACTAAAACGTATGAATTTTCAACCAAAAAGATGAAGATACAACAATATGGTTAATTTTTATCGAAAAAAGATACGTTTAAATTTTTTTTAAGTCATTCCTGAAATTTTATAAATATTTCAAAATTACGAAAATCGCCGTAAAATCCTTTACATTCTTTCTATATAATTTTTCAAGGATTTCAAAATGTTAAATTTTTTTTTTAATATTCTCTGCAAGTTCATTTTTCATAAAAAAAATCAGTTTATATTTTCTTAGGAATCTGGGAAACCTTAAATCATCTACATTTTGTTTCAAATTTTATGAATTATTTTTAAATTTTGAATTATTTCGAAATTTTTTAAAAATTTCCAATCTTTTTCTGAACGAGTTGAAGTTTTTCTGAAATTTTTAAAAATTCTTGAAAACTTTTAAAAATTGTCATAAAATCTTGAGATTTTTTTTTGTAATTTTGAGAAATCTCTGCCACTTGAATGACGAATTTCCAACAAAAAAAGCAATTTTAAAGAAAGAAGTTCGACTGGAAACTAAGTAGTTCGATTTTTATCCAGAAAAGATTAATTCTCGAACAAAAGAAACTTTGCTTTGATTAGATCTTTCAAATCTCATCTCTCCTCTCTTCTCCACTCCACTTTTCACTTCACTCTCCACTCTCCACTCTCCACTCTCCACTCTCCACTCTCCACTCTCCACTCTCCACTCTCCACTCTCCACTCTCCACTCTTCATTCTTCCCTCCACTTTCTACTCTCTCCTTTCCTATATTTTCCACTCTTCTCTCCACTCACCTATCTTTCTTTCAACCTCCAATGCACTCTCCTCCTCACTCTTATCTCCAGTCTCCACTTCCCACTCTCCACTTTCCACTCTCGTCACCTCTCTCTTCTCCACTCCTCTCTCCACTCTCTCCTCTCCTATTTTGCCCACTCTTCTCTCTACTCTTCTATTCCTCTTTCAGCATCTTATGCACTCTCCTCTCCACTCTCCTCACTACTCTCCACTTCCCACTCTCCACTCTCCGCTCTCCCATCTCCTCACTTCTCTCCACTCCCTTCTCCCTACCACTCTTCTCTTCGCTCTCCTCTCCACTCTCCACATTTCACTTTCCTCTCATCTCCACTCTTTTCACCAACCTTCTATTGACTCTCCTCTCGACTCTTTCATCCACTTTCCACTCTCTCCTTTCCTATCTTTTCCACTCTTCTCTACACTCTCCTATCCCTCTTTCAACCTCCAATGCACTCTCCTCCCCACTCTCCTTCCTACTCTTCTCCCCACTCTCCTCTCCACTCTCCACTGTCCACTTTCTACTTTCCACTCTCCACTCTTCACTCTTCACTATCCAGTTTCCACTCTCCTCTCTCTCCTCTCCACTCTACACTCTCCTCTCTAATCTTCTCCCCACTCTCCTCTCCGCTCTCTTCTCCAACCCACTACTTACTCTCTTCTCGACTCTCCTCTCCTCTTTTCTCTCCACTCTTCTCTTCACTCTCTTCTCCAACCTCCTTACTACTCTTCTCCTCACTCTCTCCTCTCCACTCTTCTTTTTCTTTTCCAACATTATATTCACTCTCCTTCCCACTCTACTCTCCTCTTTTCTCTTCACTCTTATCTCCACTCTTCTCTTCACTCTTTTCTCCAGCCTTCTTACCACTCTCCTCCCAACTCTCCACTCGCTCCTCTCCACTCTCCTCTTCTCTTTCAAACCCTATATTCACTCTCCTTTCCACTCTCCACTCTCGACTCTCCACTTTTAACTCTCTCATCTCCACTCTTCTCTCCACTCTCCTCTCTACTTTCTTCTCCAAACTCCTACTCACTCTCCTCCCCACACTCCTCACCACTTCTTACTCTCTCATCTTCACCGTCTTCTCCACACTCCACACTCCACTCTCCTCTCTTTTTATCTCCTCTTACCCTTAACCTCCTCCTTTATCCACTCCTTTCATCTCCTTTTTTTGCTCTCGTCTTTATGTTTTCGCATATACAACTTAAAAATAAAAAAGATTCTGTTACGATTAAATTAATTCTCAGTAGCATACCATTATGATAAAATGCGAGACAAAAATACAGCTTTGCAGACAAGCAAGAGGAGTTTAAGGACTTGCAGACACATGGGCCGCACCTGGGTTTGCGTACGACAGTCTATGGCATTAACATTTTTCAAGAGCGGGCAAAGGTCCATTATGCTAATCGAAGAAAGACACGTGTTTGTAATATCTTATTTTTATTAGAACCCAAAATAGTCTTATCGCGCTGTGCTCTTCTGCTTACTCCCTTGAACTTATGCCACCCTTTCAATTTTTTTCCTCCACCCTCAGAATATTCTGACCCTGAATTTAAATTGCTTAGCCGCTATATACCCCTCTTAAGTGGTATTTAGAAACTGATTTTAAACAAGGATTGAAAATCTGTTTCTTCGTAAAAAGCTGTCCCCTTTTAAAAGATTAAAAAATATAGTCCCTTGTGCGGGATTTTTAGTGTGAAAATTCTATTTCTAGAAAAGTTTTATAATATTTTATTAAAAACTGTGGAATTGAGCTGTTTTTTTTATTTAACTGCTGGAGCACTTGATAATTTATGAAGTAAAAATTCTTTTTTGTATAATTTTATAATATACGAGTATGATGAAAAAATGCGAAAACTAACTATTCCTGAATTTTTTATCTTCTGCCATTTTGGACTTTTGAGAACTAAAAAATTTTTGGAATTATCGAAAGATTTCTGAGGTCAAAATTTTTTTTTGAGTAAAGTTTTCGAATTTCTTCATTAAAAGCTGCAAATAAATTTTTTTTAAATTTTAAAATCGTCGTTATGTTGAGTTGGTTGACTATTTTGGACTTCTGGAAGAATCGGATGCTTTTTAAATTAAAAATTATTTTTAGTAAAGTTAAAAAATATATAAATAAAAACTATAGATAAAATCAATTTTCAAATCTTTAATTGGCCTTCATTATGATTTTTTTTTTATTTCTTGGAGCATCGCGCATTTTTTAAAGTCAAAATTCTTTTTATTAAAATTTTAAAATATTGCATCAAAAACTGAAGAATTAAGTTTTTTTTTAGAATTGTTAATTGTCGTCTATCCTGGGTTTTTAAAATTTTTCACTTTTGGCACCATGGGATGATTTCTGAAGTATTTTGGCTCTTCTACATCCTTCCTTCGACTTCTAGCACTCATCTGATTTTTTCTTCCACCCTAAGAATATTCTGACCTTATATTTAAATTGCATTTCCTGTAGAAAACCTCTGTACTTTAATCCTCTCCTCTACCCTGCTTTCCCCTCCTCTCCTCTCCTCATGACGCTCCTCTTCTCTTTACGCTCCTCTGCTCTTCACTCTCTTCTCCTCACTTGACGCTCTTCTCCTCTTGACACTCCTGTCCTCTTTATGCTCCTTTCCTCTTCACGATCTTTTCCTCTTCACGCTCCTCTCCTCTTCACGCTCCTCTCCTCTTTACGCTCCTTTACTCTTCACTCTCCTATTCACTTTCCTCCGCAATCTCCCCTCCACTCTACTCTTCACTTTCCTCTCCAATCTCCTCTCCTCTATATTTTTTCCTCTCTCGCTCCACTTTCCAATCCATTCTCCTATTCACTCACCTCTCTAAGCTGCTCCCCACTCTTCTTTTAACCCTGCTCTCCAATCTCCTTTTCACTCACCAATTTACTCTCAACTCCCCTCTTCTCGCCCACACACACACACATTCAAAGTTTTTTGTCTCTCCTACATCCTTCCTTAAACTTCTAACATCCATCCAATTTTTTCTTCCACCCTTATAATATTCTGATATTAAATTCAAATTGCTTTTCCTCTAGATACCTCTGTACTTTAATTGAGTAACTGGTTTAAAGGGGAATTGAAAATTCTCTTCTTTCCTCTAGTCTTCACGCTCCTCTTCTCTGTACGCTCCTCTCCTCGTGACGCTCCTCTCCTTTTTTCGCTCCTCTCTTTTTTACGCTTCTCTCCTCTTCACGCTCATCCCCTTTTCACTCTCCTCTTCACTTTCCTCTTCACTCTCCTCTTCACTTTCCTCTTCAATATCCTCTCCACTCTCCTCTTTACTTTCCTCTTCAATCTCTTCTCAACTATATTTTTTTCCTCTCTCCACTCCACTTTCCAGTCCACTCTCCTATTCACTCCTCTCTCTAATCTGCTCTCCAGTCTCCTCTTAACCCTGCTCTCGAATCTCCTTTGCACTCACCACTTCACTCTCCACTTTCCTCTTCACACACACACAAACATTCGAAAAATTGTTGGCTCTCCTACATCCTTTCTTAAACTTCTAACGCCCATTTGACTTTTTTCTTCCACACTGAAAGTATTTTAACCTTGAATTTAAATTGCTTTTCCTCTAGAACTGATTTTAAACGAGAATTGAACATCCGTTTCTTCTTTAAAAACCATCCTCTTTTAAGAGTCTAAGAAAGATACTCCTCTGTGCAAGATATCGTCACCCTAAATCTTATTTGCGAGAGGCCAGATAAGAATGGACCTAGTTAGCTCGACTTTCCTAAACATTGATTTAAACTTTAAAATCTGTTTCCTTTTTCCTGCTTCTGTGAAATGTCTTTCAGCGGAAAGCGTCGAGTTCTTAGGGGTGATATCGCCGTTTGATAATTACGGGCTAACTCCGTTTGGATGGCAATTAAGGGAATACTGGTATAAATATCAGGGATGGGGTTCCAGACTGAGACACCAAAACAGAATTTAGGTAGCGAGTTAAGTTTTCAACGCCTCTCGAGAGAAGACAGGGGCATCAGATATCCCAAAATATACGAGAAAACCTTATTTCCTCTTACATATTACTTTCCTGGGAAACGTCCTTTTTACGGGAAAACTTTCCTAACATTAATTGCAAGAGTTTATCGCGGAGGAACTTTGAAAAAAGGAAAATTGGTAGCAAATGTTTCGAAATACTATGGGTTCATTCGAAAGATTTTTTTTAATTTGGTATTTAAGTTTTCAAGAATTGAAAATGGAAGAATCAGTAATTAAATCCTTGAATAAATTTTACTTCTAAGCTAATTTTTCTAAATTGTAACATGCGGCATTTAGTTTGTCTAACGAATCATCCCTGTAGGCAAGACTTTTTCTTTAGCAAAGTTTAAAAATTATTATAGAAACTGAAGAAATGGGATTTTTCTGGAATTTTTTATTCTCCTTCATCTTGAATTTTTCAAAAATGTTCATTTTTTTATCAGTGGATGATTTCTAGAGTCGAAATTCATTTTCTAGCAAAGTTTTGAAATAATTTATTTAAAAATGCAGAAATCAGGCATTTTTAGAAGTTTTCACTGGCCACCATCTTGGATTTTTTTCATCAAATTTTGGACTTCCGAGGTCATCAGGTGGTTTCTGAACTCAAAATTTTTTTTCGAGAAATTTCTTTAAATATTTTATTTACAACTGGAGAAGTAGGCTATTTTTGAAATTCGTACTTCATTTTTAGAATTTTTAACTGGCCACCATTTTCTTTTTTTTTTTAATGTTTGGAATTCTGGGATCATTGGGTGGTTTCTAGAATGAAATTTTCCAGCAAAAAAATTGATTTGAATATTTTGTCAAAAACTGGGGAATTGGGTCATTTTTGCAATTTTTTTTCCGCCATCGCAAATTTATTTTTTAATTTTGACGTTCTGGGATCATCGGATGATTTCTAGAATCCAAATACATTTTATAGCATAGTTTTGAAATATTCTATTAAAAAATGCAGAAATTAGCCTTTTTTGGAATTTTTTACTGGCCACCATTTTTAATTTTTTTTTTAATTTTGGACTGGGGAAGTTGGCTATATTTGGAATATTGTATTTCCCGCCATCTTGAATTTTTCAAAAACTTGTGTGTTCTGGGATAATCAGGAGATTTCTAGAGACAGAGTTTATTTTCAATCAAAATTTAGAATCAACTGATCAAAAACAGAAGAAGTGCGCCATTTTTAAAAGTTTTCACTGTCCACCATCTTGGATTTTTTTCTTCAAATTTTGGACTTCCGAGGTCATCAGGTGGTTTCTGAACTCAACATTTTTTTTCGAGAAATTTCTTTAAATATTTTATTTACAACTGGAGAAGTGGGCTATTTTTGAAATTCGTACTGCCCCCTTTCTGGGATTTTTCGAAAATTTCGATCTTTGGGGATCATCGGAGGATTTCTAGAATCCAAATTTTTTTTCATTCATTTTTAGAATTTTTAACTGGCCAGTTTTATAATGTTTAGCTGGCCACCATCCTTTCTGCCCGGGGGGAGGGGTGTTCGAGACAGGAGGGGGGAGAAAGAAAATAGGGTAGTAGGCAGAGGGAGGGTAGGAAAGGTTAGCGTAAGAGGGGTAATGTGGTGGTGAGGGATAGTGCGGTGAGGAGTGAGGAAATAGGAGAGTTGGCTGGTAGTTAGGTTGGTAAAGTGTAAAATAAGGAGGGGGCGAGATGGTAGAAGATGAAAAATATGAGAGAATTGGGAAAGTGCCTAGTGAAGAGGAAGAATTAGTGAAAAGAGCAAGAAAGTAAAGGGAGGGAAGTTAAAGTAGGAAAGGGAGGGAGAAATTGAGAGATGGTAGGTGAAGAGAAAGAAGAGAAGGAAAGGCAAGAAGGGAGAAGTAAATAAGGATAGAAGGGAACGGGGATTAGGGAAGCAGGAACGGGCAATGAGCCTAAGGAGATGAGGAAGATATTCAAGGGAATAGGGAAGCAAAGGAAAAGTAGGGAAGGGTAGTGTAGTAGGTAGTAGGAAAGGGTAGTTCAGTCAGGTAGTAGGAAATTGAGAAAAGAAGAGGAGTATGAAGATGAAGTGCGAATTATAATTGAAGGAGACGAGTAGGTAGGTAGGTGAATGGAAGAACGGGAATAAGAGTTTATGTGAAGAGAAAGAGAATTGGGGGAACTACAGGAGAGTAGTGGAGTGGTAAAAAGTAAAAGGAGAAGAGGGTGATGTCGAGAGTAAGCCAAGGAGATTTGAACGACCTAATTAACGTCTTAATGAGCTAAGAAACCCTTTTTTTGTAGGCGCATGTCGCCTACTTTCACTTATTTTTGAAACTGATCTTTACTTCAGAACTAAACCTGTTGATCGCATCTATGTATGTGTACAGGAAAGCGAAGCGGAAAGCCCAGTAAGTGGATTTGGCTTACTCGGAAATCAAAACTTTGAATGGCAGCACTTCATGCAGCGGAAGGGGGAAGTAGGGAAGGGAGTGAAGGTGAGTAATGGAAAGGACGGGGTGTAGGGAAAAGGAATATGAATTAGGAAATATAAAGGAGCAGTTTGGAGAGGGTTAGGTAGAGGAGAGGAAGTGGAATGTAACGTATGAAAGAAGGAAACGAGCGTGAGCTGTAGGGGAGAAGAGAGTGAACGGGAAGTGGGGATGAAGAGGGTAGGGATGCGGAAGTGGAGGAGGATAGTGGGCACTGGTGGAGTGAAGGGAGAGGATTACAATATAGGATCAGATCGGATAGGGAAGGATAGGAAAGGAGGGGGCTGATAAAGGTAGAAAAGAGATTTAAACGACCTAATTAACGTCTTGATAGGCTACGAAACCCTTTTTTGTATACGGATGACACTACTCTGACTCAATTTGAAAACTGATCTTCACTTCGTATCTAAAACTGAGCCATACAAATAAAGTAGGACAAATACAGCAATGAAGTTCCTTGTTCAAAAAAAAGTTTCCACTTTCGCATCATTATTTGTTAATAATTAACATGTCAGCAAGGTGAGTTATCGAATTTATGTATGTATAGAGGAGAGCAAAACGGAAGGCGCGGTTGGTGCGGAAGTGGATTTGGCTTCGTCGGCGGTTAAAACATGGAATACCAGCACCCTGTGCAGTGGTCGGTGTGACATCGTTAGCAACTTTCCGTCATTGTTTTCTGCGCAAGCGACAAACTAGGGTAATTGCTTCAACTTCTGACCTACCCTCTGCATTCTAGGTATAAGCGAAACTGACTACAACGATGGTCATTTTCCCTGGTAAGAATCCACTCTCTCGAGTCGATTTTTCCACGACTTTTTAACTGTATTTTTAACTGCCAATTGTATTTAATTGACGCAATCAAATTAGCGAGAAAGTTGTATCCCGTAATGTAGCTGGCAAGGGTCTTGGAATCATCTCCAACTTCGGGAGGAAACCTCGCTCAATGATGAGCCTACAAAAAAGGATTTCCTAGCTTTCCCTCTTCTCCCATCACTTCACTCTTCGTCCTTCTCAAACATCTCCTTCTCTCTGATCATTCTCCCTGCTTTCCATCATTTCTCCTTACTTCCCTTTCTTTTTCTTTCTACTTGACCCACCTCTCCCACTTCCCCCATTTCTACTTCTCAATTTTTCACTCATTTTTCCTACTCCCGCTTATCCTATTTCCTCTACTTTACCTTCATCAAGCTCCTCTCATTACACCTGATTCCCCTCTTATACTTCCTAACCCCGACCTGCACTCGTTCAATTTTTATTAATTTCCCTCCCCTCATTTACCCTACTCCCAGCCCCTAATTCTCCCTCTCTACCCTACTTACACTTTCCTCATTTTCACTCAGATAATATTTCTCCCTTTCACTTAATTCCCCTAATTCCACTCCTATCCACTACTCTACTAAAAAAATTCGCTATTCATAAATCTGGACCACCCTGATAAATATTCTGAAAGGGATTTTTAAAGTGAAAACTAGGTTTATGCAAATTAGAAATCTAAAGATGATAATGAATTGTGAATAAAATTTTGCTGCGTCGAAAATATGGTTAGATGAGCTTCTGAGAAGCGAACACGTGAGAAGCTTTTAGGTAAATTATCCCGTACTTCCGGAGGGTTTCCTTCGGTCATTTTATATTTTATAATTTCGCCCCCAATTCTTTTGGCAGAGACGAGCGTAAATTAACTCTACCCGTATCCTTCACGGTTACTCCTGAGAATATTGCAGGTGAAATTACCCTTTCCTCATTCACTTTCCGGACTTTCATCTCGTCGACCCTAAAACTTGCTAAGTAAATCCACCTCGGCTATGGTTTGTATCCAGGTTTGCAAATTTCTCTACGAGTGGATGTTCGAGTCAGATTATTAAATTAAATTAAATCAGTCAGACCTGCTTTTCAATTTTCCGGCCAAGAACTTCACATTTAAGGAATAAAATCAAGTTTAAACAAAAAATAATGTAGAATTAAGTTTTTAGGGACGCGTCGTTGCAAGCAGAAACGCTCATAGTTTCGCTCGGTTCTCTGTCCGTCCATCATACTTTTTAGCCATGAGGGAATTGATGGGAGGTAAAGTAGGCCAATTCGGAAAATTTAGGGAAGGGGAAGTAGGTTAAGAAAGGAGAAATTAAGGGAGGGGAAGTACTGTATGTTGCGGGAAATGGGGGTAATAAGGGTGAGAGAAGTAGAGAAAGTCAGTGGAAGTGAGAGGAAGTGAGGGAAATGATTGAGAGTAAAAGAGAGGAAGTGAGATGAGAGCTAGTAGGGAATTAGAAATGATAGTTGGAAAAGTGAAGAAAGAGAAAAGTAGACGAGAGAGAAAACTGAAGCAATAAAATTAAGTTTTTCTAAAAGTATGTTATGTCCAATTCAGTTTTTAGGGACGCGTCACTGCGGGAAGAAACCCTTACAGTTTTGGTGGGGTCTCCATCCAAATGTCGTACTTTTCAGACATGAGGAAATTGAGAGGAAGGAGAGTAGGCCAATTAGGGAAATTTAGGGTAGGGACAATAGGTAAAGAAAGAAGAAATTGAGGGAAAGGGAGTATGGGAAGTTGCGGGAAATAGGGGAAATGAGGATAGGAGAAGTAGAGAAAGTCAGTGGAAGTGAGAGGAAGTGGAAAAAGTAATTAGAAGAAAAAGAGAGGAGGTAAGATGAGAGCTAGTGGGGAATAAGAAATGTTAGTTGAAAAAGTGAAGAAAGAGAAAAGTAGACGAAAAAGAAAACAGAAGCAATAAAATTAAGTTTTTCTAAAAGTATGTAATGTCCAATTGAGTTTTTAGGGACTCGTCACTGTGGGCTAAAACTCTCATAGTTTCGGTAGGTTCTCCGTCCGTATGTCGTACTTTTTAGACATGAGGGAATTGAGAGAAAGGAGAGTAGGGCAATTAGGGAAATTCAGGGTAGGGGAACTAGGTGACGAAAGAAAAAATTAAGGGAGCAAAAGTATGAAAAGTTTCAGGAAATAGGGGAAATGAAGGTAGGAGAAGTAGAGAAAGTCAGTGGAAGTGAGACGAAGTGGGGGAAATGATTGAAAGTAAAAGAGAGAAAGTGAGATGAGAGCTAATAGGGAATAGGAAATGTTAGTTCGAAAAGTAAGGCAAGGGGAAAGTAGACAAGACAGAAGACAGAAGAAATAAAATTAATTTTTTCTAAAAATTTGTAATGTCCAATTAAGTTTTTAGGACGCGTCGCTACGGACAGAAACCCTTATAGTTTCGATGGGGTCCCCATCCATATGTCGTACTTTTTAGACATGAGGAAATTGAGGGTAAGGAGAGTAGGCCAATTAGGGGAATTAAGGGTAGGGAAACTAGGTGAAGAAAGGAGAAATTAGGGGAGGAGAAGAAGGGTAACTAACAGAAAATGGGTAAAATAAGGGTAGGAGAAATAGAGGAAGTCAGTGGAAGTGAGAGGAAGTGAGGGAAATGATTGGAAGTAAAAGAGAGGAAGTGAGATGAAAGCTAGTAGGAAATCAAAAATGTTGGTCCCAGTTTCGGTCGGTTTTCTGTCCGTCCGTCTTACTTTTCAGCCATGCGGAAATTGAGGGGAAGGAAATTAGGCAAAGTAGAAGTATAAAATTTCTTCAAAATCGGAATTTTTTTTTAGTGGTAGTATAGCAGAATGCGTTTAATATAATTCATTGGACGTTAAATACTAGTTTAGGTTCGAGAAAATAAATTGATTTTTTTCGCTAATTCATTTGCAAGGCTCTTTTTGTATCAGTTGCTTAATTGTAATTTTTTCATGGAAACCTTCCTTCGTGTTCTTCGCCTGCGGGCTCTTCATTTATGCACGTTTTGCATCCACTTAAGTTTCGTTTGAACACTGAAGATTACACAGAATATATTTTGTTGGCGTGATGCGAGGTAAGGGGTTTAAGCTTTGATATTCGTGGCAAGGAGAGACGTGGAGCCGAACAAAGTTATTTGATTAACCTCGTATCAAGCGAGGAGTAATTTGACTGCAAAAATGTATCCACAATAATCGCATTTAAAATACCTATAAAAGTAGAAAAAGTCAACTTTGGCACTTTAACAAAAATCCTATTATTCGGTTCTTAAGGCAGTTGTCGAGCCAAAAATCAGATATCTGAAAAAAGTAGTTTTTCTATGATTTCAAAAATGGAAATTATATTATTATGTCATATCAAATAAAATACATTATCTTTAATGCAGACAGGTTGAAACACCAATAATTATTTCAGAAATATTTTTTGTAATTGAATTTCTATGGCTTTTTGCCAATCTGTAAGAAATGTATCACTTTTATTTATTGATTGCTCATTGTTTTACGAAAAAAATTCTCTCTGACCCTGCGATTTGAAATTCAAAACGTAAATTTTTCTACAACTGAAATCATGAAAAGAATTTTTTTAGAGAAAATTTTGTTACTTGAAAGATTATTGAAAAATTATTTACTTTTTTAGATAATTTTTTCCCCTGACAAAATAAGCCGTGTTCTTAAAAAATCAATAATTTTTTTGAAATTGGCAAGAAGAATGATGAAGATTGACACAATGACCTAAGCTATCTCAGAATCCTGATCCAAATTTGTATATTCGTTTTTTTTTAAATTATATTTTCAACTGAGAATTTAGCTATTCCATTTGAAGATTCATCATTTTTGTCTAAAAAATTTCTCTTTAGTTGGAAATTCTACTATTTTTTGTTGAAGTTCATTCTGTTTGGTTGAGGAATCTAATAATATCTGTTCATTAATGAATTACCTTTTTTGGTTAAAGATATTATTTTGTTGAAAATAAACAATTTTTGTTAGAATATCATTCCTTCCAGTTGCAAAATCAACTTTTTTGTAAAAAAAATTCGTCTTCCTGGGTTTAAATTTCAACCGCTTTGGTAAAAAATTTAATTATTAGGTTAAAAGTGAATTTTTTTTATTGAAAATTCATATTTTTGGGTTAAAAATTTAAATTTTTTGTAGAAAATTCGCCTCTATAGCTTGAAGATTCAACAACTAAATTCAAACATGTTTTTTTTATTAACTAAAAAATCTTCCTTGGTTGAAAATTCAACTCTTTCGATGAAAATTTTTCTTTTTAGATTGAAAATTCATCTTCTTTGGTAGAAATTTCATCTCCTGTACTTAAAAATGCAACTGTTTGGTTTAAGTTTTTGTTTTAACATTCAACAATTTTGTTGGAAATGTATTTGTTTTTTGCTAAATATTGGACTATTTGTTTGCAAGTCTAACATCTCTGTTAAAAATTCATCTCTCCAGTTAAAAATTGCAATATTTTGTTGAAAATTCACTTTTTTCTTAGAAAATTGGAATATTTGGTCAAAAATTCAACTCTTCTCAAAAATTCATTTTGGTTTAAGGTTAATCATTCTAGTGAAAAATATATCTCTCTGGTAGAAAATTCAACTATTTTGAGGATTCATGTCTGTTAAAGATTCTATTTTTCGCACGAAAATTAATCTGGCAAGAATATTGGAAGAGTTGAAGATTATGAAGAGTTTAGGTTGAAAGATCAGTGGTGAAACATGATAGCAGATCTAGATACTCTTCTTTACCAAACTTCGAATCAAATCTCCTTGTTTGAGTTAGAAATTTAAAATTTTCTATCCTCGTGTTCGTTGCACCGAGACGTGTCAAGGCTATCAGATCTTGAGACACTGGTTGCGGCTGGCAGCGGATGAATGATAGCAAGAATATTGAAACAGTTCAAGAATATGAAGAGTTTAGTTTAAAACATTAGTCGTGAAACATAATAGTAGATCTAGATACTCTTCTTGACCAAACTCCGAATCGAGTACTTTGTTTGATTGAGTGATTTAGAAGTTTCTATCCTATTGTCTGTTGGACGGAAACGTGTCTAGGCTATCAGATCTTCAGAAACTGGTCAGGATTTGCAGCGGGTGAATTATGTCAAAAATATTGGAAGAGTTGAAGAATATGAAGAGTTTATGTTGAAAGATTAGTGGTAAAACACAATAGCAAATCTAGATATTCTTCTTGACCAAACTTCGAATTGAATCTTCTTGTTTGATTCAGAGATTTAGAAGTTTCTATCCTCTTGTCCGTTGGACCGAAACGTATCCAGGCTATTAGATCTTGAGACACTGGTTGGGTCTTTCAGCGCTTGAATGATTGCAAGAATATTAGGCAGTAGGTTGATATGACAGGACAATCCTTCTGGCCTCTGTTCATCCTTCTGCTTGTCACATGTGTCTTTTTGATTGTTGATATAGCTTTGATTTTAAAACTTACACACGGATGCTAACTTTCGAAGGTTTAAGAAATACTAGAAACTTTTGATGACTGATGGTTTGTACCATACGGTTATACCATTCTTTATGGTCCGGAGTTTAGAGGGTTGATGGTTATTTTATTGTTTAGCTTCTGCTGTTTATGGCCTGCTTCTGAACTCGTCCGAAACAAAAGTTGGTTTCGAAACTGGTATCTGAAGTGTCAGATCTTGAGACCCTGGTCGCGGCTTGCAGCGGGTGAATGATGGCAAGAATATTGGATAGGTTGAAGAATATAAACAGTTTAGGTTCAAGGATCAGTGGTGAAACATTATAGCAGATCTAGATATTCTTCTTCACCAAACTTCGAATTGAGTCTTATTGTTTGATTGAGTGATTCAGAAGTTTCTATCCTCTTGTTTGTTCGACATGAACATGTCCAGGCTATTAGATCGTGAAACACTGCTCGGGATTCGAAGCGAGTGAATGATGAGAAGAATATTGGTCAGTAGTTCGAGACGACAGGTCAATCCTTCTGGCCTCTGTTCTTCCTTCTGCTTGTCACAGGTGTCCTTTTGATCCTTGATATAGCTTCGATTTTAGAACATCCGCACGGATGCTAACTTTCAAAGGTTTAAGAAATACTGGAAGCTTCTGAACTGGTTCCAGACTAAAGTTGGTTTTGAAACTGGTTGTTAGGTGATGACGACTTTTGAACTTAAGCTTCTAAACTACATTTTCTAGTGGTGAATCTCTAAACTAATTTCAGATTCATAATCGGCTGTATTTATGTACGTTACCTTTTTTCAGATTCACATGTGGGCGTGCGATATTGAAGTAGGGGTAGGTATAGATTCCAAAACGCTTTCATCATCTGTCATGTAAAACACTGAAAAAAGTCTAAATATGCAATAAAAATTAAGGATTTTGAATATGTCCCTATGTGGATAATCGCGCAGTAGTCCTAATGCATTATATCCCTTCCTAATCCTCAAAATTCATGTTATCCCTTCTTTGATATCGAGCGGTAGGAAGTTCTTGATATAGTGGTAATTTTGTGATATGGGAGAATCTGAGAGAGAAAGTGAAAGGGTATGTGTAAAAGAATGAATTCAGAAAGAACGAGAAAGGAATCGGGAAGCCTTGGTGGGATAGTGAATATGAAAAGATGAAAAGAAAGGTGAAAAGAAAGTGCAAGAAGTGGAAAGAGAGAACTGCGAATAGGCAGGAGTACGTAGAAAGGAGAAAGGAGTTTAGAATGATCTGTCAGAAGTAGCAGAAAGAGAAGAAAGATCTGGGAGAGGAGTTGAGAATTGTTGAGACAGAAGGGGACGTGTGGAAGATGATGAATAGATTTAGGAAACGGTGGGGATGAGCGAGAAGGCATGGAGTGAGGAGTGGAAGGACTTTTTAGAGAATAATTTCAGAGTTCAGATTCAGGGAAGGGAGATAAACGGATTAGAAGAACGAGGGAGGAAGATAAAGAGGAGGTAATTCTTCTCCAGTAGCAGATAATGAAGTTAGGAATGTCCAAGGCAGCAGGGCTGGACGGGCTAGAGAACGACATGTGGCTGTTTAGCACACAAGAGGTAAGGGAAAGGCTGAAGGAGGTCATGAAGAGAGTGTGTTGGGGGAGGGATTCCCAAGAGGGTTTAGGGAGGGGTTCATTGTGCCATTGTATAAAAAAGGGGATAGGGATAGGCAGGAAAATTATAGAGGGATTACTTCAATGAATACTGCTTACAAAATAAATGCTATGCTGTTTGCGGAGAGGCTGCGGAAGGATGTCGAGAGGAAAGGAATATTGCCGGAGGTGCAGGCGGGCTTTAGGGAGAGCAGGAGCACTATTGACAATATTTAAGTCTTGCAGCACATGGTGGATAGAGAATTAGCGAAGAAGGATTCAGTGCGCGTTTTTTGTAGATCTCAAAAGTGCGTTCCCTTCGGTGAATAGGGGGAGGTTGTGGAAAGCGATGGAGGAGAGAGATTGGAGAGACGCCTGATTAAGAGAGTAATAATGGTATATGAAGAGACGAAAGTTAGGGCAAGAGGAAGGGAGAGGAGGCGATTTAAATAGCGGAAAAGGATAGTAGGCTAGCGGCCAGAGCGTGGTGGGAGAGATAAGGGAGGTGAGTGGAAGTGGTGGGGAAAGACGATGCAGAAGGTGTTAGAATTTGTCTACCTGGGTTTCCTGTTTCGGAGGAATGGGGTAGTTGATGAAGGTGTGGGATGGAATGAAAATGAGGAGGGAAATAGGATTCAGGAGATATCTGTTGAGTGGAGACTGGGGTTGGTAAGAAATACGCCTAACTGAATTGTCAGAGGTGAACTTGAAACTTTGGGTCATTAGAAACATCCCTCTATGAACAAAAAATGAAAGAACCAACTTTGGAATGGTAATTAGGTCTCATTTTTCAAACCCGACTAATACTAAAACCTGTTAGAACAGTGACAAGGAGATGAGGTGTTAAAAAGGAAGTAGTTTAGGAATTTGAGGTATTCATTAACAAATATGTGGTTTTTGCTTCGTAAAGCTTGTCAGCCCCAGACATTCAATAGCCTAGGTGCAAAGTCGCGAAAACATTGTGTGTGGTAACCTTTCTCTCTGTAAACGAGTCACGTCTTTTCGGTTTGGTAACTTGTCAGCAACTAAAATTCCGAAACTGAAAATCATATAGAAGGCTCCTCAGTGTGGTTTTGCGGTTAGTAAATTCAAAGTAATTTTATTATTGAGAAACAAGGAATCATGATGGGCAAAAAAATTAATCTTAAAGCAAATAGTTGAATTTTAAATCAAGGTAATCAATTTTTTAACCAAACAGCTGAATTTTCTAACAGGAATCTTAATATCTACGAAAAAATAAAAAAATAAAAAATACATCAATTTTTAATTGAAAAAGACAATTTTTTATCAAAATTAAAACAGTTATTTTTTTAGTTCAGAACATTAATTTTTTAAACAAAGAAACGAATTTTCGAAAAAATAGTTGAATTGAACTAAAAAAGATCATTTTCTAACTAAAAATGGAATAGTTAAATATTCAGTTAAAAGCATTAATTTTGAAATAAACAAGAAACGATTTTTCAACAAATGATATAAATTTTCAACAAAACTATTTTCAACTGTTGTCAACAATTTCTTACCAGAAAAATGGATTTTCAACCAAGTAGTTGAATTGTCCACTACAAAAGATAAATTTTCAACTAAAACCGGAATGTTAAAATTTTTAGGTACAAAAATAATTTTAAACGGAACAAAAAATGAACGAATTTTCAACAATATAGTTTCCAATAAAATTGTTCAGTATTCTATGAAATGGGTTAAGTTTTAAATATTTTAATTTTCAAGCAAAAAAGAATAATTTTTAACCAAAAATGGAAATGTATCCAATTTCAACTAAAAAGACTAATTTTCAACAGAAAATGAAATGACTACGTTTTTAAGTAAATGAATGAATTTTTAATTCAAAGAACGAATTTTCAACAAAAAAGTTAAATTTTCAACAAAAGAGGTGAATCTCTAAGCGAATTAATTTTTAAGAAAGAAGTTCAACTTCCAATCAGGTCGTGGACTTTTCAACCAAAAAATATGATTTTTTTAATCAAATAATTGAATCTTCAACCCAAAATATGAATTTTCCACCAAGAAGCATAATGTTAAAAAAAAAAATTAGTTTTCCATACAGTGCACGAATTTTTCAAAGATTATTAATTTTGAAGCCATAAAAAAATAATCTAAAAAACTGTTGAATTATCAAACCAAAAATATGATTTTTCCAGAAAAAGTTAATTTTCTACAAAGTAGTTAAGTCTTATAAAAAATAATTTAATTTTTCACTCAAAATACCTAAATTTTTAACTAAAAAACGAGAAATTTTGAACAAAAAATAGAATTTCGACTCAATAGTTAATTTTTCAATTTATAAAGGATAAATTTAAAGAAAAAATTAATTTTCAACAAATCAGAAAAACCCGAATTTTCAACAAAAATGTTCAATTATCAGCTAAAAAGGTGACTCTTTAAACAAATGAATTTGTCCGGTGATAACATTTCCAAACAATAAAGATAATGTATTTTAACCAAACTTTAGTTTGGATAGTATTTATCCTAAGTAGAAAAGATCGTCCCTGGCAAGACATGGATAACGAGTAATGGTCTGGAATCCTTTGAGCGGAAATTATTTAGAGATTACGTGGAAATCAATTATGAAAATTTTTTTAAATGAAAAAGGACATTAAATCACAAGGAATAAAAATAGCGAAACGGGCAACTTGGCATTGAGGCCTTGTCAACGATCCGGAAAAAATTTACGGATAGAAATAGAAATCGCGGAAAGGCCCCTTCGGTAGAAATAGATCTGCCAGATTTTACGTAACTCGCCGAGAAATTCTTGATTATTTATCATCAGTAGAAAAGATCGCTCCTGGCAAGACATGGGGAACGAGTAATGGTCTGAAATCCTCTGAGCGAAAATTATTTAGAGATTACGTGGAAATCAATTATAAAAAGTTTTTTTTCTGATGAAAAAGGACGCTAAATCACAAAAAATAAAAAAAAGCGAAACAAGCAACTTGGCTTTGAGGCCTTGTCAACGATGCTGAAAAATTTTACAGATCGAAATAGCGATCTCGAAAAGGCTCCTTTACTAGAAATAGATCTGCCAGATTTTACGTGAATCCTTAGTAGAAAAGATAGTTCCTGGAAAGACATTGATCAGTGATAACGAGTAATGGTCTGGTATCCTTTGAGCGAAAATTATTTAGACATTACGTGGAAATCAATTATAAAAAGTTTTTTTTCTGATGAAAAAGGACGTTAAATCACAAAAATTAAAAGAAGCGAAACGGGCAACTTGGCTTTGAGGCCTTGTCAACGATGCTGAAAAATTTCACAGATCGAAATAGCGATCTCGAGAAGGCTCCTTTATTAGAAATAGATCTGCCAGATTTTACGTGAATCCTTAGTAAAAAAGATCGTTCCTGGAAAGACATTGATCAGTGATAACGAGTAATGGTCTGGAATCCTTTGAGCGAAAATTATTTAGACATTACGTGGAAATCAATTATAAAAAGGTTTTTTTTTTCAATGAAAAAGGACGTTAAACCACAAGGAATGAAAAAAGCGTAACGGGCAACTTGGCATTAAGGCCTCGTCATCGATGCTGAAAAAATTTACAGATCAAAATAGAGATCTCGAAAAGGTTCCTTAAGTAGGAATGGATCTGCCAGGTTTTACGTGACTCGTCGAGAAATTCTTCAGTATTTATCCTCAGTGAAAAAGTTAATTCCTGGCAAGACATGGATACCGAGTAATGGTCTGGCATGCTTTGAGCAAAAATCATTCGAAGATAACTTGGAAATCAATTATAAATAGTTTTTTTAATGAAAAAGGACACTAAATCACAAAGAATAAGAAAAACCGAAACGGGCAACTTGGCATTGAGGCCTTGTCAACGATGCTGAATAATTTTACAGATCGCAATACAAATTTTAAAAAGGCTTCTTCAGTGGGAATAGATCCGCCAGATTTCACGTAACTTATCGAGAAATAATTCTTCAGTATTCATCCTCAGTGAAAAAGATAGTTCCGGGAAAGACGTGTATAACGAGTAATGGTCTGAAATCCTTTGAGCGGAAATCATTCAGAGATTACGTGAAAATCAATCATGAAAGTTTTTTTTTTTCAACGAAAAAGGACATTAAATCAATAGAAATGAAAAAAACGAAACCGGCAACTTGGAATTAAGGCCTTGTCAACGATGCTGAAAAATTTTACAGATCGAGATAAAGATTTTGAAAAGGCTCCTTCAGTAGGAATAGAAAAAAGATCTGCCAGATTTCATGTAACTCATCGAGAAATAATTCTTTAGTATTTATCATCAGTGGAAAAGATCGTTCCTGGAAAGACATTGATCAGTAATAACGAGTAATGGTCCGGAATCCAATCGACCATGGTTTCTCAATATCAGTGTTTCGAGTTTTTTTAGCTTTTTCAGAGAACAGAAATACCTAGATCAGTTGTATTAGTATAGCAATTTTTATCGCCTTTGAGCAAAAGTTACTTAGAGATTGCGTGGAAATTTCGTTCCTAGAGTTGCAGATTACGTAGGTGCTCAATCTATTCTTCAGATAAGTGATGTCACTTCGATTGAAGTGATTCAGAATCAGGACCAGAGCCTTTATCGTTCCGATTTTTATTTAAAGCTCTAATCGCTAACTCTAAAAGACACCTCAGTTGGAAAAAAGTCCAATTGAAATTTTTTCTAAGGTTATTTTCAAATTTTGGAAGGTTCAAAATTATGAACAATAGAATTTCAAAGGACCTAGTAGAGTAAATCTGATTCGACTTGGCTGAGTCTTCAATTAACTCTCAATTAAGACATAGCACATGTTCAATATTTGACCTTGGAAAATGTTCAAGCCGAATTCCTAATCCGTAAAGGCCAAAACGATAAATTGGCAATGCAATTTCCTTCAAGAGAAATTTGGTATATTTATCAAGACTGACAATAAGACTGTCTTGAACAGTGTTCAAGTTGAATTCAAGTCGGATCAAGTTAAATCAAGTTGAATTTTTTTTGCAAAAAAATTTCGAAGAATTAAGACGTGCAAGACACGCAAGATCACATTGGAAGAATATTTTTATTTTGAATTTACTTGTTTAGAAAGTTCCCTCTGCGTCGAGAATAACCTATATAAGTCAAATAAAATTCGCTAGGATAAATGAGCCTCTGCAAAAGTCGTCTATTTGATACTAATTTGACGGACATCAAAAGGGTGAGTCAGAGCATTAAGGGCTAATCAAGCGTGTTATTGCATTCCAACCAATCCGAGAACTCGGAATGGATACGTTTTAATTAAAACGTAAACTCGCTTCGAAACCGGTATGCGAGGCATCGCATTGGTTTACGACGGATTTCAAACACAGCAAGGATCGTCTCAAGTGTCTTCTGCATCAGATCGATCCTATCCACGAGTCTATGCCCAACGAAAGGCTTCTAATGACAAAACCGTAATAATAAAACCGTTACCTGCAGGATAATCAAGTCGATCGCATTAAATCGCACGAGGGTCGCGTTGCTTGTAATGCCTCATAAAATCCCCAGCGCAGCGTTACGGCGCGGCATTCCTTTTGTGATAAATATTTAGAGCTCTATCTTTAACAGTTCAGTTTTCACCCAGAAAGATGAATTTGAAGCAAAAATCTTCATTATTTACTGAAAAAATCGAAATTTCAACAAAACACAGTGAAACCTGGATTTAGCTCCCCTGGATTTTTCCCCTCCGAGAATTGACATCGCACCGTGGGAATACGTGAAAGGTGTTCGCGGGAGCATGTGCGGTGTGCATTCAGGCGTGAGAAAAAAGAGAGAGCAATAGGAGAGATATAAAAGAGGAGAGAGACAAAATAGTTCCGGGTCTCTTGATTTAACGTCAAAATTTTTTACCAAAAATGAAATAGTTAAATTTTTAGTCAAAAGAAATAATTTTTGTACATGCAGTTCAACTTTGAACCAACTAGTTGAATTCTCAACTGAAAAGGATACATATTAATTAACAATGAAATAGTTGAATTTTTAGCTAAAGCCTAAATTTAAAAAAAAAATAGATTTTCCAACCTTATGTGACGTGGAATGAAGACATCAGCCTTGAGAGCAAAAATTAGTTTAGGGGAATTACGTTGAGCAATCGGTACTTTTTTATTCTATAGAGAAAACCTTTATTATTTAGAATCAATAAAAAACCGAAACATCGATTTTTAACGAATTTGTTGAATTTTTTATAAGTTAGAATAATTTTTCCCCAAATAGTTGATTTTTCAACTGAAATCATTTATTTTCAAATATAGAAAATTAAGTTTTTACTAAAAATTACGAATTTGTCACAAAAAACATGAATTTTCAGCGAAAAAATCAATTTTCAATTATAAATAAAATAGTTGAATATTCAGATTGAAAACTAATTTTCAATTAACCAATACCTGGATTACCTAAATTAAACCTCTCTTTCAACAGCTCTGTTTTTACACAAAATGAAGAATTTAAAGCAAAAATCTTTATATTCTACAAAAAAAATCAAAATTTCAATAAAATAAATACGTTTTCAACTAAGAAAGACAAATTTTTTACCAGAAACGAAATAGTTGAATTTTCAGTTTAAACAATGAATATTTGAACAAAAAGATAAATTTTCAAGAAAATCGTTAAATTTGTAACCCAAACATTTTCAACAAAAATAAAAAATTTTAAATCAGAAAAATTAATTAAAAAAAAAATGGTTCAATTTTTAACCAACTAGTTGAATCTTCAACTAATTGGATACAGTTTTAACTAAAAATAAAATAGTTAAATTTTCGCTAAAAAAATTAATTTTTAACAAAAAAAATTGCTTTTTCAAAATCTGAGTTAAAGCTTTTACCAAAAGAAAATCTATTTTCTAGTAAAAATGTTGAATTTTTTACTCATAGAAACCCTTTTAAACAAATTTGCAACTGAAAAATAATTTTTTTTCCATCAGAAATGAAATAGTTGAATTTCGAATTAAAAGAATCAATTTTTAAACAAAAAGATAAATTTTGAAGAAAATATTTGAATTTGTAACTGAACCATTTTCAACTAAAATCAAGAATTTTTAACCACAAAGAGTAATCTGAAAGAAATGTAGTTCAACTTTCAGCCAATTGGTTGAACTTTTAACTTTAAAGAATATATTGTTAACCAAAAATGAAATAGTTAAATTTTCAGTTAAAAACTTAATTTTTAACTAAAAAAGTCGATTTTTCAACAATTTATTAAAAATTTTCGCAAACAAATTTTGTTGTTGTTGATAGAATAGTTAAATCTTCAACCCGAAAAATAACTTTTTATCAAATTTGTGGAGTAACCTACGACGTACAATTTTTTTCCGAAATAGTTGAATTTCAAACTTAGAAAATGCATTTTTGATTAAGAATGTCAAGTTTCTACGGAAGAAGACGAATTTTATCAGAAAGTACATGAATTTTCAACAAAAAGACAACAATTTTTTACAATGAATGAAATAAATTAATATTCAGTGCAAAACATTAATTTTCAATGAAACAAAACAACAAATTTTTAACAAAATAGTTGACAAATATTCAAATTACATATATAAATTACTTCGAATTATCTGGATTACTCTCAATTATAAGTTCATTACCTGGATTACCTAAAATAAACCTCAATTTTCAACAAAAAAAATTAATTTTAAGCAAAAATCTTTATTTTCTACTAAAAAAATTAAAATTTCAGCAAAACACATGCATTTTTAACTAACAAAGAAATTTTTTTACTAGAAATAAAATAGGTAAATTTTCAGTTAAAACAATTAATTTTCAAACAAAAAGATGAATTTTCAAGAAAACGGTTAAGTTCGCAACCTAGAAATTTCTGACTAATAATTCTCCAAACATT